>CM034300.1:72036770-72416254 GCA_019925795.1 Dendrobium chrysotoxum
TGCGATCCATTCACAGTTTCCGTCACTGAACGCGAGCTCGTCGGCGAGATAGAGAGGTCCCTCTCCGGTGGCAGAATGATCTCCGGCATCATCTGCGTAGGAACTCGCTTCTCATCAAAGAATCGGATACTCCAAGCGAAAACCTAGGCCGACAAGGCGGGAAAGAAGGATTAGAAGCGGAATCTCACGGAATTTATCAATAATTGGTGGTAAAACTTAGATTTCTCGGAGGGGATAGATCCCTATTGGGAGAGATCTGGAGTTTGGTTTCTCTCTCTCTCCTTCTCACCCTCGCTCTTTCCCTCCCTACTCTCCAATAGCTCTTCTCTGATTCGTTTAGAAAATGGAACAATAGATAACAAAAGAAGGAAACGGAGGAAAGTTGAAATTTTGATATATTTAAACCCGAAATATTTTTTTTTTTTTTAATATATCAGAGAAGTTGAAATTTATATTTATAGTTTTGTTAAAAACACGTATTGAATTTCCCTTTCTTATTTTAAAAAGCCTAAATCCTTCAATTCCACCCAAATAGGAAGGTAAATTTGACTTTATATCCATTTCAACAAATATGGCAATTATATTTTTATTGAAAAAATATCTCTCAAAATATTTTTCAAATGAAAATACTCTTTTTACGGTATTACGATGCATAATCTCTTATGTTGACATACACATTTAGGGCTTGTGGTTCGATTGTTGCTTATATAAAATAGAGTTTTAGTAACAAAAATTGATAAAAAGAAGTTTAATAAAATGGAGTTTCAATAATGAGATGTTATTTGAGTAATATTTTTTTAAGTGCTTATTAATACCTGATAGTAGATCTAAATTATTTGTTTAGTAGTTCAGTTTTAGCAATTTTATTATGAAAGATGAAATTACTCATCTCTGAAATTTAAGAATGTTAATTAAATTTTTTGTTTTAAGTAAAGTTTACATAAATGTGTATATATATATGACATTTTAAAAAATTATTATTTATTAGTAATTTATAACATCAAATGTTTACATTATTAATTTATAATATCTTAACATATGGCATAATACTTAATACAAGTATGATTAAATTTAAATTATATTAATTATTTTGTTATGATTTTTAGTATGAAATAAAACTATTATTATGCTTATGAGAGAAGACAAATCAAGTTATTCATGTCAACAAATTCAACAAGAATTTACTCCACAATATAGAAACATGAAGTTTCAAAAATTAATTGCAGGATATATCCCCGAGTTCTAAAGTATCTGAGGCTCTGAGCTAAGAAATAAAGCAATTATGGAAGATTCAATAGGTTTTTCGAATATGCAATTACTTACAATGTGCGCACGTGGGGGGCTTTTCGACATTTTATTATCTGACAATGAGAATTTCTCCAGAAAAGCAGAGGGGAGAAAGCTTCCAAAACCGATAGAAAAATGAAGTTCTATAAAAATGAATTTCACATAAGTATTACATCCAAACAGTAATTAAAGATAACTTTTTGGATTTTGAAACAGCAAATGCTGTATTACACCGAATCAAACTAGCCCTTAAGCAGTTGTAATGCTCGAACTGTTTGCTCCAAGTATCTATTCCGCATGTCTCATGGCTCACTTGATCTTTCTTGTCACGCCTATAGTCAAAGTGATCAGTTTTTAAACATTCATCAAGTTTTCATATTCCAAGATAAATTTTAATGGTTTCTTAATTCAAATTAGAAGCCATTTTCCAACCCTTCTAACATCAACAATCCTTCTAGGTTACAATTGGAACAAAAAGGAAGGAGATAGGTTCAATAGCTATGTTCGAACAAGAGATTCTAATAGTAACTTAGAATTCTATGTTCAAAATGAACTTCAAATGATGGCATGAGGTTCACAAGATTCAAACATTCGTATTATATGTTTGAATCTTCTTCAAAAATAATTCGAACCTTAAAATTTGATTTGAAAGAAATATAAAAAACTTAGCACGAACCATATTCAAACCTTATATTTTGAGGTTCAAATTTATTTTTCGAACCAAGGTTTCAATTAGTAGCTCGAAACTATGTATGAAACTAGATCGAAAAATGTCACACCCCATGTCACCCCCTATTAGCAACATAAGGTGCAATCGAGAAAATAACAAATCATTTAAATTTAAAACTCATCATCATATATTTATATTCAACCACAGTTTAATATATTCCTCAATATACAGAAGCATCCAAAATGTCTCATTTATTTCATATATGAATAATTACGAGCCTCAACAAATTCTGAAACATTACAGTAAAAAGAACAGTCTACATACTTATACTGTAGACTCACATACACATGTATACAATATAATATAAAGTTTTATAGTGATCTGAGGCTATTCAACTTCCACTTTATCATTGCCTTCTCCTATAACAACTGCCAGAATATAAATATGGTGAGTTATAAAGCCCTGAAAAAATATACAATTCTAATAAAGAATTAAATAGACAGCAATGCACAATATGATTTCAATCATAACCGACTAAATTCAAAAAGCAATTTGCAACATTAATCAAAAATATAAAATTTCAATCAATAAGTTTGCTACCAACTCATCGGTAAACATAGATTTCACTTAGCCCTTAAACTTATAAACATTTGTTAATTTCTTTGAAGTCTGTAAAAAATAGCATAATTAGTTATTTTAGGTTACGGCCATATATATATCATAAAATTTGCTTCATATGAGGTTCAATAGAGCCCAAGTAAAACCCGATATTATCATTATTGAACTATATTGAGGTTCATTTTGCCTCCATTAGGGTCCCTTTTACCCCATTAGGTCCCTTTTGCCCCACCTGTGCAGGTATTATAAAATTTCATTGTCAACCTCAACTAATATACTATTCATTAGGCTTCAAAGTTCTGAACTGATAATTACATGCTTCAGGACTTATATCATATATATTGCTTACATAAGAAGAGTAAGAACGCAATACATAACTCTTTGCTTTTCTTTTCAAAATATTGTTATTAAGGAAAACATTTATCTAAACATATCATACTTCATTATAAGCTTAAATCATTAAATTTTATATGCGGTTGTTCATACATGACTATCTGGCTGTAGATGCACTTAGCAGATAGAAGTAACTTTAATGTCTTTTTATTCTTCATTTTTGGTTAAATGAAGCTATACATGTCTAAAAATGATAACATTTATTTGTTTAAATTCAATTGCATTTCTTACCCCGTGTTGAGTTGTCTCCTCGAATTCAGTACCTTGCACCCTTTTTCGCATGTAAATTACCTACATCATCGACGTTTCTTACTTTCCGTAATTTATATAATTCAGTTGTTAAGAGATTTACTACAGTCAATTCATCCCATTTAGCAACTTACCTCGCAACCAGATTCTCCCCTCTTCGCATACCAGTTAAAAATCCTACAGTACAATTGGGGTATAAGCTCCTTTATCAAATTAATCAATATATGCAAATTCACCCAACAACCATAAAATAATCACAAACTATTTACTTCGGTTCCTATTCTATCAAATTTTCCTCTTTCTTCTTCCTTTACCTTCTTCTGCTCCTCCCAGCCCACCTTAGCCGTAATGCAGCCCCCCACTCACGGTAGCCCCAAACTCCCTGCTCTCCAGCACCAGACGCAAGCTTGCGGCATCCCAGCAGAACCCAAACTCCCACAGGCTGAAGCACGACAGGATAGGAGGAGCTATCCACTGAACCTCTCTTATTTCCCAAGCCACTCACGCCACTCAGCAAAATCAATGGCTGATCCATCAGTCGTTGCATGGAGGGATTAGTGGAATTGTAGGTTAACTTAATATATAATATATTAGTTAATGGTTACTGCTATGCTACAGTAATTTCAGAGTTTTAATACATTAATTATGTTAGCATTACGATTAACTTTAGGATTAGCTTAAGGATACATGCATAAAACTCAATCAATGCAATAACTATCAAATTGCTCGAATTGATGAGCATATCACAATGAAATACCTTTTTTTTTTTCATGAAGCAAAATTATCTTTTTTTTTCTGAACTTTTGGGTATTATAGAACCAAATTCAAATAAAGTTCGAATAAGACTATAACTTGTACTATTATGTTTAAAAAAATTTCTTATTCAAACTTATATTTCGACTATAGCTATTGAACAGAGGAATTATATTCAAATAAGATTCAAATCATATTTGAATTATGTTTTAATATAGTTTCAAACAATCTTATTTAAAATTCATTTTAACTTTGTTCGAATCTTTTTTAGCTCTGTTAAAACTTCATGGTTAATAATTATTTAGAATAAAGATAAAAATTTGAGTTTAAATGAGGTTTGAGTCTAAGGTTCCAATCTTATTTTTTCTTATTAACTCATATGAAATTGATTCATTTGATTTATTTTGGCACATAAACAAATGTCCATACTTAGTATTCTTATAGAGGGGCATTAAATTACATGATTAACATACAAATTAAGAGGTGATGAGAAAGTTATCAAGCTCTTTGAAGCACACTATCTTTCCAAGAGGACTAAGAAATGTCCCTTCAAATAGCTCTTCATTCTTCTAGTTTTTGGGTGCCCTAATCCATCAAACTTGGATTAGGTATTCAAGTGTATTCAATTTTTGTTGAACCCTAAACCCTAGTCCATGAAGGCTGAAAATGAAAAAAAATAAGGGTTACTCAAGTGTATTCAACATTAGACAGAAGAATATAAACTTTAGAATTTTGGTATTGGCTTTAATTACTGAATCAAAATTTGATGAATTTTCCTTTAAAGAGAAATTTAAGAGGATAACCATAAAAATAAGACTAGTTAATAGTCACTTAGATGGTAACAATAACTTAAAGTATGCTGATCTCGAAAATGTCTTCATTAAGTGCATAATTAAAGATGTATGAAGCTAAATTTATGCTTTATTGTGGATGGATTGCTCCTCATTCATGAGAGGAATAGTAGTGTTTACTGATATGATAATAATGGTTGAGGAAGAGGTATAATATTTGTATATCCATGACTAAGGATATCATGAGAGATGACACTTAAACTATACAAGCACATGTTCAACATTGATGTTCTAAAAGGTGGAGATGAAGGTGGAAAAGAAAATAATAGACCATCATACTATTGGTGGATTTGATATCTCATTATAGTACTTGGCTTATTGAGCCATTTCAAACCTAGGGAAGAGTTATGTTGAATTCCTTGGAGATAAATTTCTTGAGAGGACGAGCTAAAAGAGATACAAAGTGCTCCGTAATATTTTTTTTTTTCACTTCTTAATAATGTAGATGTAAGTCCTATGTGATTTTTTATATTCCAATTTTTTTTTGTTTAGTTTTTGTAATTGTGACAACAATTTTTGAATATTAATTGAATTATTTTTTTTAGTGGTAAGTTAAGCTCACACTGGTGCATAAAGCTGATGAGAAGGACTTTATAAGTCTATTCTATATACTCCTCGTCAATTCATGCCCTCCTTGAGTCAACTATAAAAACCTTTTGTTATAGTTAAAGACTTGAATGATAGGTAACTCAAAATTAAGCTATAAAATTTAAAAGAGAAATTTTTACCCAAGTGAGCATGACAATGAATCAACCAGATACACAAAGATAGATGCGAATGATATCATGGAGGCCAAACACATTGTTCCATTTATTGAGATTATAAAAAAAGCAGATACATAACGAGTTATTCATGTAAATGAAGATGTGACACAATAAGTAAAAAAATAAATTAAAGAGAATGTATAAGTAACTGCATATAAGAGGTTGCCCAAGAAGAATAAGAAGTATTTAGTCAATGATTTCACATAACCAGTTGATAAGAGGCATAATAAAATAGATTCATATGATATTTGGGGTGTGCGTTTGGTCTATTTAAATAATTCAATTTGCAAATTAGCTAAGCAAATTGATTTTGATTGCAAAATTTTAAAAATTGAATCTACCAAACTATTTTCCATATTAAACTAAATCAAATCAAACTTTAATTTGTTTAGTTTGGTTTGATTTTGGATGAAGCAAAACATAAATAATTTTTATAATAAACATAGTTATCTTTAACTTAAATAACATATATTAAAAAGAATACTAAGTAATATGTAATATCGGCTAAAACTGTGTTCAATTGCACCTGTTCTGACCAGGTAAGCCCCGTGTGTTAGAATTCTCTATATTTTCATTCTGCATAAGTCTAAAGATGTTTCGCATGCATGCAAATGCCTGGAATATGTTTTGAAGCAGGTCCTAAGAGTTTGTTCTTTTTTTTTTTTTGAGGAAAATGCATTAAAATTGCATTACTAAGAAATAAGAAAAAAACAGCCTACAATCCCAAAGCATTAGAATATTCCTCTTTTAACACTTTTATAAAGGAAGGAGGAATCTTATCCAAATTACAATCTTCCTAAATAAAGGAACTAAAAAGAGCATAGTTAGCACATAAGTCTGCTAACTTATTACACCTTCTAGGAATACAATCAAAAATTACTTGGTTGAAGTCTCTAAAAGAGTAGCAATCTTCCAAATTCTGGTCACCAGATCCTTGAGCCCTTTGATGAAACTTGATAATATTTATATTATCTCCTTCTATGATAATACCCTTGTATTTGAACATCCAATCTTTGATCACCTTCTATGATAACTTGATAATAATCCCAAGAGTTTGTTCACATGGAATATGAAACCTAGAATTTTCTTTTATGAGTGTCATAGCACCTTGGTTGGCGTTGTTGTGGCATTAAGCTCTCTGTATTTTTTGAAATTTGGTTGAATGTTGTGGCGTTGTGGCCATGCTGTCTGAAGTGTCACAGCACTAGGTTAAATTAAAAAGAATATCAACTTCCACTAAATTATATTTAAAATAATAATAAATATAGAGCTACTAATAATATCCACTGTATTGAAAATCAACTCATCCACAAATCATCTTTTCATTCTTCAAAATGAATATATAAGTACAACACATGGACATAAACTGAGATATAGAACAAAGCAATAAGAATCAGCCATGACTGTGCAAAAATCAAAAGAAAAAAATACCTCTTAGAACTCAGATCGAATCCTGACACCGTTATCCAACTAGCCCTTTCCCTTTATCAGACCCTGAAAACCAGAAGACAAAATAACAATGAGCTAACACAACTCAGCATACCACATTCACCAATCTAAATTTCCAAATCATCTCATTTATTAAATGTTTAGCTGAGTTTAACAATATTTCATAATAGATTATTGTAATGAATTGAATCATGCTTGCAGTTATTAGAAACTTAAATAGCAATGCCAAAAAAAATAAACAACACTTTATATATCAAAACAAAAAATAATAGATTTCCCTCATGCCCTTATACCTCTCATTAGAATATATATATTAGAATTTAGGCCCTTATGACACCCTGTGTTAGCATAACAAAAAATAATCCCTTATGATTCCCAATGCTCAATATATATCATATATTCATAAATTTAGGCCCTTATGACTCCCTGTGCATTTATCACCAGAACTTCCACCACACATCAGAACTTTCTTAAAATCATACAATTCAAAACTCATAATCACATAATTCATTACTCTGCAGAAATTAAAGCATAAATGAGCTCATTTCATAATTTCACAATGTGTTATAACATTAGGCAACCGAATATACTACTATATAAAAATTCATTATTTTAGAATATAATCAAATTACTAAGGATTGTGAAGAATGTTGTTTCAAGACTTTAATTATACTATAATATTATTTTTTGGGTTCTAGATTTTTTTTAAATAATTAAAAAGGTGCCCATTTCAAACCCCCTGTTGTAAATTCCCTGAAATATACCTAAATATAAGAATTATTGTCTCTACGACATATGAAATGTTATACGGTGAAAGTTTTAAAGATAAAAAGTTGTTCTCATTATTTGATAACAGAATTATAAATTAAGTCAGGAAAATAGGAAAATTTTTATATTTTTTAAAATTGAGATAGACAAAGTGTGACCTACCTTAATGCAAATAACTTTCAAAGCTGGGCTGAAAGCAGAAAATGACCTGAAGTAGCCCAAAATAGACTTTCTCTCTCTAGAAATTCTCTCTTCTCTCTCTAGCGATGGCTGCCCAATGGATCAAATGAATGAATATTCAAAAAAGATATTTTTAAAAATTTAAATTCAACCTAGCGTTGCGGCGCCAGCCACGACGCTCCTTCAGAAACCCCCCAGTGTCGCAGCAATGACCCCAACACTATTGCACAAAATTAATTTGCTAAAAACCTGAGAGCATTGGTGCCACGACGCCACTGAACCCAGCACGGTGAATCCCTAAGGGGAAAACATGCAAATTGGCCCCTGAGACCTGCTTCATTATACATACTGACTCTCATATACATCAAAAACATTCTTAGGCACATGCACAAGGGTTCATATACAAAAATTTAATAACTTATCTTATTTAGATCATGTCAGAACATATTGAACTGAATACTAAATCTAAAGGTGTTACAACTCTCCCCTCCTAAAAAAATGTCATCCTCTTATCAAAAATCATAGCTAAGATCACAAGAACAAATCAGGATATAATCGCCTTATCTCAGACTCTTTCACCCAAATAGCTTATCTTTTTTATTATATTTCTCCACTAAACAATAATCATTAAAATCTGCTTGTCCCTTAACCTTCTAACATCATAAGTCAGAATCTTCACGATTCTTCTCTATAGCTCAAATTCAGATATAACTCAACTTTTTTAGCAGACACATTTTCTAAAGTCAGATGTTCATTTTCTCAAAAGTGACACATGAAATATATTATGGATTTTAGATATATGATATATCAGTTATAACCTGTAGGTAGTCTTTCCACTCCTTTCAAGGATTTCAAAAGGTCCAACGTACCTTAAACTTAACTTTCATTCCTTGCCAAATATATAGATACCTTTCATCGGCCTGATTTTCACATATACAAAATCTCCAATAAGAAATTCTACAGTTTGATGCTTAGCATCAAAATACTATGTCTATCTATTTTATACATCTTTTAATCTATCTCTAATCAAATGAATCTTTTCAGTAGCATCATTAACAAAAGCTGGTTGAATTAGATTCTTTTTGCCCACCTTTGTCTAGGACTGTGAGGTCTTACATTTTCTACCATACCGAGCTTCATAATGGGTCATACCTATGCTTCATTAAAGTTATTATTGTAGGCAAACTAAATTAGAGAAATGTGATCTTCTCAGCTACCCCCTAAATTCCATAACACATAATCTCAGAAGATCTATTAGTATCTTTATAGTCCTCTCAAACTTTCCATCAGTCTATGGATGAAAAGTTATACTAAAATATAATTTTGTGTCCAAACCTTACTGAACACCTCTCCACAGTCTGGAAGTAAATTTTTCATCTTTGTAAAAAATTATAACCTTTAATATCATATGAAAATAGATAATCACATGCATATATATCTATGTCAACCTATCTACTAAGTCAGACTATCAAATTGGAATGAAATAAGCAGACTTTGTAAGATGATCCACTATAACCCAAACGGCCTTGTCTCGACCTAGTAAAACCCATAGCAAAATCTGTCGTTATGTCTTCCCACTTTCACTCTAGAATAGGCATTAACTATAAAAAATCTCATGGTCATTGATGTTTTGCTTTCACTAATTGATAAACTTTATATTTAGATATAAAATCTACCACCTCCCTTTTTAGTCCAGGTCACCAGAACATACATTTTATATCATTGTATATTTTGTTACTTCTTGGGTGAATATTATAGCCAGAATAATATGCATCGTACAAAATTTTTTATCTCAGATTTTTAGAAATAGGAACCCACAATCTATTCTTACAGAAAATAATACCAAAATCAGATACTCACAGTTCAGATTTCTTATTCAATTTTATTTGATCAATTAACTTCAAATATTTTGTGTCCAATCTTTAAGATTCCTGAATACTTTCTTATAAGAAGGGTTGGATGATCATCTGAGTCAAAATACTAAAATCTATATCAATATGAGAAATTACTTCCAACATAAGCCTTTCCATACTCCAAATTAGATATTCATCAAAAGTAAACTGAATACATGATAATCCAGAAGATTTTTTGCTTAGAGCATCTACCACAACATTGGCCTTATTAGGCTAATACTGAATGGATAAATCATAATCTTTAATCAGCTCAAGCTATCTTCTTTGCCTCAAATTCAAATCTTTTTGAGAATATTTCTAAAAACATACTTCAAACTTTGATAATCAATAAAGATCTCACACTTGACTCCATACAGATAATGTCTTTATATCTTCAAGGCAAAAATAATTGTAACAAGCTCCAAATCATGTGTTGGATAGTTCTTTTCACGTGACTTCAACTGCATAGAGGCAGAAGCTATAATCTTCCCATGCTACATTAGGACACATTCCAGTCCTTTTAATGAAGCATCGTTGAATACCTTAAATCCTCATGTACTCGATGGAACTGTCAGAACTGGAGCATAAGTCAATAGTCCTTTAATTTCTAAAAACTAGTCTCACTCTCAAATGTCCAGATGAAAACTACTAACTTCTGAGTAGGTCTCATCCGAGGTACATAAAATTGAGAAAATCTTTTCACAAACTTCCTGTAATAATCGGCCATACCCAAGAAACAGCGTACCTCAAGTATTGTAGTAGGCCTCGACCAACTAGTAACAACCTAAATCTTCTGGGATCTATAAAAGTACATGCACCACTCACTATATGTCCAAAAAAAGAAATGCTCTTCAGCTCAAATCATAATTGGAAATTTTGGCATACAGTTAATGCCGCCTCAAAATTTCTAGAATGATCCTCAAATACACAACATGATCCTCCTTAGAAATATAATAAATCAAAATATTATTTATAAAGGCAATCACAAAATGATCTAAAAAATCTCTTAATACCTTATTCATCAAATTTATGAAAAATGTTGGTGCATTAATCACCCCAAAAGGCATGACTAAGAACTCACAATGCATGTATTTAATACTGAAAGCAATATTCAAAATGTTAGTCTCTCTTTGCTTCACCCTGATAATAACCATAAATCAATCTTGAAAAATATAGAAGATCCAACAAGATCAACTAAATTATTGATCCTTAGCATAGGATATTTGTTCTTAATGATGACTTTGTTTAGCTCTCTGCAATTAATGTATATATGTATCATACCATCATTTTTCTTCACAAATATAATAGATGCTCCCCACAAAGACAAACTTGGATAGACAAAACCCCAATCAACAAGCTCCTAAAGTTACACCTATAACTCCTGTAGTTTCTTAGATGCCATTCTATATAGAGCTTTGGATATAGGGGCTACACCTAAAAAAAACATCAATGTATAACTTAATATCATTGTCTAGAGATAAACTGACTAACTCCTTAGGGAATACATCAGGAAACTCCCACACTATCAAAACATTAGAAATAGATCCAGATACTATTTTACTATCTCGTACTAATACAAAAAAATACCCCACAACCCTTTTTTATAATATATTCACTTTCATAGTAGAGGTCATATAAGATAAAATATTGCTAACTCCCTGAAATAAACAACTCTTGCTACCCAAAAATAAGGTGGCTTGCTTCTTCAAACAATTAATTCGATCCTTATACCGGCTCAACCAGTCCATGCCAAAAATAATATCAAACTTCGAATGAGATATATGGATTGCTTTGAGAATTGATATATAGTTTTTAGCTTTTTATTTTTTTGTGTTAAAAGTGGCTCGTTAATATATTTTTACACTAATATTTCAGGATTTATATTAAACAATTTCTACTTTATGTTAATGTTTGAAAATTATATTGTCAAAATTATCACAGTGTCAATGTTGCATTAAAATGTTAATGATTCTTTTAGAATTCAATAGATTGTGCCCCCATATGAAAAAATTACTGGTTGCACTGCTGTTAAGAGCGCTGCGATACCAGATCAAAGTTTTTATAAAAATATCAAATATCACTAAATTGCCATTTTGGCAAAACAACTCTCTTGGTCAGTTTAGAGAGAGAAAAATAGTTTTAGCTTACTTGATCCATTTTCTGTTATTGGCCTAGTTTGGGAAGTTATTCGGGTCGAGGCAAGTTACATTTTGTCTATCTTAATTTTTAATAATATAGAAATTTTGATATTTTTCTAATTAAAATTATAATTTTGTATTATAAAAATAGGGATAATTTTGTATTTACTAAACTTTCACTGCATAACTTTTTGTATGTTATAGATATGAGTATTCTGGATATTTTGTTATTTTTTAAAGAAATTTTCATCTGGCAAATTGAAAAGTGCACTATTTCGATAAATTTGAAAATAATTCTAACCTTAAAAAATAATGCTATAGAACATGTAAAGCTTTAAAATAATGTTCTGAATAATCTCTGATAATCTAATGAAATTATTAAATTTATGAAATTATGCTCAGTTGTTAAATTTATTAGCAACCTGTACAACATTTTGTGAATTTATGCAATTTGGTTATTTCATTTAGTTTATTGAAATTAAATTATATATGTTTTATTTGCTTGGAATGATGAGTGTGTGTTTTTTAGTTGTTCTAATGTTAGAGAAAGTTCTGCTATGTTAAATGCGTTGGGAGTTATAAAGGTCTAATTTTTTGAATATCTGATGTGCTAAACATTTGGGATTCATAAGAATCTATTTTTTGATATGATATCACAAGTAGTCATAAGGGCATGAATTATGATATCTATTTCTGATGGGAGGCATAAGGACCAAAGGAAAATTTATTATTTTTTGCTTAGATATTGAAGTATTTATTTATTTGCTTTTAGTGTAAAGTTTGCTTAATTCATGTCAACTATTAGCACTTCTCTGTTCAATATCCTAGCTTGCTATTAATTGCTTTTGAAAAAAAAATGCATTGGATATATTATTGAAAATTTAAATTTGAAGTTAATTAGTAGCTTTGTTATATGTTAATATGTGAAATAAATCAAAAAAGTTCTACAAAATCAAATCTTGGGCTTGATTTGTCACCATTCAATCGATATGACTCATTTTGGTCATGGGTTATATTGGTTTGATTGTAACATAATATTTGCTAATATTATAATTTTCGTATGTAGAATAAATAATATGTATATTAATCTTTATATCACTTATTTATTTCTAGTTCATGAAGTTTATTATGTAATATTTAGAGATATTAGAGTAATTAGATATTTAGTTTGATCTATTTAACAAAAGCTAAAACTTAACCATTAATAAAAAAAAGAAAAAAAAATTTAACTGCTAACTGAAGTGATACTTTAACAATTGAACCAAATAAGATTAGTTTGATTCAATATTTTGGTCTTATCCAAACAATGTACACCTCTATATATATGTCAATGACCTTGTCTACCCAATAAAAAAAAGAATAGTTGATCTATTTCAAAGTATGGATGTTAAGGATTATAAATAACTAAAGAGATAAGAATATTGGAGTTGGAAGTGTTTGTTAGTGTGGTTCCAACAGCTAAATACACTCATAATTTGTTTGGATATTAATATAACCATTTTAATGCTAATAGAGATGCATTATTTGTTATAATGTCCTTTAAATACACAACTTTAATTATAATATAATTTATAATTTTGTAGAACATAGATGCATTTTGCGTTTAAACGAGGGAGACATATGGGTCAGATAATGCCTTTGATCAGCACTGCAGAGCAATAGTTTTTGATACTATGAAGCAGAAGAAGCCGAAGGATCCCATTAGTCAGGCTCGGTTTGTATCAATGTGTGTTTTGGTGATGAAAAGAGGTTCTTTAACTATTGGTTTGAAGTAGAATCTATGTCATCTAATAAACATGAATAAAGTACGAGTGATTATCTAGTTATCATGAATTTGTGGTTCATTTCATCTGTAGCTAATGTAATGAGATTAGTCAACTTAAAAAGATATTCGAATAAATCTTAAGACCAATAAACAATCAAAGAAAAATCCATTAAAAAACTTCAAGTTTTCCACCTATAATTTGCTCCTATGATTTTGATTGTGAATTCGCCATAGAAAAATAATGACTAGTTCATATTTCCTTTATTCAAAAGTTAATAAGATGCGAAGATTTTGAAATGAAAATATTCACATTTTGAGACGAACAGCTTACAAAATGGTTAAGTATCAAATATATAGTTGTTTCAAGAAACTTTTTTTTAGGTACCTAATAACATATTGCATACTAAGCATACATCGACATATCAGAGACCGCTAATACACTGCTTAAGGCAAGCTTGGGAGCGAGGCCTCCATTGCTCCATTCTTTCAATCTTAATGTGGTTGCATCACACGTGATTAAAGGTAAGATCAACTAGTTTTATTAGAGTCAATCCCCCGACTAATTCAACCAATTGTTGCGCATTTGAGCCCAAATTTATAGCATTCAAACCCAAAATAAAATTTAAATATCAAATATAATAAAAAAACTTAGAATAAACACATTAGGGTAAAATCCATCTAAAAGACAAGAAAATCAGATAATACTAAACTATCCAGTATTTACTCGGCTAAGGAAACACCAGGGTTGTTTCGTGGGTTATGCTAAACAGGCCGAATTCAAACTGGGCCGATAAACATAAGGATTAAGCCCATAAAGGAAATTGGGCATGTCATGCATTTTGCGAGTTACGTTAATGGTGTCACACAACAAACAACGAAATGTTGATGAGAAGCATAAGAAGATAATGAATGGAAACGTCTAGATTTTCTTAAGATAAAATTTTATCAGTTTTTTAAAAATGTAATTATAATGACATTTGTCTTCTGAATTTTCAGATTGTATTTTAGAAAATTTGTCTAATATTATTTTTTATGATGACATTTCTGTTCTTGTATTTTAGTCGTATAATTTCGTTTTGTGATTTTTTTATCGAAGATTTCCTGATTATATAATTTATATTCTTAAGAGATTAAAAAGTAAATTTAAATAGTAAGCTTATAATCAACTTTATAAACAATTGTAGCCTAATTAAACATACCCTAAAATAAATAGATCCCGCTATTAGATTAAGAATTTATTTGGGGCGAAATTATTACGTGCGGCCACCGTCGGGAAGTCAATCAGGACGCGCCACATCAGCAATATATTATGTACCGTCATAGTATACCACTGTGTATCGGATAACGTGACGTGTCCTGATTGGCCTCCGGACTATCCGGCGACCGCACGTAATAATTTCACATATTTGGGACAACTTTCTTATTGTTTTGCTTTTTAAATAGTAACCATAATTCATTTGGCTACTACTCTCTTACTACTTTCTCACCGATTTTTAAAACTTTCGTTGTGGAAAGCGGTTTCTTACAACTAAAGTAGCTAAGTTATTTTCCCCTCAATAACTTCACAATCAATTTTATGAAATATTGCAGTTGTCCCAAACAAACCTTAAATATATATAGTGTGAGTCTCCCCTTAGCTTTTCTAATCATGAGGCTCACTAATTTCTTTTTGTATTTATTAAGGATATCGAGTTGAGTTAAAATGAATTAGATTAAAAATAAGTAAAATTGAAAATAAATATTTTATACAAATATAAATGATATATGTATTATACACATTTTATATTGTATATTATATATTTTATGTAAACCCTTAATTCAAGTTTGATTTCTAGTTGGGTTAAATTTATTTTGAGTTATTCATATCAAATTTGAAATTGAAATCAAGTCGAATTGCTATTGAGTCGAGTCTATTTCGAATAAAAAATTTAAATTTTTAAATAATTTTTAATTTTTTTATTAAGAGGCATGTTCGTAATACATTCTTCGATCCATCCACTAATAGATAGAACTATTGTAACAAATTTGGATGAGCTGATCGAAGAGTTTGATTTAGATTGAAATTAAAGATAAAATTGAGTAAAAACTAATTAATTTTATATCGAAAATAGAGCAAAATTTATTTAATTATAACAAATTTTAAATTCTTAATATATAAATTCTTCAGTTATTAAAATTTTTGATTCAATTTATGTTAAGGTGGTTTAACCTGTGCCGGCTCCAACAAAAATTTATTCTCTGCTCCACTGCTGTGGCTGCTCCACTTCCTCTGTTGCTTATAATAGAATTAGCTTTCTACTTTGATATTAGTCATTGATGTAATAAACCTAGATGCTATATCTACCGTTGATATAATATAACCGGGATATAAAATGCCTTGAGGGCATGTACAACAGGGAGATGGAGGAATGAAACTTTACAGTGAAGACAACTATTGGCTTTAGTATTTTCTATCTTACTCTGTTATTTGCTATGAATTTCTTTTACTTGATCTCAGCTTTATAGTGATTACTATTCAATGCATTTTATCATGGTATCAGAGCCCTTTTAGCTTTACAACATTTTTTTTTGGTATTATGTGGCAATGGCAACTCCTGAAGCAAATGAGTCATCTCAAGCTATAGGGGAGATCAGTCCTACCACCATCTCATTGCTGAGACACATATTCCAGCTCAATTGAAGTTCCTTGTCACAAATATCAAGAGCATGGTAAATACTCCTCTGACTACTGAAAACCATCTGCTGTGGCGATCACAAATACTTAAGGTATTTAGTGCAAATGGGTTTGAAGGACTTTTAACTGGATCTATACCCCCACCAACAATGTTTCTATTCGGTGCAGCTGGACTTTCTTCTCCAAATCCTGCTTTCAATCAGTGGACTTTAATAGATCAAAATCTCATTGCAACGTTATACTCCATTGTTTCTTCTTCTCTTCTACCATACATGTTGAATCTAAATACACGTGCCAATGTATGAGAAACATTGGATAAATTTTTGCAGTCCTCCAATCGCTCAAGGCTATTACAACTCAACAGTGAATTACATCACATTACTATGAAAGAGCAAACAATGACTTAATATTTGTCTACGATTAAGGCGAAAGTTGATGCTATCTCGGCTGCAGGCTCTCAAATCGATCCTGAAGACATTATTTTATACACATTAAATGGTCTACCACCCTCCTATCATGCCTTCAAGATAGCCATTTGCACAAACTTATTACCAATCACTCTTGATGATCTCTACTCACTCCTCTGTAGTGAAGAGGTGAACATTGCCGCTGAAGCACTGCGTGAGGTGCAAATCCCAGACGTCTAAGCAGCTCTCAATACAACCAGAGGTCATTCATTTGGCTGTGCTCCAGCTAACACTTCAAATCGTTGTAGAACACCTTATCGTGGCTACTATGGTGGCATATTTTCTAATCAGTGAGGAGGTCATTCAACTACGTCATTCATCGAATGTCAAATTTGTAACAAGATATCGCTGTCCATTGCTGGTTTCACACATATCTTAACTACCAACCCTCTTCAACTTCTCATACTGCTTTAATAGCCAGCGACATTATCTCTACTCCAGATTGGCTACTTGATACAGGAGCTACCTCCCACCTCACGTCAGATTATTAGCAACTTCAACAGCCACAATCGTATTTTGGTCAGCAACAAATTTTTGTTGGGAATGGTCAACAATTGCCTATTGCTCATACGGGATAAGGTTTTCTTCCTACTACCACACATAAGCTCAAACTTCACCCACTTTTAACATGTGCCTTCCCTTTCTCATAATTTGATCTATGTTCAAAAACTACTTGCTAATAACAAAGATTGTTTTATATCATTTGACTCCAATGGCTTTCAACTAAAGGATTTGCGGACCAATCAAGTCCTTCTTCAAGGTCCCAGCCATAATGGACTTTATTCGCTCTGCTTCACCACTTCAACTTTCCTCGAATCTGCTTATCTTCACACTAGCAACATCCCGGATCTGTGGCATCGTCGCTTTGGTCATCCACAACATCTTACAGTTACTATCATTTGCAAACAACGACCTCAATTACTAGTGTCATCTACTTCTTCTTTCTCTTGTCATACTTGTAATCAAACAAAGGGGCATCGTCTCCCTTTATATAGTTCTAGCTCTACTACTTGTAAATTGCTACAATTACTTCATAGTGATGTATGGGTCCGCCACCTATCTCTTCTATTAATGATTATCGTTATTATGTTTTATTTGTTGATGATTAGTCCTGCTTCACGTGGTTATTTCCAATGCGCAATAAATATGAGACATTCATTACATTTTGTCACTTTAAAAACATGATTAAAAAGCAAATTGGGCAACCCATTATTACTCTTTGAACTGATGGAGGTGGTGAATACAACAATATTCAATTTCAATCGTATCCCACCCAACATGGTATATCTCACTAAATAAGCTGCCCATGCACTCCGTAACAAAACGGTGCTGCTGAATGCAAGCATCGTCACATAATTGAAATAACTCGTACTCTCCTATTAGATGCTCATCCTCTTTATTCCTTCTAGGTATATGTGACTCTAACTACAGTATATTTTATCAATCTCATGCCCTCCACAACTACATCCAAACTTTCTCCATTTGAATTGCTATATCGTCAACCCCTACATATTCTCATCTTCACATTTTTGGATGCAGATGCTATCCTTTATCTCCACCTCACACTAAACACAAACTTTCCCAAACATTCCTTCCATTCATATTCATTGGATATCCTCATAAATATAGAGGCTATTTATGTTTCCATCAAGAATCTGGCAAAATCCTTATATCTCACAATTTTACTTTTCATGAAACTATGTTTCCATTCCAATCGTCTGCTAGTCCCTTTGTATCATATTCTAATTCTACTCATCTTTTCTCCCAACCCCCTCTCTCGCTAGTTCCTAGCTCATGCATCTCTCCTCAAACATTCTCTTCGCTCACATTACCCTCCACTAATTCTGAGTTTAGCCCCTCCTCATCCCTTATTTCTTCTACCAACTCTCCAGCAAACTCGTCACTTCTTCCACACAGTCTTCAACATCATCTAACACATCAAGTCCTCTTGTCCTAGCTCCTATCTCCCACCCTATGCTCACTCAATTTAAAACAGGGCATCTCAAACCTCGTAACATATTGAATCTCCATCATCACATTGTTGATGCATCAGATCCTACTTCATACGCAGTCGCAGTTAAAAATCCTCATTGGTATTGTACCATGTCTGAGGAATTTCAAGCATTACAAATGCAAGGAACTTGGCAGTTAGTTCCTCCCCCCACCTCTCAACATATGCTTGGTTGTAAGTGGCTGTTTAAAACCAAGTATCATGCGGATGGATTAGTTGCTCGCTACAAGGCTAGACTTGTAGCTCAAGGAAATACTCAGGAATACGATATTGACTTTTATAATACATTCAGTTCAGTCGCTAAAATGCCAACTATTTGTATTTTTTTGCTTCTAGCAATGCATTTTCAGTGGAAAATTCACCAATTGGATGTTTCAAATGCATTTTCACATGGCACATTATCGAACACTGTCTTTATGAAACAACCACCTGGTTTTCAAGATCCCAATTATCCATCTCATGTCTGTCGGCTAAATAAAGCGCTATATGGACTTAAGCAAGTGCCTCGTGAATGGTTCTCCACATTCAATGCTCATCTTTTATGTTGGGGCTTCCACGCAAGTGCTGCGAATCCTTCTATATTCATATACATTTATTCATACATCTCCATTTATCTGATAATCTATGTTGATGACATTTTGGTAGCTGGAAATAACTCAAGTAAAATTTCTGCTTTATTTACTGATATGACAAAACAATTTCAGCTTAAACTACTTGGCCAACCATCCATCTTTCTTGGCATCGGTATGCAGTTACTCTCTACTGGATGTATATTACATCAAACACCTTATGCTGCATCAATTCTACGGAAGGCAGGTATGGCTGAATGCAAATTGGTTGCCACTCCAGTTGCCCTTAAATCTCCTATTCAACCGAATGCCTCTAATCAAATGTCTGATCCTAAGCACTATTGAATCTTAGTTGGATCACTTCAATATCTAACTATAACTCGTCTAGACCTCTCATTTGTTGTCAATAAACTGTGTCAGTTTATGCATTCTCTGCAACAGCAGCACTTCCTCATGCTCAAACAAACTCTATGCTATATTCAGGGCACTATGGACTTTGGCTTACCTATCCAACCCAAACATCTTCATCTTTATGTGTTTGCGGACTCTGATTGGGTAGGTGATTCAAATGATCGAAAATCCACCTCTAGCTATTGTATCTTCCATGACAACACACTTGTCTCCTGGTTTGCCAAAAAGTAGTCCACAATTCCTCACTCTTCTGTCGAAGCTGAGTATCGGGCATTATCATGTGCTGCTATGAAGATCATCTAGACCCGTCGCTTGCTGCGAGACTTTGAAATCAATACTACTTCACCTACTTCTCTCCATTGTGATAACATTTCTGCTATTTCATTGGCACACAATCCTATTTTTCATGCAAGAAAAAAGCAAATTGAGATTGATCACCACTTCATTTGTGAGTGCATTCAATCTTCAGTTGTCCATCATGTCTCCACTTATGATCAATTAGCTGATATTTTTATAAAGCCTCTCTCTACATCAAAGTTTCAAAATTTGCGCTCCAAATTAACTCTTTAAGATCGAAACGTTAATTTGTAGGGGATGTTAAGGAAGTTTAACCTGTGCCAGCTCCAATAGAAATTTATTCTCTGCTCCACTACTGTGGCTGCTCCACTTCCTCTGTTGCTTATAACAGAATCAGCTTTCTACTTTGATATTATACATTGATGTAATATACCTAGGAGCTATATCTACCGTTGATATAATATAACAGGAATATAAAATGCCTTGAGGGCATGTACAGCAGTGAGACAGAGGAATGAAACTTTACAGTGAAGACAACTATTTGCTTTAGTATTTTCTATCTTACTCTGCTATCTGCTATGAATTTCTTTTACTTGATCTCAGCTTTCTAGTGATTACTGTTCTAGACATTTTATCAATTTAGACGTCGTTTGTGACAACTTTCTTACTGCTTTCTAAAATAGCTTTTTAGTATAAAAATTTTTTAAACTTGAAAAAATTTTAATTAAAAAGCTGCTTTAAAAAGCAATAAGAAAGCTATCCCAAATAAAATTTTTTTTGATTTAATAAATTATTGATCACTTTCTTAAAAAAAGAAAGGAAAAAAAATCCTTTTCAATTATATGATGTGAAGCCATAAGAAAATCACAAGTCTCTCTTGCTTGGTGAAGAAGAAACCACAGTAAGAAAATGAAAAGCATTAGGAGATAACGGAATGATCAGTAGGAACCCACCATCTTTTGTGGATTATTTGGCCTTTTGCATCTTTTTCTACACTTAAGAGTCCACACTTCTTGCTTTCGGTGAGGTCTTTTATAAAGGTGGTTAAGAGATTAGGAATATAGCTTCTCTTCGAAGAAATTGAGATATTGCAGGTTCCAACCTTGGTATAATTTGCCTCTGTGATTTGAGAGAAATTATATATTCTGTGCGGTTACAGGATGGTTCAGAGATAAATCAGGATGCACCACGTCATTCGGTACACAGCAAAAAAAATAATGTGACGTATCCTGATTCGTCTTTGGATGCCATCCGGTGACCGCATAGAATAATTTCTCGTGATATTTGGGTTTTGTTTGGGACAGCTTTAGACTACTATATTTTTCTTGCTTTCAAGAAATTTTTATATTAAAAAGTAGCTTTACAAAATGAAGCCTTAATCTAAATGGTTGATATGTTGTCACATTAGCAGCTTATTGCTTCAATCCATTTATGAGATTTATTTAAATTTCTTAAACTTTATTAAATAATAAAAATAATATGCAATTTTTTATTAAATTTAAAATTAAATATAAATTTTCTATTTATAAAACCATATATTTTCATATAACTAATTTTTTGTATAATTAATTTACATATTTAATAATTTAGATAATTCTTCTATGAGTTAAATAAGTTATTAAAGTAACTAAATTTATGATATTATATTATTTATCATAACTTACATACAATTTTTGACACCATGCAATTTTTATAAATATAAAAATTTTCAAAAAATATATAATTTTTATTTTTAAAAATAATAAATAAAAATCCATAAAATATATAATCCAAACTTATAATTAAAAAAATAATAATTTTCCTCATCCTCATCACTAGCATTTCTCTCTTGCTTGTCCAAGAAGAAAGGCACAAGAGTTGACCTCACAAAATAGTGAAAGGTTAATTAAGTGGCTTTTGGGGCTTATTTTCATTGGAGCTTCTTTCTTTAATAAAGTTGGCTGAGAGATTAAAAAAAATAACTCTATAAATTTATTGATTCAAATAGTTAGATTTTTCTTATTTTAAATTATATATTTTTATAATTAAATAATATTTTTTATAGCTATCTTACTTTAATTTATTTGATTATAAAAAAATATTTCTCACCGTAATTTTTTTTGAAAAATAATAAAAAAATTATAGTAAAATAAAATTATAATAATCTTTAAAAAATAAAGTTATGAGAAAGTCGTACGAATAAGACCCTTAGTTCAAATGTCATTTAAAAATATTCTCTCATTCTCAATCAAATATTTAAATATAATTGATAGGTTAATTCACTCAATTATTTAATAATTATTTTTAATTGATTTATCATAATATTATGATCCTTTATTATGTTATTGATTGTATTTATATATATGAGACAAAATGAATGATTTAATATAACTTACTTTTTCTCAATTCAATTGTCTTTGTTTGGAAAGTCCCAATTAATTATATTTAAATTTTAAATAAAATATATAATATTTTTTAATTTAATTACTTCATCATTAAATCAATATTATATTTATAATATTGCTCAAATAAATTTTAATTTGTTAATATTTAGATGCATATTATTACGTGCTAGAAAATTTATGATGTTAGAACATATATTTAGTATCGTAGCTTCAGAGGAAAATTCATTATACACAGAAAGAAGTTGTAAAATGTTAGAATTTCTTATATGGAAAAGCTAATAATTCACTATATAATATGAAATATATGAATCATTTCTTCCTCGTGGATTAAGAAGATGGGGTGATTCATAGTTAAGAGCAATTATCCGATTCTCATTATAAATATTACAAAAATTAGATGTTCACAAACAGACTGTTAAGATCCAATGAAAATGTTGCATGTTAATAGTCAAGCGATAATAGCTGGATGACGAAAGTTCGGAGATAGTAGCTGCGATTGTTTATGTTGGTCTTGGTGGTGATCATAAAAAAAAAAATATTATAAAGTTCTTTACATTAAAAATTAGTAGTGATTACATGATCTCCTATTAAATTGGGCAATTCCATAAAACTAGCGCCATTTTACATATTCATCAATTGAATTAGTTGTTTGAATCGATTCTTCCTGATTAGATACAGAACCGATTATTTTGGTTGACTAGATTAGGTTTTGGACCCGTTCATGATCAAACCTATTAAAGGTTTATTTTGAATAAATTTGTTAAAATTTTATTTTTCAAATAACTTTCACAAATTTTTTTATTTTAATTTATTCATATACATACTAAATATATATTATAGGAATTATATTAATTATTAGTATAATATATTTTTATTATTAAAAATATTTTTGTTTTATTTTATTTTGTTATTATCTTCTTTTATTTATATATTTAAATAAATTTTTACTGCTTTTTTGGTCCCTTTAAAAGCTCTATTCGCATCCGCCACTCCCACTCCCACTCCCCAGTCCCAACTCCCGCTCCCCGCTCCCCCTCCCCGCTCCAAGAGAAATCTCTACAAATCCCAGGGAAACCTCAAAGATCACGACTTTCTTCTCGATCTCAACTTCCCCACAATCTCACTTTCCCTAACAGTCTGAAAATTCCATTCTTCCATTTTTTTCCACCCACTTATCTTCACCATCGCCATGGGTTCCCTGCGCCATGCCGACCTCGTAAGAGACCCTAGAGACGACCTTGTCGTCACCCAAGTAAGCTTCGGTGGCTTCGAAGATTCCGTTGATGCCAAAAATCTTGCCGAATTCCTCGAATACAACGCTGGTGTCATCTGGCGTTGCCGCGTCAAGAAGACTTGGTCGCCGCCTGATTTCTTTCCCAACTTCACCGCCTTCTCCTCCGCTCGCCGAAGGCCGTCGGCGGATGAATCCGTTGCCAAGGTCATTACTCCTCACGCATTTGTCCACTTCGCCCACGCTAAGGCTGCCAAGCGCGCTATCGGCGTCGCCGGCCGATCAGGTCTTATTCTTGATGGACGTGTCCTACGCGCCAACTCCGGCGCAGAGAGTGCTCAACGCGCGCAGCGCCGGAGAAACATCGATCCCTTCAAGTTCTCCTCAGTCGGCGTCGAGCTTGGTACGCTTTTTTCCCGTGATGAATTTTGGATCGCCTGGAAATGCCCTTCCGGCGAGTTCATTGTAGATCCCTTCGACGGTTTATGTCAGATTCTATTCTCGCAAGAAGTCCCGTTCTCGCGGAAAGACTCGAATGAGACCTTGGTGATCAAATGCGATATCAAGGTGCAATTTCTGGTTAGGGATTTGGATGATGTTAAGTTTTGGAAGGACGAGGCACCCTTTGCGCTTCTCCTCCATTTCTCCTCTGCCCCGTTGGTGTTTTACCGAACTGCCGACGATGATATCTATGAATCAGTTCCGTTCAGCCTCTTAGATGACGAGGATCCGTGGATTCGGACCACGGATTTCACGGCTAGCGGAGCGATCGGCCGATGCAGCGTCTTTCGGATTTTGCTTTCTCCTCGATTCGGGCCAAGGCTCGAGAGGGCGCTGGCTTATCTGAGAGATCACAGAATCCCGGAGTCTCGACCGATGAAACCTCTTCGTGTTTGTGAGGAACCAGACTTTGGAGTTCCCTTGGCTGATCACTTTTTGTGCATTCAAGCTATGAAAGGTATCAGTTTTGGCACACTGTTCATGGTTAATGCAGTTTTGCACAAGGGGATCAGCAACCAGTTCCAACTAAATGACAAATTTTTCAATTTGCTGAGGAGCCATAGTGATTCATTAAATGATGCAGCTTTGAGACATATTTGGGCTTACAAGCACCCCATCTTTAATGCATACCAAAGGCTAAAACTTGTGCAGGACTGGTTGTCGAGGAATCCAAAGATGGTGAAGGGACCAAGGGTTGCTGATGGTACTATGGAGATTAGGAGACTGATTATTACTCCAACGAAAGCGCATTGTCTGCCGCCAGAGGTGGAGTTGTCTAATCGTGTTCTTAGGCATTACAGGGATGTGGAAGATAGATTTTTGAGGGTTAGTTTTACAGATGAAGCAATGCACCGACTGAATTCCAATGTCCTGAACTATTATGTTGCTCCAATTGTGCGGGACATCACTTCAAATGGATTTCCGCAGAAAACTACTGTGTTTAGGAGGATTAAGTCAATTTTGAATGATGGCTTTAACTTGTGTGGCAGGAAGTACTCTTTTCTGGCATTCTCATCAAATCAATTAAGGGATCAGTCAGCCTGGTTCTTTGCTGATGATAAGAATATAACTGCTGATTCCATCAGGAAATGGATGGGTAGATTCTCCAACAAGAATGTGGCAAAGTGTGCTGCTCGAATGGGACAGTGCTTCTCCTCAACATATGCAACTGTGAAGGTGCTGCCTAATGAAGTTGATTCTGATCTTGAGGATATTGAGAGGAATGGGTTTGTCTTCTCTGATGGGATTGGGAAGATCACACCAGAGCTTGGAATGGAAGTTGCTGAAATACTGTCATTGACGGACAATCCTCCTTCGGCCTATCAAATACGATATGCTGGCTGTAAGGGTGTGGTAGCTGTTTGGCCAGGGAAGGATGATGGATTTCGTCTGTCACTCAGACCAAGCATGAATAAATTTGACTCCGGCCACAATGTTTTGGAGATTGTTTCATGGACACGTTTCCAGCCAGGCTTTCTGAACCGACAAATTGTGACGCTACTTTCATCCTTGGATGTTCCTGATATTGTTTTTTCGAGAATGCAGGAGGAAATGATTTCTAAGTTGGAACATATACTTGTAGACACTAATGTTGCAATTGAAGTTCTTACCACTTCCTGCCTTGAGCAAGGGAACACTGCTGCAATGATGCTGGCTGCAGGTTTTAAACCTCAAACAGAGCCCCATTTGAAAGATATGTTGTTGTGTGTCAGAGCTGCGCAGCTACGGGATCTTTTGTTGAAGGCAAGGATATTTGTTCGAAATGGAAGGTGGTTGATGGGCTGCTTGGATGAATTGGGGATACTGGAACACGGCCAGTGCTTTATTCAGGCATCCACTCCCTCGCTGGAAAATTGTTTCTCAAAGCATGGGTCTAGATTTTTGGCAACGAAGAAAGAGAAGAAAATTGTTGTGGGTACTGTTGCAGTTGCTAAGAACCCATGTCTTCACCCTGGGGATGTTCGGATTCTCGAAGCAGTTGACATACCTGAACTGCATCACCTTGTTGATTGCTTAGTGTTTCCGCAGAAGGGAGAAAGACCTCACTCAAATGAAGCATCTGGTAGTGACCTTGATGGTGATCTTTATTTTGTTACTTGGGAACCTAATTTAATACCTCCAAGCAAAAAGAGTTGGGCTCCAATGGATTATACACCAGCACAAGAAAAGTTGCAACCACGCTGTATCACCAAATGGGTTTGCTCTCTATACTTTTTCGAGACAAATTCATTAATTTAATCTGTTGATGCTTCATTTAAATGCCTAGCAGTATGTCATTTGTTGTGCTTGTGAATGATTTCCATGGTAAGGGTCATTATTGGTCATGCTTTTTGGCCAGTCTGACTCTTTAGAAAGCTTGACTTGGTACTCTCATTTTGCTACATTGTCCCATTCTTCATCAGCTTCTAATCTGCACCATTTTACCATTTCTACAACTTCAAAAAAATTCCTTGATCCTTAACTGAATCATCTCATTCCATGAAATTAGGAATTGTTGGCTTCTTGTAATTTGCTATGCTCTATCACCAAAGCTCTACTTATTTGAATGATTTTTAAAATACATGTCCTTAGAGGCTCTCCGATACTTCAGTATTACGTTGCATTGATTTGTACCTCTAAGTGTAGTTCATCTTGGGACTTTTCAGTTTGTCTCTTTGATTGCTTAATTTATTTGTCATTTATTCTTTGTATGAGTTTATCATTTGTTTTGGCAACTTCACATCCTAATTCAGTTCATCTTTAGATTCTTGCTACTGTTTCTGCTTAAGAACGTATTGTTATGGAAGCATGTCATGAAAATTGATTCAACACTGAAATACAAGCGATATTTATATTTATAGGTAGATGGATAGATAGATGTTTGCATTTTCTTGTACCTCTCTAATTACAAAAATAGTGAACTTTTCATATTTGATTTAGAAGTCCTGTGACATGATGATAGTCATATTTTATTAATTTTCATCATATTTCATTTTGGAATCTGATATGCTTGTGCAAGTAGTTTCTTTAAAATGTCACTCTTATAATTTGTTTTATATTATTGAGTATATATCACCTCCTAGAGTCAATGTCTATTTGGTCTCTTATATCTTCGGCTGTCTGTTCTCATATCCTCGGTTTCTAATGTCTACTTGTAGGAAAATTTTCTAGTTTGTGCATGGGCTCAGTTTATTTTCATTCTCCTACTTTGTTGCTTTTTATTTTTTATTTTTTATTTTGCTATTTAGCTAATGAGTGTTTGTTACTAAACTCTGTACTGTATATGCTTTATATGTTCAATATGTTTAACCTCAATTGAATCAAGGGAAAGTAGAACTTTTGATAATTAAAGCTTCTCTTTATAGTTCTTTGATCAATAAAATTTCTTTTTGAAGTTGTGTTTGTAACTTCTCTTCTGCAGGACATCATTGAATTCTTTGTGAAGAACATGGTAAGTGAGAACCTTGGAGTCATTTGCAATGCACATGTGGTCCATGCTGACCTAAGTGAGCATGGAGCCATGGATGAGAACTGTATCAAGTTAGCTGAGTTGGCCGCCTTGGCCGTAGACTTCCCTAAGACCGGCCAAATGGTCAGTATGCCCTCCTCCCTTAAGCCCAAGCTATACCCTGACTTCATGGAAAAGCATGAACACCAATCCTACAAGTCTGAAAAGATCCTTGGGAGGCTTTATCGTGCCATAAAAAATGCCTCAAATGAGAGCTTGATGCATCCAGAGTTCACATTCAGTTATGAAAACATTCCCTATGACAAAGATCTTGAGGTCCCAGGTGCTTCAGATTATCTTGCAGCTGCCTGGGACAGCAAATGCCTCTATGATTCACATATCAATGCATTGCTTGGGCAATACAGAATAGCAGCTGAGGCAGAGATTGTCATAGGACAAATATCATCATTGCCTAAACTCAACAGCAGGAAGCAAGGGGATATAAAAGAAAAAATCAAGAATTCCTACGAGTCTCTTCATAGAGAATTCCGCAAAGTCTTCGAGACATTGGAAACATATGATTTACAGCTTTCTGGAGCGGAGAAGGACTCGTTGTTAGAGCGAAAAGCATCGGCATGGTATCAAGTCACCTATCACCCAGATTGGGTTCAGAAATCAGCAGCGAGGAGGGGACCTGATGGCAGTGAAGTGCCGCCTCGCCTCAGCTTTGCATGGATTGCTGCTGATTATCTTTCAGGATTAAAGTTGAAGGGTCGAGAATAACACGAAGATGAAGATGTCTCTTCTGAAGGAGAGAGATTTGATGATGATGCTACAGTGATGTTGGTTGCATGAATTAGTTAACTGGGTGTGTAGCAAAGCCACTCTGCCATTTCTCATATCTATATTGATAGATATGAATCTCGTTTTAAGGTATTTTTCTTTTGTTTTTGTTTAAGCTTGTTGTTTTCTGTTCTTCTGTCCTCTGTTTCAGAATGTATCAGTTTATCTATAAGAAAGTTATTTCTGGCTAAACTTCTTAATGTGAATTCTGTTACTCCAGCAGAGCTAAATTTTTGTGATAATCATGCTAAAGTCTAGAGAAGAAGAAGGCGCTCGGATTATATAATAGCTATATTTTCACACGTTAAAATTAAGAAGAACAAAAAAAAAGAGAAATTGGCAGCTGAGTTGGCCTCATCAAACGAGGTCTTATAGTGATATTCCTAGAAGCAGTTTTGCTTACTCTCTATATTCACAGAATGGAATTTACTAGGGAAACTTTACTCTTACTAATAGGAGGGGCGATGGATGGGATGTAGGGAAATTTCTATATTGTTGGGAAATTTAAGTAACAGTAAGTAGTAATAGAAATCAGTGTCTGTAAGCTCAATGTGGGTGCAATATCAGTAAGAATAGTTCATATCAGTATTAGTAATCAATATCAATAACAAGTAATTAGTATCATTAATCAATAATTAGTAATCTAAATGATATTCATGTATGAGTATTTTGAGGGTATCTTGGTCTTATATTTATGACTCCCAATCAGTCTTCTCTTATGACTCCCAATCAGTGTTCTCCTTATAACTCTAAATCAGTCTCCAGCTCCTTATGACTCCTATCAGTGAATCAGTGAATCTTGAGGTTATCACGTGGGGATTATCATATATCTGATATCAATCATAATATCTTTGCAGTCAGTTTGGTATCACATTCCAATACACATCAATCATATCAATCATTCCAGCTCATATTACATTTCAGTATTATTATGCCAAATCACAATACATCACTTTCAACTCATTCTCAGTATAGATTTTCCTTGCTCATTTGACCGAAATATTCATATACACATTTTTCACCGGCGAAAATGCAATAAAATAATATTATATTATTCAAAATGATTAAATCTATAACATATCAAAAGTTATATGATGAAAACTTATAAAATTCAAGAGATAATACATTTTTGGCAGATTTAGGAGTCTGTAAAAATTAAAATCATCAAAAACAAAGATAAGATGATAGTTACTTGCAATGCTTAAAACAAATTAAAAAAAATGGCGTACGAAAATCAACCAAAGATCTTTCTCTCTCCACTTCTCTTTTCTTCCCCCTCCCACCCCCCCCCCCCTCCTTCTCCTTCCTTTTCTTCCCGAGAAAACAAAGAGTGAGGGAGGCGGTGGGGTGAAATGACATAGATATTTAGAATTATATATATATATATATATATATATACTTTTAATGGCCTAACGCTGCATGGATAATTCAAAATTATTGTAGAAATATAGACTTAAACGCTGCAGTGGCAGTTTTTGGCACCGCTGTGCTGTCAAGTCTAGCATCGCAGTACTCACAAGCACAATGTTGAAGAGCTCTAGTTCAAACAGAAATTCAAAAATTCATATGTTAAAATACTTTTCATTTGCGGGTTATTACGGATCACACAATCTCATTTAGTCGAGTCAAATAATGTGCTAATTCCCATAAGTGGATAAAGGGCATGAAAGATGAGATAAAATCAATGAAAGATAATGATGTTTGTGATCTTATTGAATTGCCTAAAAAAGAAAAGCTGATTGGTTAATACCAAATGGGATTCAAAAGGCAATATTGAATGATATAAGTAGGGGGTGTCAAAATCGGGTTGCGGGTCGAGTTTGGGTTGAACCCGATTCTGACCCGCCAGTATTTGACACGATCCAAACCCGACCGGCTTTTGCAAACGGGTCAGAAATTTTAACCCAGACCCAACTCATCGAGTTTTCGTTAAACCGATATGACACGAAATCACAGGAGAAATTCTTTACCTTCGTAATAGCGAGCTTCCGTCATCTTTACCCGTGCCTATTGCCCAGTGAAACATCACTCCCCTATATGGAGAGATCCTTGACCTTGGTCCTCACCGGCTCTTCTTCATCGGTTGCCCTGAAGGCGCTGCCGCAGTTGCCGATTCTGGTGGTCGATACTGAACCGCCGCTCAGTGTGCCCTCGGTGGCGGATCATCGCAGTTCAGCACCACTGTCTCGCTAGAGGGGAAAAACTGGCCGTCACAAACGACTGTTGGACGCCCATGACGTTGTCTTGAAGATTTTTTTGACTTCTTTGTCACCAAGTTTTCCTCCCCAAACGTCACAAGCGACCTCTACGACAACCGCCGACGAGCTTAAATTTTTCGTCGACACAATAGACTCCGGCTCCTTTCCCTTCCTTTGCGATGAACTCTCGCCTTCATCCGCCTTCAACCCCACCATATTATCCGACGAGCCGTTGAGATCCCACATCTCTCTCAGCCTATGCTTTGGTTCAGCTTCAGTGTTTAGCTCCCGCCATTCAAAACCTCTCCTTTTCCCCTTCTCTAACTAAAAAAATCCCTCCTTTCTTTCCTTCGTCCCTCCCTTGCTCGCTGTGAAAACTAAATCCTAAGAAGAGAGCGAGGGGGAAGAGAAGCAAACGGGACAAATCCGACCCAATTTTTAAAACGGGTCGATTGGTTGAACCCAAACCTGACCCGTATGACAAACGAGTTGACATTAACCCGGAATTTTTGGGTCGGGTTTAAGTCGGGTTTTTAGGTCGTGCCAATTATTGACACCCCTAGATATAATTCATGTTTAATAGCTATCTCTCAAGTTTCATCAAAAGAATCTTTTTGTATCATTATGATACTTATAGCTTATTATGATTTAGAGTTATATCAGATGGATGTAAAGACTGTGTTTCTCAATGATAAAATTGAAGAAATAATATATATGGTGCAACAAAAAAATTGTAAATCTTCATATTCGATACATCTGGTATGCAAATTAAATAAATTTATTCATGATTTAAAGCAAACATCCCGTCAATGATATAAAAATTTTGATCAAGTGATTACTTCATTTGATTTTAAAAAGATAATTGATCAATCCATTTATCATAAAACCAATGTGAGTAAGTTTATTTTCTTAGTGTTATTTGTCATTGATATTCTGCTAGCAAGTGACGATTATGCTTATTGCATGAATCTAAGAAATTTCTTTCAAAGAAATTTGAAATGAAAGATTTTGGGAATGAATCATTTGTTTTGGGATGAATCATTTGTGTTCGGCATACAAATTTATCGGAATCTCTCCCCTGGTATATTTGGTTTATCACAAACAACATATATCGATATAATGTTTGACAGATTTAGCATAAAAATTTGTGCATTATGAGATACACTTATTGTTAAAGGAGATAAATTTAGTGTCCTTCAATATCCAAGAAATGAAATTGAAAACAAAGAGATGGATAAAATTCATTATGTATGCTCAAATTTGTACGCATCAAGATATTGTGTATATTGTTGGAATGCTTAGCATATATTTAAATAACCCAGGAATGGTCATTGAAAAACAGTAAAGCAAATTATGAGGTATTTAAAATGAACAAGAAATTTCATGCTCACATATAGGAGAATTGATCATTTTGAGATTGTGGGATATTCCGACTCTGATTTTGTTGGTTGCCTCAATAGTGGGAGATACACTACAGACCATATTTTCATATTATCTAGAGGAGCTTGATTACGAAAGTGTCAAGTATTCACTTGTAACTTCTTCTATAATTGAAATAGAGTTTATAACGTGTTATGAGACATCAAATCGAGAAATATGATTGCAAAATTTTATCACATGACTACATATTATTGATGACATTAAGAGACCATTAAAGATAACATATGATAATAAGGCACTTGAGCTATATGCTAAGAACAACAGAACCTCATCAAAATTAAAGCACATTGACATAACTTTTCTTGTTGTGAAGGAAATAATTTAGAGTTCTCAAATTTCTATTGAATATATTAGCACAAACTTTATGATTGCTGGCCCACTTACAAAAGGATTACCACCTAAGGTATTTCATGAACATGTGGCTCGTATGAGTGTAATTTATTTTGATAATGTGCTTGTATAGTAGGAGCTTATTTGTATTGTTTAATTACTGTAAACATATTTTTTGATTAGACTAAAGTGTTATTATTATCTTAATTATTGAAAACTCTAAAATAAAGTTATTTAGTTTCAATTGCAGTTTAGCATAAACTATTGAAACTGTGATAATAACTCTTTTTAGTTATAATACTGGATCAGTTGAAAATAGACATGATATGAGATCACATTATATAAAATTTTCATGCTACACATGTATGTCATTAATAATATTAATATAGTGATTATTGATAGGTCTTGTTATAAAGAACTCTAACAAATGTCACTTTGATTCTATATTAATATGATTTATGTATCAGATTATATATCAGATTATATAGAGATGTTATTTCATAGGATAACAAAAATGAGCTCTTATGGTTATTTAATAATTTATAATTATCATTGTATATATATATATTATACATTATTTGCTATATAAAATTAAGCTAATTAAATATGTGATCTACTTATGATTTAAATTATTATTTGGCTTATGTGATTTCTCATTTAGTTTTGTATGAAATTAAATATTATGTGGAGATCATGTATTATATTTTATTTTAATGATAGGTTAAAATAAGGTAAATCAATTAAGTATAAATAGGGTCGTGATCCCAAGTTTAAGCTGTTGGTTCTCATTTTCCTTATTGTTGATCTTGAGAGAAAAAAAGTATCTCTCGCTCTCTCTTAAGAACGCTGCTTCAAATGTGGAGAATTGTAAACCTCAATTTTGTATTTCAATGGATTTAGGTACGTTTCGATAATTCTTCAAGATGATTTGCCATAAAATTCGGGGAAATGAAATTATTTATCATCTTCATTTATTTCTAACATGAGATACATAAAAATCTGCTTCTCCTAAATTTGTTGAATAAATTCGTTGATAAATGTCCATCTCGCAAAAGCAAGTAAAGATTGAAAAAATTGCGTCATTGACTTGTTGACATGTTACCTGTTATTTGATCAAGTTATTTTGTTCAAATCTTGCTTCTATGCTTTAGGCCATAGTGTGTCAATAATGTGATAACCCTAGGTTAAGGATTGTCGTTGATAGGATCTTTAATCTCTAAGGAACATTTCTCTTACTCCAGCTTCATAGGTGGATCTAGCTCATAATAAACTAGGAGGTGGCTTTTAGCCTTGCCTAAAATTGAGCTTTAGCTTAATGGGCCAAAAGCTTAGTTTAGCTTCCTTATTGATTGATCCCTTATTCAAATCATCCTAACCTTTATTAAGACTATCATGAACCTAGTGGACTCATCCTAGATTAGCCAAGTGCAGCCTAGGTTCTCCTTATGCTAACTAATTCTCAACACTATAAAAGCACATTTATTCTAGCAATGTTGCTACCTTCACAGGCTAGGTCAAGAATCATTGTATCCCTCTAGATGACATGTGATACCCTAGAATCTAATTTGGAAAAATAATTCTTTTAATCTTTTAATAAACAATAATCAGAGCTATATAATATCATCTATCAGTAATAAATAGTGGAAGAAAATTCTATAATTCAAAACATCAATATACATATATGTATTCAATCCAAAAAATCATATACAATACTCAGGATATACACAATCATCACATATTTATCCTTTCCAGAGTACAAAATAATAATTAAAACAAAAAGAAATAAAACATGAAGAATCCTAACCAACCTCACACTCTTGCTCCTTATCCTAACCTGAAATCATTTAACAACATATAATGAGCTAAAAAGCCCAACATATCACCTAAACCTATAACTGAATTCAAAGCACGACAAATGAGCAATATACATGCCAATAGTCAATTCATAGCAGTTACATTCATATGATCATTGAATCAATATAGAAATAGTAAAATTCACATGCAGTTGTGGTAGAATCTATAATAGTAAAACACTACTGTACAGAAGCCAGTAAAATAGTAAATCAGTATGAGTGTCAAATCTATAAAGTAATTGTCGTATTTGTAATATCAATTAGTACAGAAATCATATAAAGTATCATATTAAGTAATTAGTAAAGATTGTCGAAATCATGTCAATGTATAATCATATAAGAGTGTACACATACCATCCAGGTATTCCATATCATATGCGTAGTATATCACATGCTTAATATCAATATAATGAATCAGTAGTATTAAATAGTATTAGTATCTAAGTCGATAACAATAATAATCAAGTGGTAGGAGCATCAAAATAATACAATAATCATAAATCCATGCAGTAGCAATAAATTCGTATAATAATAAGAATAATGCCTCAAGAATATGTATTTTAGTAGTCACACTAAACAGATAAGAAGCCCTGATTATCATGAAATTTTTCAATATTGTATTAATATCAATAAACGATTGACTCAGTAAACAGAGTCGTCACTCTTTGCCCATTGGCATAGTAATCATTTCTTTATAATTCTCAATTAGTGTATCACGTGAATCAATAGAGGATAACATCAAACCATATTAAGGAAAGCCCGTCAACCCACCATCCTGTACAGGTTAATCAGTCTACAACCAACATGTCAACTAATCTTTACTTATCTTTTACACACACACATTATTATCACTATAATCTTAATCATATATTCACATTCATTTTAAAGCATTGTAACAAATAAATCATAATTGAGCTTAATTCAGAAAATACTAAAATATCCTAACGGTAGACAATAAAAATCATACTGAGTAAAAATTATATTTTTAGAATTTAACCAAATTATCAAATATTGCATAAAATAATATTCTGAAGCTTCAATTGAACTAAATCACTATTTTTAGACATCAAAATAAATTTTTGAGTAGGCAAAAATCGATGTATTTTTAAATTCACTAGTGAAAATTTTTAAATAAATACTCAAAATGTTCATAATCTTAATCTCTATAACATATAAAAAGTTATGCTGTGAAAGTTTTACCAATGCAAAATGATTCATGTTTTTCGGTAATGAAAACATAAATTTGATTAGAAAAATATCAAAAGTACAAAATCTATGAAATTAGAAATATGGTAAAGGTTCCTTACAGTGAGACGAGCAATTTTCTCAACTGGACTGACTGACGAAAATTATTCCGCGAGCTCCAAATCTTAGATTTTCTTTTATATCTCCTCACATTTCTTTTATTTTCTCTTTTCATTTCTATGTTATTTCTCTGTTTAGCCGTGTTGCGGACTAGAATATACGCGGTAGTAGAGTAAAAAATACAACGTCTTAGCAATGTACGTATAACCAGCACACAAACAGATAGTTGAGGGAGAGAAACACCAGAAACTTTTTACGTGGAAAACCCGTAAAGGGAAAAACCATGGGGCCTGGCCCAGATGAGAAAATTCAACTAAGTTTGAGTTGATTACAAAGTTTGATTATCTCCTTTACTTGGGGACGTTGGAATTACAAAAGGTCAAATAGAGATCTTGCGCTAATTGATGAACCGGCAGAAATATAGAAATGGTTTGAGAAGAGCTTCAGCGTCGATCAGAAAACTCTAGCAGCGGTCAGATAGAAATTTTGGCAAAAGTCACGAATAATCTTCGACGGTGATCGGCCAGAACTCCAACGGTGGTCAAAATGAACTTCGGCGGTGGTCAGAAGGAACTCCGGTGGTGGTCGGCAAGAACTCCGACGGTGGTTAGAAGGAACTCCGGTGGTCGTCAGAATGAACTTCGGCGGTGGTCAGAAGGAACTCCGGCGGTGGTCGGCAAGAACTCCGACGGTGGTTAGAAGGAACTCCGGTGGTCGTCAGAATGAACTTCGACGGTGGTCAGAAGGAACTCCGGCGGTGGTCGGCAAGAACTCCGACGGTGGTTAGAAGGAACTCCGGTGGTTGTCAGAATGAACTTCGGCGGTGGTCAGAAGGAACTCCGGCGGTGGTCGGCAAGAACTCCGACGGTGGTTGGCAAGAACTCCGGCGGTGGTCGGTGGCAAGAGCTCCCAAATTCCTCCCTTTTCTTTTTTTCTCCTCCTCCCCTTCATGTGAAGAAATGGGGGCTATTTATAGTTTTTTGAGAGTGGCATGGCTTGTAAATATGTTGAGAATCATGATCCAAATGTGAGTGATTTGAATGGACGGCCGATATTGATCCCCTTGATCATGAACCGTTTGATGGCAATTTTAATGCCTTAATGATATCAAAATTTAGTGATCATGGGCTCGTTGGACTCGTCTCGTCGAGCCGCTCGATTCGACTATAAGCATGTCACGTTTGGAAGCCGTTTGGTAATTCAGATTATGGTTTGAACCTTCCAAATGCGCTTTGGGTCTTTGATTTGGACTCATTTGGGCTCGGATTGAGTCGAATTTGGTGTCGTTGGGTTCGTATTTTTGAGACGTTCAGTTTGACTATAATTTTGTTGAAATCGGAATTCAGATGGTCTCCGATTTAATTTTTGAAATCTAAATCTCATATTTACATTAAGATTCGTGCCTGATTAAGATAATTTTTTGATGATATAACAAGCCGAAAGAATAAAAGGGATTTATGGCTTGCTTAAGATATTTTGAATATAATAATAATAATATAATATTAATATATTATTTAGTTTAATTTATTTCAATAAAAAAAATATGAATCCTTTTAAGGTTTCAAAAATTATAGAAAAATATTCATAAAATAAATCATTTTATTTTAAAAATATTGTTAAAATCGGTTTGCAAAATGAATACATGACGGTCCCATAATCCCTACTTGTACTGATAGGTGCCAATTTTTTTAGGATTTTCACATGTGCCTAAAAATTACAAAAAAATCGTGTACGTAAAATACTATAATAACAACACTATGACGAAGACGGTTTGTAATTTGTAGTTATAATGACTCTAGAAAAAAAATTATTTACTTGAATTAAAATACGATTATTACATGATAGATCTCCTCTCGTTGATGCCCCTTTTGAAATTTTATGGTGCAAAATTCTCAATGTCACCTTCAACTTAATGGATTTGTCCAATGCACCCATCGCTCGATGCCATCTTTACAACACCCAAATTAGTGTACATTAAGTAAAGACTTTTTTCTTGAGGGTTCTAATCTTAGTTCATGTCAATTAGTATTGTCCCATCAAAGTCTGTGCCCAAAAGTCTCTCATTGGCACCTTTGCAGTTAGCTTGTGGTTGATGCTTGTACTCCTAACAACATCCCTTTTATAGATCAATCTCCTTGGCACCATCTTTCACTTAGCGTTTGGTTCTCGACTTTTTTCTCCAATTGGTTTTGACCCATTGCTCTCAGCTGATTGACTTGTCACCCTAGCAGTTTTTGCTCAATGACATATCACCTTGCCTAGTTGTGCAAGCTCAGCTTCTTATCTCATGACCACTTTAGATTTTATGGCATTACTTAACTCTCCTTATAATTTCTTCATGACACCTAATTATTATGTATTAGTGTACAAATATTTGAGGTCATGCATGTCTTCTATAATTTGCCTACATTGACCTGCAAGCTCTAAGAGAAAGGATTTTTCATGGATCAAAACCTAACATCATTTGCGCACCTTTTGATGCCATTAAAGGTGGATGTCCACTTTCTAGAATCTCTTCTTCCAAAATTTTGGGCAAACAGATATCTCTCAGCACCCATTTGGGCTAACCATCCAATTTCTTAGCGCCTTTTGTCTTCCCTCCCCTACCTTTTCTCTTCATGTTTGAAGAAATGAGGCACCAACCACCACCTAGGAGTTGCATGATGACAAAAAACATATGGCATCATTTGGTCTTTCCTTCCAATTTCTTAACACCCTTTTGTCTCCCCTCCCCCATCATTTTTCTTTATGTCCAAAAAAAGGAAGCATCGACCACGGCTTGGGAGTTGTATGGTAAAAAAAGGCAAGGCGTCAATGGTCGAACCTAGGAAACTTTCTAAAGCTATCCATTATAGCAAGCATAATTGCATGCCCCTCTCTCCCTTTGTGCTCTTAAAGTGTATTCTTCTTTGCTTTTCTTGAGCCAAAACTAAGTCCTCCACTGAACAACTCTCTCTCTTCCTATCATCTTGTGGCAGTATGGAGGTTTACTTGTCCATTTAAAATTCCTCAAGCTATATACATGTAATCATTGGGTTAGTTACTTAAGGAGGCTAGTCTTGTTGCTTATGTTTAGTGATTGGAAAACACTCAACCAACCATGTACCACACATCTTCTCTATTATCAACTCTCATTAGGTCATCTCCCTTTGATCTGGGATAACCTGACATTTTGTTTTAGATGATTGACTATTATTTCTTCTTGAGATGATCCCTCATCTTACTTTGAGATGACATGCTAACTTCTTATCTCAAGATGACTAAATATCTCACTACATGACCTTTTATCATCTTATCTTGAGATAAATTGTTGTTTAAAACTGAGATGACCCTCCATCTCTCTCATGAAAGTATGTCAATGACTTATCAAAAAACAGCTTACCTCCATTTTACCCTGAGATAAGTATTTTCCTTCTTCATTTACATCAATTTTGCTATATTATATGCACTTCAAAAGTTATGTGTTAATTTGATGTATAAATATAATAAAAATATTAAGCAAATAGTTATATGCATAGATTACGATCTAATTATAATTTGACTAAACAAATACTGTATGGATAAAAGTTGAGTTAATTATTGTTAATTTTGAAAAAAAATTATGACATAGATTATAATATATTTAAATAAAATCTTAAAAACAACAAAAAGTGGACGTGCCGGAGTGGTTATCGGGCATGACTAGAAATCATGTGGGCTTTGCCCGCGCAGGTTCGAATCCTGCCGTCCACGCTTTGTTTTTGGTCGTAGAGGCTATGGGCCGGTTTGGATTTCTTGTAAATTCCGAGTTGAAATCTGAAAATTATTCATGATTACTTTTAATTTTTCAGATTTTTATGTGACTTAGATAAATTAAATAATAACTTATAGAAATTGATGTCATTATAATATTTTTTTTTAATTTTAATACATGTATTTATTAAAAAAAAATTTATGAATCTTAATTTGATCAATTAAATTATATTTATTATGTTAATATCATAATGACATAAATATTAAATAAATAAAATATAAAAATATTTTATTTTAGGGGATAGGTGAAATTTTTCTCGGTGTCTATTTCTTTAATTTTTCTTAGCTTTGATGAACCAACCCCCTAACCGTTAATTTTGTAAATTTCATTTCAAAGGTGAAATAAAAAAATTTTAATGCAAGTAGCCTATTGCACGAGCAACTTGCACTATTTTTTTAAAGAATTTTTTATCATGTATACTAATATGCCGTTGAATTTAGTTGATAGAGATATTATAATTTTTTGTTTGTGCTTATGTAATAAAAAGATTACATTTTATAATTATTTATAAAAAAAGCATCAATAGTATGTTATCAAATCATAATGATATGATTGGGCTTTAGAATCAGAGTAGTTATGTGCAGTGTCAGTGATGGGATGCTATGTTGAGGGAAAGTAACATTGGATACTGATATCGTTGCTAGAAATCTCTGTGAAGATTTTTATTGGATGTTTTTGATGAGAAATGTGAAATGATTTACAAATTTGAACTTCAGCTATTTAAGCGAGTTTTTATTGAATGTTCATTAATTAATAGCATAAACATGTATTTTAAAAAAAATTAAGTTAACTTATTTAGAAAATTTAATATAACAACATTATATAAATTACTTCAAAATAAATTTTTTATAATAACTTCCACTTACAAAATTACACTCCATACTTATAGCTTAACATACCACATAATATATATATAAGTTTGTATTAAAAAAAATCTTCCTCGCAGCACATTTCTATCCCTACACTTCACAATTTCATTACAAAATCAAACAATATTACATAACTTAATCAATACAAAACTTATTAGGCATGGCATACAAGCAATTTTCTAACTAAATTAAGAAACAAACAAATAAAAAAATAAGCTTTTTACAACAACTATATTTTAGGACAATAATCCAATCTCCCCCATTTTTCAAAAATATCTAAACACAATGATAATTTGCTATTTTAGGAAAAATGTCCACAACATTAGCTCCCCCAAACATTACACTCTCATTCTCTTCAACTACAAAGGATTAAAATGTTAAGCTTACAGTACTAGGCTCCACCAAATGTTAACCTAGCAATCACTTCAACTATTAAGTAGAAAATACTTAAAAAAAAAAGGTACCTACAACTCTCGACCTCTAACCTCCAAACTCCCTCGCGCGGATAAATTGGGTGGAAGAAAAAGAAAGCACTAGTCGACCCGACTTAAAAAAAAAAAATAGAGCAAGTCGCTTATTCAACGGGTGACTTGCCCTTTAATATCATGTGCACGGCTTTAATTTTTGACTGGGTCAAATTTTGCACCTGGTTGCCTGTTCCACGGGCGACGATGTGTTAAGTGTAAATTATGTACTGTGTATTATATTTGAATTTTAATAAAAATATGTTGTTTTAATTATTTTTGTAAAACAAATACTCAGAAATGACAAAAAATACAAAAATACTATATAGCGCCGCGACGCCAGATGAAACACGACATCTAAGTTGAAATCAACTTCGCTGAAACACCATTTTTGGACATTACAGCACCATCCTCTATATTTGCAAGCGCTGCATCGACATCACATACAGTGCCGCTGTGTTGAACATTCAACTTGGCAACACCTGGTTCTTAGGAAAATGAATGCTGCAACGCTACAATTTAAAATGTCACAGCATCAGAAACTTTAAACGGACACCACAGCGCTCAAATTTCTGGAGCACCGCAGTGTGACAGTTACAACTTCCTAGAGCACGACTGACAATGCGAAAGGACGTGTATGTTCAATTAGTAACCATTCCATGCCATCAAGCACCGCAGCGGAGCAAACCTATCAGTGTCGAGGCACTAGTTCAAATTTAAGTGCTGCAGTGCCACCTTATCAAGTGTCGCGACGTTTGAGGCCATTTCTGTGTTATCCTATAAATAGATGTTCAATTATGTTTGTATGCAATTCAATCACTTGAGTAAAATTTAGTACATTTGCAGTATATTTCTCTAGTACTCTTTTAAAGTAAATCTAAAAGAGGCTAGGGAAGTGTAAGATATAATCTCTGAGAGAGTTTAGCCTATGTTTGTGTAAGTTGTGATATCCCATAATCTAATTTGGAAGAATTATTCTTCTAATTTTTTTAATAAATAACAACCAGAGCTCTATAATATCATTTATTAGTAATAAATAATAAAATATGATTCTATAATTAAAAATATTAATGTACACACTATGTTCATTTTCAAAAATTATATACACTACTCATGATTTACATAATCATATCATAACTATTTTGTCCTGAATATAGAAAATAACTAAAATAAAAAGAACCTGAACTTAAAGAAATCCTAACCAACCTCACACTCTTGATCTTCTGTCATGACCTGGAATCATTTAACCACGTATAATGAGCTAAAAAGCTCAGCAGGTCACCAAAATCTACAACTGAATTCAAAGCACGACAAAGGAGCAATATGCATGTCAACAGTCAAATCATAACATATATATTCATATGATCATTGAATCAGTATAGAAATATTAAAAATTCATATGCAATAGTAGTAGAATCTATAAACTGTAAAACACTATAGTACGAAAGCCAATAAAATAGTAAATCAGTATGAGTGTCAAATCAATAAAGCAATCGTCGTATCCGTAATGACAATCAGTACAAATATCTTATAAAGTATCAAATTAAAACATCGATAAAGACTATCAAAATTATATCAATACAATAAAATCATATAAGAGTGTACCTATATTATTAAGGTAGTCTATATCACGCGCTCGGTATATCATTTGTTTATTATCAGTATCTAAATAAGTAATAATAATAATCCAGTGACAGAAGCAGTAAAAAAATGTAATAAGAGTAAATCCGTGCAGTAACAATAAATTCATACAATAAAAAGAACAATGCTTTAAGAACATGCATTTTAGTAGTCACACTAAATAAGTAAGAATTCTGATTATCTTAGTATTTTTTAATATTTTATCAGTATCAGTAAATAGTTGGCTCAGTAAACAGAGTCGTCACTCTTTACCTATCGGCATAGTAATCATTTTCTTATAACTCTCAATTAGCATATCACATGAATCAGTAAATGATTACACCAAATAATAGTATTTAAAGAAAAGTTTGTCGGCCCACCATCATATACAAGTCAATCAGTCTTCAACCAATGGTTCAACTAGTCTTTACTTATTTTTTACACACACATTATTATCACAATACTATAACTGTAATCTTAATCACGTATCCACATTTATTTTCAATGCATTGTAGTAAATAAAGCATAATTGAGCTTAATTCAGAAAATGTCAAAATATTCTAATGGTATATAACAAAAATCATACTGAGTAAAAATTCATATTTTCAGAATTTAACCAAAGTATCAAATATTGCATAAAATAATATTCTGAAGCTCTAGTTAAACTAAATCACTATTTTTAGAATTCAAAATAAATTTTTGAATAGGCAAAATCACTGTATTTTTAAAATCACCCGGTGAAAAATCTCAAATAAATACTCAAAACGTTCATAGTCTCAAATCTCTATAATATATAAAAAGTTACGTGGTGAAAATTTTACTAATACAAAATTATTCTCATTTTTTGGTAACAAAAATATAAATTTGATCAAAAAAATATCAAAAATACAAAATCTTTGAAATCAGAAATATGATAAATGTTCCTTACAACGAGACGAGAAAATCTCCCAATAGGCTAAACTAAAAACAATTGCTCTGCGATATCCAAATCTTAACTTTTCTTTTATTTTTTTTCTCTCTATTTTCTCTTTTCATTTCTCTTTAGCCGAAAGAATAAAAGGAATTTAGGGCTTATGATAGTGTCTTAAGATATTTTGAAAAAAAAATTATTTAGTTTAATTAATTTTAGTAAAAAAATTCATATACATCATATTGGGCTTTAAAAATTATAAAAAAAATATCCATAAAATAAAACATTTTATTTAGAAAATATTGGTGATCTTAATTTGAAAAACGAACACTTGACGGTCCTAAACTTCTCAATTGTACTGACTTGTGCCAATTTTTTTTAAGAAATTTCACCGGTGCCCAAAAATTACGAAAAATTTCGTGCAAATAAAATATCACAATCTCAATGCTATAGAGAAGACGGTTTGCAATTTAGAGTTATATTGACTCTGGAAAAAAATTATTTATCTCGGTCAAAATACAGGTTATTACATAAGCAACTCTATAAGTGGAGGAAAAATGAATGTATAGAAGATACTTTGGTTCTTCATAGTGATAAAATTTCATTACTTTTCTTGTACTTAACTTCTTCTAAAAATATAATGAAAATGAATTTGTTTGTTATTTCTTCTATGTTTGGCTAGATCTCTTATTTTGGACTGATGATATAAAGAGCAAATTAAGTATTAATGTGTACAATTGTACTCTAAAGAATTTATGGATATTTTCAATATATCATGTTCTTCATTTAATACATATAATGGCCATGTGTGTAACTAAAATTTAGTGTGATTTATAACCTTGGCAGAGAAATGCAAGAAAAATAAAGAGTATTGAGATAGAATGTTGGCATGCCTAGATATATGATGTTTGAATATTCTAGGTTCTATCGAGATATCCAAACTGTAGTAGGTTAGCAAATATCTTTTTCACCCCTACAAGCTCGATAAAGACTTAGGGATGCATATGCTCTGATACACATCTAAAATTAAGAGTATCATTAGGAAGAATATGATATATATTTACATGCATCAATAAAAAATATTTTATTAAAATTATATCAACTATTTTACTTATTTTATGCAGTAGTAGGAACTTGAAAACATCATTTTTATTTAAAATAGGATAACTTACACAATTAGAATAAATAATAGTAATTTTATTGCAAGTAAGCATAACTCTTTCTCGTGGGTTCAACACTCTACTTCATCACTTTATTACTCGATTTAACAAGTATACTTGCGTATATTTAAGTGGGCTTTACTTATTGACATATCAAAGAAAATCTAATCATATTTAAATCTTGCATGTCACATCTAGTTAAGCTCAGATAGAATCAATCTTGATAATCTACACAAGCCTCAACCACATCACTATGACTACTTCTATTTTTTTATCGCTACCTAATCACATAATTAAGTTTCTAATCATGCTTACGTTAAAAATTAATGTTGATTGTGAAATTATTATGGCGAAAGCAAGTTTTAGGATATGTGTGGGACAGTTTCAAAACTAATTATGAAATTGCATGGTGAAAGTTAGCTGGCTATTATGGTTGTAAAAAAATAGCTTCTTATCACTAAAGTTTTTGAAAAATACTAACAATGCACTAAGAAAGAAGTAGACAAACAAAATGTGATTATTGTCTAAAAAATAAAGCTGTTAAAAAGTTATTCTAAACAGACTCTTACTTGTACATCATTTTCATGTGAAGTAAAGTTTTAGCTATATTTCTTGTTAGGTTTTATCTTTGTAATTGTTCTTGCTACTTCACATTTATTTAGCTCCTTTTCGAACTTAAATGGATGCAAAAAATAAGTTGTTGCTACTTCTTTCTGAAATTTTGTTTAAGGTTTTGTTTATGATAGTTTTTTTATTATTTTCTAAAGCAACTTTTTGTACTAAAAATTTGCTTTAAAAAGCACTAAAAAAACTATCCTAAACAAAGCCTAAGACTTCGTTTGGGACGACTTTCTTATTGCTCCTTAAAGTAACTGTCTACTACAAAAATTTTAATTTTTGTACTAAAAAGTTACTTTAAGAAGCAGTAAAAAAAAGCCATCCCAAACGAAGCCTAAATCCTATATCCAAACAGCTCCTTAGAATGACCATCTTTTTATTGCTAGTATTTTTATGAGACTACGAAGCTTTTCCCTTAACAAAGAAGCAAAGAGAATGAGACTAACTGGAATTTTTATGCAGAGATTAGCGTTAGAATTAGCATACTCATGCAATGGAATTGATTTTTTAAGAGCTTTTTTTTTATTTTTTATTTTTTATTTTTTTAATTATTTTTTTATTTTTTATTTTATTTATTTATTTTTTTTAAGAGCTAAATTTATTAGAATATTGTAGTAATAAAATGTTATTGTTCAACTTAAAAGTTTTAAATATCGCGCTTTAGAGAATAAGATATTTTTATATAGAATATATATTTTATTTATGTAAATATAATTTCATAAAAATATTTAATTTACGTTTCCTCCAAAAATTTAAAGTTTACATTATAAATATCTTTTAATAATATTAATAATATTTTTAAAATAATCAATTTATGCCCCATTATAGTAATATAATAAGTAGCACACTAACTGACATTTCTATAAATTGATCTTTTTTTTTATTTCTCTCATCTCATCAATTGGGCTGAACTTTTCATCTTTCCTATATAAAAATCATTCCATTCATATATTATTACATTTTTTTTTCTTTTACTATAGAACTCCTCTCAGATAGAGAGCATAGCACCACAACGTTGCTATAAGATAAAAAAGTTAATGTCGATGCACTATGAGTCAGGCTGAGCAATTTTTCTCTCTATTTCACTTTAAGTACTGTGTCATTTGGTGTAATAGAGATGAGTCTCTTAGTCTGTTCTGAGGGTAGAATGATAAGAGATGTAGAGAAATAATGAGAGAATGTAAGAAAAGTGATATGTATAATTTTTCACATTTTTATAATGAATTTCTGTGTGTTGTAACACCGTGATTTTTTCCCTATTTCGAATTTTTCCATGTTAAATCCTAATGCTCTTTTTCACTATTTTTTTTCTTGTTTGATTCATTGCATGATTTTATTCCAAACATTGACTATCACTTTTGAGAAACTTTTATGATGAAAAATAATTTTTTATAAAAGTTATAGTAAAATAGAATAGGTGTAAGTTATTTGTGCTATTCACAATAAATTTTTTAAATAAACTTAATTTTTTTAATAATTTTACAAAAAATAATCTCATATGGACCATAAAACTTGCCTAACTTAACCAAAAGCACATCTGAACTAGATTTCAAATTTGAGAAGTGATTCATTTAGTAGAGAGAGCATTCTCCTTTCACCAGAAATCATTGCAGGAGCACTGCCCATCTCGAAAATGATGGAAGCGGCTGCGGTCTCTAACAACAATTTCTCGACTCCATAACTTGGCAATCATCTTTATTGCTGAATGGCAATCATCACATACCCTTAGGTTCTTGATGACATGAATTGGCAAGCTTGGCCCCAACCTCATGATCCCAAAATCAATGGCTATCCTCTCACTGTGGCCAAAGAGAGTCTGTTCTGTCTCCTCTTGATCGACATCCACCGAAACCTGCGACATGATCGGCGTGTAACCGGATTCCTTCAGCCTCTTCATGATCTCACGCATTGTTTCCTGGATCTCAATTACATATGGGTGTGACTGGTCGCCGGCGATAAACTTGTAAACCTGCCCATTGACTGTAATGGAACTAAAAGCTGCAATCTTTTTCACTCCTCTCTCTTCCATCATGCTCCTGATCTTGGAAGCATCATTCCATCTCCCAGCATCTATGTATGTGTTGTATAGTTGAACGTATCCAACATCTTTATCCGGCTCCAAGACAATGAGCTCCCTTGCTGACCACTCGGCCAAATCCATATTCTTGTATATTCTGCAAGATCTTAAGAACGAAGCCCAAATAACATCATTGGGTTGCATTTTCATGCTCCTTATAAGCTTTTCAGCTTCGGCTAAATGCCCAACTCGACCCAGAAGATCAACCATGCAACCATAATGCTCAATCTCTGGCTCTAAATTATATAAAACTTGCATCTCTTTAAAATGCCTGAGACCTTCATCTACAAGGCCTGAGTGGCTGCAAGCATTCAAGACGCCTATGTAGGCAACTACATTTGGTCTAATGCCTTCATTCCTCATCATAGAGAACTGCTCAAGTGCGAGCTTTCCCATTCCATTCATAGCAAAACCTGAAATCATAGCAGTCCAAGACATCACATCCTTTCTATTCATTCTATCAAACACTAAGATTGCTTGGTCCATTTTTCCACATTTTGCATACATGTCAAGCAGACCAGTCCCGAGAAAGATGTCGGTTTCAGTGAGGTTAACCTCAATGTAAGCATGCAAGATCTTTCCTTTGTCTAGTGCAACCAAGCTAGCACAAACTGAGAGCAAACCCACCAATGTGTATTTATCAGGCAAGAGGCCTGAGCTTAGTAGATCAGTAAATAAAGACAGTGCTTCCTTAAGCCTACTGCTCTGAATGTAGCCTGTGATCATTGAGTTAAATGTGATCAGGTTAGGTGAGCCCATCTGTTTGAAAAGGGACCGAGCTTCATCTATGTTGCCCATTTTACAGTATCCATCAATGATTGCATTCCATGCTGGAAGAGTCTCGTGGCCAATTGAATCGAAAACCGAGCGAGCATGGTCAATGTCACCGCACTTCGCATACATGTCAATAAGAGTCACAATGAGATTCTCATTCAAAACAATATCCATTTCCTCAACAAGGTGATGAACCCATCTTCCGGTTTCAAGGTCCCGGCTTTGCGAGCAAGCAGCAAGCACCGACACGAATGCAACACTATCTGGCATAATTCCTTCTCTAAGCATCTTTCTAAACGTATCTATGGCCTCTGCAGGCCGTCCTGTTCTAGAATAACCTTTAATCATCACCGTCCATGAAATAACATTTCTCTCAGGCATATCATCAAACACCTTCCGTGCATCATCAAGCAACCCTGTTTTCTCCAACCCGGATACCATTGTAGTCCACAGAAGAACATCCTTCCAAGTAATGTGATCAAAGACCTTCCTTGCATCATCGATCTGGTGAAATTCCACATACATATGAATCAAGGAGGTCAGAGCAAGGTGTTCAGAATAAGAGAAAAGCCTAATAAATTGACCATGAGCTGCATGACCCTGCTGAGCCAAGTAAGAGAGGGAGCAAGATTTGAAGAGAAGCTGAAATGTATAAGAATCGGGCCTTATGCCTTTCCGGCGCATTTGAATGAAAATTTCGATGGAGTATTCGGAGAAATGACGAAGGGAACAAGCCTTCATGATTGTATTGCATTGGTAGGTGGACGGCTTGTGGAGATGGGAGAAGAGGCGGATAGTATAGGAAAGGTCGCTGCTTTCGCAGTCGGCGATGGATCTCAGGAGAAGAGTCACCGCCACCGGAGCTCCGGAAACGATCATTTGGGCTTGGAGCTGCGTGGCTTGCTTCAGCCATGGCATAAAGTAGGAGAATTTCTGCGGAGAGGAAGAAACCATCCAAGTGGTTGGCGGTTAGCCTTGTTCTTGAGGAGTGCCGCCACTGCCCAATATTCATTTCCTCACACAAAAAGAGTGGCCAACGCTGTCCAAAATTTCTTGAGGCTTTTATAACGGAATCTTAAATTTCATTTTTTTTAAATTAAAATAAGTTGAGATTTAAATCCTGCTACTTCTTGGATATATATATATATATATATATATATATATATATATATATATATAATGAGCTAAAAAATTGGAGTTGATAGAGTGCATTTTTTAGGTTTCAATACTTTGCAAAAATTTAGCACGGAAAGATAAGAGTAGATCTACAATGAGGGCCGTAAGGGCATGGACTATCACTGACTCATTAATAAAAATAAACAGGAATAAAAGCCGGCAACATTTAATCATTTAAAATTCTTTAAGGCCCAAATTAACCAATTAACATAAATAGACGAATAAAGTCCAACAACAATTAGCCATTTAAAATCAAGAGTTAGTGTAACCATTGGACTACAAAGGTCATTTATGAATTAATTTTAACTATTTATAACTTAAACTATATTTAAATCCGATATATACAATCTTTTTAAAAAAGTTAATACTTAAATATTTAAAGTAAAATAAAGTAATTATAGATTTGTGTCTAATACAACTAATAAAATATAGAATTTAACAAATCAATAAAAATAAATATTAATATTTTTGAAAGATAAAAATATTATTTCATTATGAACTAATAAATAAAAAGTCAAATAAATCATCCGAAATTTATTAAGAGTTATTTAAAAATCATCAAATCGTGCTTCTATTAATAAAGATTTCTAACTTCACCCTTGTGCATAGATAAAAATGATAAGATTAGAAAATTTTTACATGAAAATCTCAAAAAGAGAAAAAAATCATAAGGTCTGGCCCGGATGAAAAATCCATTATATATCAAAATATACAAGAATTTTGTCTTCCTCACATTTGAAGAAAAAGGGGATTATTTGAGAATAAGATGACTGATTTCTCTTGTGAGGATTAACATAAATCAAGTGTTCACAAATGAACAATTAACTCCCAAAAATAAGACTTGATTTCAAATATTTTTAAAGTATTTTGGGATGTTCATGGGCTTGCATGGAGAATTTTGTATGGCAACTGGCCTAAATTCTAATGATGGGCCTTAGTTTATGATTTTGTCATTGGCCTTCGTCTTGGTATTGCATTAATTGGTTTGTCTTTAAATCATTACTACCATTTTAAGGTTGTGACTATAACGTTTTCCAACAAATAGAAGTCCATCTGGGGAATGTGTAGAGTTTGAGATTCACTTAAAGCCTTCCCATATTTGTTAGAAGCTTTATGAAAGGTGGTCGCTGGAAAGACTACTATAGAATCACAAAATATTGGAGAGACTTGTTTAACTACCGTCATGTTTGAGATTTTAGCTTAAATATCTTTTTGAGGTTGCAACTAATATTACCCCCTCAACCCAAATCTATTTTTTATAAAATTGATGCAATAATAGATGATGATTGAGAGGAGATAAAATAATATATATTTATTATTACAGTGAGGTAGCCCTCAATATCGATGGATTTTTTTTGGACCTGATAATGGTTGATGATGATAGTGGTTGTTGGTGTAATAGTTGGTGGTGATCATTGACAGTGATAGTTAAAAAATATAAGAGAGTTCTCTAATTCTCTCCTTTCCTCATGTAAAGTATATGCCTTTATTTATATATTTTTTGGGATAGACATTTTGGAATACTATCGTTATTAGGTCCCAAGTCCTGGATGAGAAAAGTGGAGGTTTGCGTTAGGTAGTCGACAGCCAGCGTAAAACTTGTCGAATATTTATGACATGAATCCTTTAAAAAATTATGTTAATGCTAGGGCGTCCCATGGAAGCGATGCGTTGTATGGCTTGAGTACAGTGACAAGTGTGTAAGAGCCGCTACACTTACACCCGGGTGCAGTGTTAAATAGGCAAAGGTTCCCACATTAAGGATGAATGTGGGCCAAGAAGCTAGTCCATGAAACTAAAATTATGATAGAAACTTGAAATATAAGTTTCCTTACAGAAAAATTGATGGAATTAATTGATATTATGATTCATAGGCAGATAAATATTCTGTACATTCAGGAAACTAAATGGATTGGAGAGAAGGCTAAGGTGATTGATAGTTTAGATTTTAAACTATGATATTTGGGTAGGAGTAGTACTAGAAATGGTGTATGTGTGATTATAGATAAAAATTTGAAGGATAATGTTATAAAAATTAATAGAATTGAAGATAAAATCATAACTTTAAAGATTATTGTTGATATTGAGATTGTTAATATTATAAGTACTTATGCTCCTTAAGTAGGTCTTGATATGGGTTCAAAATTAAAATTTTGAAATAACTTAGAAGAATTAATATTGTTGCGGGCTCAAATATACGCGGCGATAGAATTTAAATTTCCGTCTCAGCGTTGTATGTATATCCAGCACACAAACAGAATTGAAATAGAAACACCAGGATTTTTACGTGGAAAACCCTGGAAAGGGAAAAAACCACGGGGCCGTGCCCAGTTGAAAGAGTTCCACTAGTGTTGTTTGAAATACAAGGCTGATTCGTCCTTTAAATTCAGGACGATCAGATTACAACGAGTATCAGTTACAAGGACAAGTAGAGTTCCGATGTCACTCGGGGTGTCGAGCAGAATTCCGGCGTCACTTGGAGAGAAGTTCGACGTCACTCGAGCGTCGGGTAGGATTCCGGCGTCACTTGGAGAGAAGTCCGGCGTCACTCGGGCGTCGGGTAGAATTCCGGCGTCACTCGGGCGTCGGGTAGAATTCCGGCGTCACTTGGAGAGAAGTCCGGCGTCACTCGGGCGTCGGGTAGAATTCCGGCGTCACTCGGGCGTCGGGTAGAATTCCGGTGTCGGGCAGAATTCCGACGTTGCTCCTGTGTTGGGCAGAGCTTTGTCGTCCCTCGGGCCCCTGGTGGTGCTTCGGTGGTGATTCGGCGGTGTTCCGGCGGAGTTCCGGCGGTGTTCCGGCGGTGGTCGAGGAGGAGCTATTCCCTCCTAGGCTTCTCTTCTCTTCTTCTTCTTTTCTTCTCTTCTTGGCTTAGTCCCCCTCTTAAGAGAAATGAGGGGCTATTTATAGTTTTTCTGGAGTGGCATAGCCCGTAAATATGTGAGGGATCAGGGACAAATAGGGAGTGATCCGGATGAACGGCCGATATTGAATCCCTTGATCGTGAGCCGTTTATCAAGAATTTGAAGGTCTTAATGATATCAGAATTCTGCGATCTTGGGCTCGTTGGATTCGTCTCGTCGAGCCGCTCGATTCGAGTATAAGCTCGTCAAAATCGGAGACCGTTTGGTAACTCAAATTGCTGTTTGATGCTTCCAACAGCACTTCGGGCCCTTGATCTGGACTCGTTTGGGCTCGGATTGAGTCGAATTTGGTGTTGTTGGATTCATATTTCCGAGACGCTCAGTTTGACTGTAAGCTTGCTGAAATCGGAGTTTAAATAGTCTCCGAATTAATTTTTGAAGTTTCCAACTTGAGTTTTTCCTCGAGATTCGTGCCCGATCAAGATAATTTTCTGACGACGTATCAGTTGCCCCCCTATTTTTGGACGTCAAAGCTCCAGGAGTCCAAAAATATATGTGTCGGCTCTTTACTTTGGCAAAATTGCAAAAATTTGCGTTCCGAAAATTACACGTTTACTCGAACTTGATTATAGAGGCCCCGTTGAGCTCCGAAAGTGTCAAAATTGAGTCCGGAACGTCGAAAAACGTGTCCGGGGACCCCAAAAACGTCCAATTTGGACCGTCCGGGCTCGAAATCGGAGCCCGGCAACGCGTAGGCGGCCGAACCGGCCGGCCGCCGCCGGCGGCGGCGCCCGCGCCAGCGGGCGCGTCTGCCCGCTGAACCGCGCGGAACCGCGCGGTTATAACCGCGCGGGGCGCGGTTATATTTTAAAAAAAAAAATTTTTTTTTTCTTTTTTTTAAATTGTGGGTCCCACATGGGATTAAAAATCCGAAAAAATCCGGAAAAATCCCAAAAAATTCCGAAAATTTTGAAAAATTTCAGGAAATTTAATAGAATTTTGGAATCCTCCCCCCCTTAAAGAAAACTATAAATAGACCCCCCAGGGCCTAGTAGAAACTCGCCCCTTCTTCCTTTCCCCCTCTGGCTTTTGGCATTTTGAGGCTTTCCGCCGTTTTTGAGTAGGTGACTTTCCCTACTTAACTCGGCGCCCCTCCCTTTGCGCAGAAGTTAGAGTATTCCTCTCTTCTCCCCTCTAGTTTCTAGCATTTTGAGGCCTTCCGCCGTTTTTGAGTAGGTGATTTTCCCTACTTGACTCGGCGCCCCTCCTTTTGCACAGAAGTTAGCGGTTTTTCCTCTTTTTTCTCTCATTCTGGCTTTCTGACAGTTGAGGCATTCCGTTGTTATTCAGTAGGTGATTTTCCCTACTTGAGACAACGCCCCTCCTCTTGTACAGGAGTTATAAATTTCTTTCTTCTCTCATCTAGTTTCTGGCATTTTGAGGCCTTCCGCTGTTTTTGAGTAGGTGACTTTCCCTACTTGACTCGGCGCCCCTCCCTTTGCGCAGAAGTTAGAGTTTCTCTTCTTTAAGAGATCATGTGGAGGTGAGATTTAGTCGGAGAGAGTCTGACGGCGGTCAGCGGCCGGGCGGTGGTCCGACGAAGGTCGGGCTGAAGTTCGATGGCGGTCCGCGACCGGGCGGTGGTCCGATGAAGGTCGGGATGAAGTCCGGCGGCGGTTAGCGGCCGGGTGGAAGTTCGGCGGCGGGAAGAAGTACGGCGTCGGGTAGAACTCCGACGAAAATCTGTCAGCCAGAAGAAGTCCCACAACGGGTAGAAATTTGGTGTCGGGTAGAAGCCCGACAAACATCTGACGACAGGCAGAAGTCCGACGTTACGTAAAAGTACAGCGTCGGGTAGATATCCGACGGGGGTCCGACGACTGGCAGAAGTCCTCCAACGGGAGGAAGCTCAGCATCGAATAGAATTTCGATGTTAGTTTGTCGATGATGGACGATCGGGTGGAAGTCTGTTGGCAGTCAACGACCAAGTTGGGAGCAGAAGGAGAGAGTTCAACGGTGTTGCTAGCAATTGAACGAGAAAGCCGATGGTGGCTGATATGAAGTAAAGGACCGCCGGCAGATATCCGACGAAGGGTCGATGATGGCGGGTGTCCAGTGATATTGTGTTAAGGCAATATTCATCCATACTGAAGTGTGCCAACATCAGATATTACTGGATCAAGGGGCCGAAGGAGGGTGATATGCCAACATTTTGGCAATACATTAACACCGAGTGGAGATCTGATGATGATCCAGTTATGTCCTTTCTTTGAAGGAGCAGTTGTAGGAGATGCTTGCGTGCAGTAAGGGAGAAGTCACTTAAATCCACCAAGGATATTTGACTGTGTTAAAGTTGCTTATTGCTTGATGATACTAATTTGTACAGATGATGCCAATGTACTTTTCAATTTCAACTTCTAGTGAGAATAAATGTACACCTGAATCTGGATTTATGTAACTCCAATGATATTGTATATGAAATGAGGATTTGTCCCCTAGAGGGACCTGAATTGTTATTGCATCTGTAAGACATGCTTTGTGCTTTTGATGTATTATTAGTCTGAATGAATGTGAGAGACATCCTTTTTGACATATTTGAGACTGTAGGTCAAAGCCCTTGCTTGATGACGTTAACATGTATGAAAAAGGTCGAGAGAATCCACCAAGGATGTGAGACCTTTCCGAGGTTGTATGTCAGAGCCTTTGCTCGACGACGTTAACTTGTATGGAGGAGGTCGAGAGAATCCACCAAGGATGTGAGACCTATCCGAGGTTGTATGTCAGAGCCTTTGCTCGACGACGTTAACTTGTATGGAGGAGGTCGAGAGAATCCACCAAGGATGTGAGACCTATCCGAGGTTGTATGTCGGAGCCTTTGCTCGACGACGTTAACCTGTATGGAGGAGGTCGAGAGAATCCACCAAGGATGTGAGACCTATCCGAGGTTGTATGTCGGAGCCTTTGCTCGACGACGTTAACCTGTATGGAAGAGGTCGGGAGAATCCACCAAGGATGTGAGACCTGTCCGAGGTTGTATGTCGGAGCCTTTGCTCGACGACGTTAACCTGTATGGAAGAGGTCGAGAGAATCCACCAAGGATGTGAGACCTATCTGAGGTTGTATGTCGGAGCCTTTGCTCGACGACGTTAACCTGTATGGAAGAGGTCGGGAGAATCCACCAAGGATGTGAGACCTGTCCGAGGTTGTATGTCGGAGCCTTTGCTCGACGACGTTAACCTGTATGGAAGAGGCCGGATCGAATCCCCCTGGGATCGATCTTCCAGTGATTGAGAAGTAATAAAGACTGCATATTTCTCGAATCAAGGATAAAGAGACTATATTTGTCAGTAATTTTTCACTGTCATTTGTATTCTTTTTAAAGAAAGAGATAATATCAAAACTGGACGAACAACACATTATATTACTGTAAGACAATAATTCCCTTGTACAACAGAAGAGATACATCTAGGGACAACCACATCATTCGACTTGGTAGAAATACTAAGGGCATTAGAATGACATCCTACTGATCATAGAAGAGATACATGGTGACACATGACAAGTAGTATTACTAACACAAAGGTTCAAGTTGCAGCATTACTCAATCTCACCAACCATTTGAATATTATTCAATGGTTGTCTTTGTTGTTGTTGATTTTGCCCCCCAGTGGGGCGAGCTTCTTCTCGGGTAGGTGGGTTCCCAATAAACTGTCGAAGATAGCCCTGGCGGATAAGTCTTTCAATCTCATCCTTAAGTTGCCAACACGCTTCAGTAGAGTGGCCACGACTACGATGAAAGTGACAGTAATGATCTTGATTTCCTGTATTTGGCTTCGAAGGATGCGGCCATTTCACTTTGTCCTGATCTTGAATCGCCATTAACATATTTGCTCGAGATGTGTTGAGCGGAGTGTACTCTTTCTCCTGCCGAGGTTCTCGTTGTGGTAATGGGGGCCTAGGAGGTAGATTGCTATTCCCTTGCTTTTTCCATTGTAAGGAAGAATTATCCATCCCAGGAGCACCTTTGCGCTTCCCATTTATCTGCTCGAACTGCTTTTTGTGAGCATTTATGGCTTCATCTGCGGAGATTTGTGCCTCCACACGATGAATCAGGTCGGCATACGAAGGGACCGTGTCTCGCATAAGTGCTGAGTAGAAGGGGCCCGGACGAAGCCCTCCGAGGAAAACGCCTCTAAGTAACTCGGGATCTACTCCCGGAATTTGACGAGCTTCAGTAGAAAATCTCTTGAAGTATTCCTTGAGGGACTCACTTTCATTCTGACGGATCCCCGAGAGGTGAGAAGAGTCCTTAGTAATTCTCCGATTGGCGACAAATTGTTCGACGAACACTTTTGCCAATTTGACGAACATTGGAATGGTTCCGGCTGGAAGCGAATAGAACCATGTTCGAGCTTGTCCTTTGAGGGTGGCAGGAAAGACCTGACAGAGGAGCGCGTCTGAGGCTCGCTGGATATGCATAATTGTTCGATAATGATCGATATGCTCGTACGGGTCAGTTGTCCCGTCATAGGGGTCGATGTTCGGTAGTTTGAATCCTGTCGGAATAGGGTGTTGAAGAATAGCTTCCGTCAGGGGTGACGAATCCTGGAAGTCCCACTGATGAAGAGGTTGCCTTACGCCTCCTATAGGGAACTCTTCTCGAACCAATCGTCGCAGTTCGTGGCGTAGGGTATTGCGAGGGAGCTCAGCAATGTGATGTTGGGCTAGCTCCTCAGGGAGGTCTTGAGGAAGGAGAGATTGCCGACCTGTGTGCGGAGGATGGGTAGAACTTGCTGTATCAGCCAGTTCGTTATCTTGATGTGACTGCGAACGCCTCCTGGGTGGAGGAAGAGGAATCTCAGCTTGAAGATGTTCGATTTGAACAGCTTCAACACGTGGCGGATCTCGAGGGAGAAGAACCTCCTCCTGAGGTGCTAGGGTCGGTTGTCGAGTCTCTCGCAGGAGGTGTAGGATCTCGTTTTGAGATTCTTCCATCTTTCGGATTCGCTCCTCCAAAGAAGGCCCTGAGGTTTCTTCTCCAGCAATGTGTTGCCCCCCAGGAAGAAAGGAGGCAGAAACTTGATGTCCACGATTTATAGACTGGTTTCTGGATTGGGGAGAGTGGGAGCGGGAGGCTCCTATGAGGCGATTGCTACGCCTATTGACCATCGTAGCAATACTTGAAGTTGTGGGATAAGTTTCCCACAGACGGCGCCAAACTGTTGCGGGCTCAAATATACGCGGCGATAGAATTTAAATTTCCGTCTCAGCGTTGTACGTATATCCAGCACACAAACAGAATTGAAATAGTAACACCAGGATTTTTACGTGGAAAACCCTGGAAAGGGAAAAAACCACGGGGCCGTGCCCAGTTGAAAGAGTTCCACTAGTGTTGTTTGAAATACAAGGCTGATTCGTCCTTTAAATTCAGGACGATCAGATTACAACGAGTATCAGTTACAAGGACAAGTAGAGTTCCGATGTCACTCGGGGTGTCGAGCAGAATTCCGGCGTCACTTGGAGAGAAGTCCGACGTCACTCGAGCGTCGGGTAGGATTCCGGCGTCACTTGGAGAGAAGTCCGGCGTCACTCGGGCGTCGGGTAGAATTCCGGCGTCACTTGGAGAGAAGTCCGGCGTCACTCGGGCGTCGGGTAGAATTCTGGCGTCACTTGGAGAGAAGTCCGGCGTCACTCGGGCGTCGGGTAGAATTCCGGCGTCACTCGGGCGTCGGGTAGAATTCCGGTGTCGGGCAGAATTCCGACGTTGCTCCTGTGTTGGGCAGAGCTTTGTCGTCCCTCGGGCCCCTGGTGGTGCTTCGGTGGTGATTCGGCGGTGTTCCGGCGGAGTTCCGGCGGTGTTCCGGCGGTGGTCGAGGAGGAGCTATTCCCTCCTAGGCTTCTCTTCTCTTCTTCTTCTTTTCTTCTCTTCTTGGCTTAGTCCCCCTCTTAAGAGAAATGAGGGGCTATTTATAGTTTTTCTGGAGTGGCATAGCCCGTAAATATGTGAGGGATCAGGGGCAAATAGGGAGTGATCCGGATGAACGGCCGATATTGAATCCCTTGATCGTGAGCCGTTTATCAAGAATTTGAAGGTCTTAATGATATCAGAATTCTACGATCTTGGGCTCGTTGGATTCGTCTCGTCGAGCCGCTCGATTCGAGTATAAGCTCGTCAAAATCGGAGACCGTTTGGTAACTCAAATTGCTGTTTGATGCTTCCAACAGCACTTCGGGCCCTTGATCTGGACTCGTTTGGGCTCGGATTGAGTCGAATTTGGTGTTGTTGGATTCGTATTTCCGAGACGCTCAGTTTGACTGTAAGCTTGCTGAAATCGGAGTTTAAATAGTCTCCGAATTAATTTTTGAAGTTTCCAACTTGAGTTTTTCCTCGAGATTCGTGCCCGATCAAGATAATTTTCTGACGACGTATCAAATATAAAATATACCTCTTGAAGAAAAAGTTTTTATTGGAGAAGATTTAAATGAACATGTTGGTAGAGAGGTAGATGATTTTAAAAATATTCAAGGTGGACATGGGTTTGGAACGATAAATGAAGGCGATAAGACATATTAGATTTTTCTTTAGCTTATAATTTTTTAATTGCTAATATTTTATTTAAGAAAAGAGATGAACATCTCATCACTTATAAAAATGGATATAATACAACTCAGATTGATTATTTTTTTATAAGAAAATTAGATCATTTAGATTACAAAGGTTGGAAAATTATTTCGAGTGAAAATTTATGTACCCAACATCGATTATTAGTTTTAGACTTTAAGATAAAGAGGCTGAAAATAAAAAAAGTAAAGTAAAATAATTTTCTAGGATTAGATGGGGGCTTTTAAAGAATATTAACAAAAATATTTTTTAGAGTAAGATTTTAGATCTTAAGATTTTTTCTGTGCCTGAGAATGCTAATGTTATGTGAGAAAAAGTGGCTAGTGATATTAAGAATATTGTAAAAGATGTGCTTGAAGTATCTAAGAAAAAATCTCCTAATAGTAAAAATAGTTGGTGGTTGAATCCAAATGTGCAAGAAAAGATAAAAAATTAAGAAAATTCGCTATAAAAATTTGTTTAAATATAAAAATTTTGATAATTTGGAAAGATATAAAGAAACACATAAGGAATCTAGAAAAGTAATATGCGATGCAAATATCTTAGCTTTTAATGATTTATATAATAGATTAGATACTACGGAGAGAGAAAGATATATGTATAAGTTAGCCAAACAAAGAGATAGGAGTAGTAAGGATTTAGTTCAAGTGAAGTGTATTAAGGATGAAGATCAAAAAATACTTTTCTTAGAAGATGATATTCAACAAAGATGGATGAGATATTTTGCTGGATTTTTTAATGAAGAATGTGAAAATACGATTAACTTTAGTGACCTTAGTAACCTAAATGAAAATTAAGATTTATATTTTTATCGGTGTACTAGTAAAATAGAAGTTAGAGAGGCTTTAAAAAAATGAAGGATGGAAAAGCTGTTGGACTTGATGATATTCCAATAGAGGTGTGGAAATTCTTAGGAGATGAAGGAATTTCTTAGCTTACTAAACTTTTTAATGTTGTTTTGAAAACTAAAAAGATGCCAGACGAGTGGACAATGAGTGTGTTAATTTTTATTTTTAAGAATAAAGATGTTGCACATGATTGTGTGAATTATAGAGGAATTAAGTTAATGTGTTATACTTTAAAACTATGGGAGTGAGTTATGGAGCGTAGGTTGCGATGTGATACTAATGTTTCTCAAAATTAATTTGGATTCATGCCGGGTAGGTCTACTATGGAGGCCATACATTTATTGAGAGGTTTGATGGAGAAATATAGTGAGAATAAGGAGGATCTACATATGATATTTATTGATTTAGAGAAAGCATATGATAAAATTTCAAGAGAAGTGCTATGGAGAGTTTTTGAAAAAAAAAGGAGTTAATAACACTTATATTCAAAGCATTAAAGATATGTATGCATGAGCTATTACGTTTGTTCAAACACAAGGTGATTTGACCAAGTATTTTCCTATTTCGATTGGATTACATCAAAGATCAGCCTTAAGCCCATATCTTTTTTGCTTTAGTCATGGATGTTCAATAGACATTTGCAAGAGGATTTACCTTGGTGTATGATTCTTGCTTATGATATTCTTCTTGTTGATAAAACTAGAGAGGGAGTTGAAGGTAAACTTGAATTATGGAGGTCAACCTTAGAGTCTAAAGGTTTTCGCTTGAGTTGATCTAAAATAGAATATATGGAGTATAACTTTAGTAGTAATAGACCTAGTGAGGGGATTGTGACTTTGGACGATCAAGTCATTAATAAGAGTACACGTTTTAGATATTTTGGATCTTTTGTTCAGAGTGATGGTGAAATAGATGGGGATATTATCAGTAGAATTCAAGTTGGATGGTTGAAGTGGAGGAATGCATCGGGCTTGTTGTGTGATAGAAAAGCCCCCCTCAAACTTAAGGGAAAATTCTTTAAGATGGTGGTGAGACCTGCAATGCTTTATGGTGTCGAATGTTGGCCATTAAAAGAGAAGCATAATACTAAGTTAAGTGTTACAGAGATGAGGATGCTCAGGTGGATGAGTGGCTTTACCCTTAGAGATAGGATACAAAATGAGCATATACGTGAAAGGTTGGAGTAACTCAAGTCGAAGATAAGATTAGAGAGAGTCGTCTTAGATGGTTTGGTCACATAAAACAACGGCCTTCTGATGACCCGGTTAGGAAAGTAGAGGTATTAGATTTGACTTATGTTAAGAAAGATAGAGGTAGACCTAAAAATACTTGGTTAGAAAATATTAGAAATGATCTTTCTTTATTAGATTTAAATGAGAATTTTACTTTTAACATGACATATTAGAGAAAAAGGATTCATGTAGCCGACCCCACGTAGTGGGACAAAGGCTTGTTATTGTTGTTGTTGTTGTTGGAATAGACATTTTGGTAATTTGGATTAGAATCATACTATCCATATCGATTTCTTTAATCATGAAGCATTTTTTCAATATTTAAGTGATTTAATGATGTTAAAATTCACTGATATTAGACTCGTTGGATTCATCTCATCGATTTGCTTGATTTGACTATAAGCATGTCAAGTTTGAAGTTCAGATGATCTTAATTTTAATTTTAGAAGTTTCAAATTTAAAGATTACCTCGAGATTGATGTAGATCACATAAATTTTCTGGAGTTATATCAATATATGTTATTGTTAGAATTGGATTTCTTTTCTTTTCTTTTTTCAAACCAAACAACTAATTAACCTGTCACACTTTCTATAAACATTATTGACATAAATATAAGATTAATAGGATCATCACCATAAAATGTAATTTCCAATGTAAGATTAGACACTTGAGCATTTTGAGTCTCTTAGGATTTTATGCCCCTACATTTCCAATGTAAGATTAGACACTTGAGCATTTTGAGTCTCTTAAGATTTTATGCCCCTACTAGGGGTGTCAATATTTGACACGAATTGAAAATTTAACCCAAACCCGACTCGAAAATTTCAAGTTCGAGTTGATCTGAACCGGAGTCGGGACGGGTTCGGGTTAGGGATTTCGACCCGTTTATAAAACAGGGTTAGGTTTGGGTTGACCCGAAAACCCAAAATTAACCCGATTTGACCCGAAATTCTATCTCTTACCCCGTGTCGCCTCCGTCTGACCTGGGACTCGTGTTCGTCAATCACTCAATCATCATTTCGACTGTCACCACTGTCGCATCGGTCTGACTAAGTCGCGTCCGACGTCTATCACTGCAGTGTCGCTGCCACTGTTGGCCTAGCAAAGCCGCTGCCACAAGGCCAACAACCAGCCAGCATTTGCCATTTTGCTTCTTCCCAAGACCGCGACAAGGGATGCGACTAAGCTGTCGCTGACCCTTCGCTGCCATGTAGAACAGACGACGTGCGTGGATGACCCGCCTGCCCGCGTGGATGATGTCGTCTGCACGCCGCTGCCGCGTCGAGTCTCCCATTTATTGTGTCAGCGGGTCGGGTCGGGTTGACCCGAGCCCGAAGCAGGTCGGGTTCCCTATTTGCAAAAATGGGTCGGGTTCGGGTTGACCCGAATAGTTCCGGGTTCAACCCAAACCCGACCCGTGACCCAAAATTGAACATGGTTGTGAAAATCGAGTCAGACAATGAACCAGAAGGAGAGGTTCAAGGCTTGATGGTTCGAACGGGGTTGAACAAGATGATGTAATAAATATTAACATTAATGGTATAATAATCATGTTAATCATACATTTGTTACTAAAAAATTAAAATATATATATATACATAAACAATAGTTTCTATAAATTTAAATTTAAACATATTAAATTTTTAATTATATTCAAATTTAATATAAATTTAATTCACATATAAATTTATAAATTTAATAAAATTTATTATTAATATATGTTGTGTAGTCATATATAATTTATATATGTTTGCTATGTAGCAAATTTATATTATAAATTTACATTTATAAATGTTTTATGTTTAATAATTTATCATTAATAAATAGATAATAATTATTTGTTATAGTGCATGTATAAATAAATAAATAAATAAAATTACATAAAAAATAAGTATTATTCATATTATAAAAAATTAATTAAAAAACCCATTTATATATATATATATATATATATATATATATATATATATATATATATATATATATATATATATATATATATATATATATATAGTCCCAAATCACTTGAAAACTTTCTCTCACTATTATTTATATATATTACTTTTTGGGTTTGTATATGTTAAGAACTCTTATGGAGTGATGGGGACATATGAAGATGTTTTAGTGAAATCACCCATCGAAGCTTAGGGTGGTTCATGGGGGAGCACGGTTGGGAACCCCCCCCCCCCCATCCCGGGTTCAAATCCCCTCTACTATAGCCTCGCCTCTTCAGTAGGGCAAAACAAGTGTGGGCCTGATGCCTGTGGGTCGCCTCGCTAGGTTCTACCGAGGGATTAGTTACACCGCCAAGCGCTCCCTTTGGAGTGGCAGCGAGTAGATACCCCCGTTCCAAAAAAAAATGAAATCCTTATTATTGTAAATTACTTTATTTATTCATTTTTTTAATTAGGCAATTAAATCGGCTGATTCAAAGGAATCGAGACCATTTCTCTGATTGAATCGACGGTTCCAAGTCATTTGATGCAAAAGCAATTTTCAGGATGGATTCGCTGCTAAGAGTTGTCATTTTTTTAATTTTATAATAATATTTTTATTAATGCATAATAATTTTAAAATTTTTGAAGTTAATTATTTTTTTGGAAAAAAAGTTTATTATTATTATTATTATTATTATTATTATTATTATTATTATTATTATTATTATTTTATAATGAATTTTGATACGTCATCGAGAAATTATCTTGATCGGGCACGAATCTCGAGGAAAAACTCAAGTTGGAAACTTCAAAAATTATTTCGGAGACCATTTAAACTCCGATTTCAGCAAGCTTATAGTTGAACTGAGCGTCTCGGAAACACGAATCCAACGACACCAAATTCGACTCAATCCGAGCCCAAGTGAGTTCAAATCAAGTACCCGAATAGCTGTTGGAAGCATCAAACAGCAATTTGAGTTACCAAACAGCCTCCGATTTTGATGAGCTTATAGTCAAATCGAGCGTCTCGACGAGACGAATCCAGCGAGCCCAAGATCGTAGAATTATGATATCATTAAGACCTTCAAATGCTTGATAAACGGTTCACGATCAAGGGATTCAATATCGGCCGTTCATCCGGATCACTCCCTATTCGCCCCTGATCCCTCACATATTTACGGGCTATGCCACTCCAGAAAAACTATAAATAGCCCCTCATTTCTCTTAAGAGGGGACCCAACCAAAGAAGCCAAGAAGAGAAGAAGAAAAGAAGAGAAGTCTAGGAGGGAACAACTCCTCCTCGACCACCGCCGGAACACCGCCGGAACTCCGCCGGAACTCCGCCAGAACACCACCGGAGCACCACCTGGTGCCCGAGGGACGCCGGAGCTCTGCCCGATGCCGGAGCAACATCGAAATTCTGCCCGACGCTAGAATTCTACCCGACGCCCGAGTGACGCCGGACTTCTTTCCAAGTGACGCCGGAATTCTATCTGACGCCCGAGTGACGTCGGAACTCTGCTTGGCCTTGTAATTGATACTCATTGTAATCTGATCATCCTGAATTTAAAGGACGAGTCAGCCTCGTGTATTTCAAACAACATTAGTGGAACTCTTTCAACTGGGCGTGGCCCCGTGGTTTTTTCCCTTTCCAGGGTTTTCCACGTAAAAAATCTGGTGTTACTATTTCAACTCTGTTTGTGTGCTGGATATACATACAACGCTGAGACGGAAAATTAAAATCTATTGCCACATATATTTGAGTCCGCAACAGTTTGGCGCCGTCTGTGGGAATCTTATCCCACAACTTCAAGTATTGCTACGATGGTCAACAGGCGTAGCAGTCGCCTCATAGGAGCCTCCCGCTCTCACTCTCATCAATCCAGGAATCAGTCTATGAATCATAGACGCCCGATATCTGCCTCTTTATACCCCGGGGGGCAAAACACACCTGGAGAAGGGACCTCGGGACCCTCCCTAGAAGAAAGAATTCAAAAGATGGAAGAATCTCAAAACGAGATCCTACAACTCTTGCGAGATACTCGACAACCAACCCTAGCACCTCAGGAGGAGGTTCTTCTCCCTCGAGATCCACCACGAGTTGAAGCTGTTCAAATCGAACATCTTCAAGACGAGATTCCTCTTCCTCCACTCAGGAGGCGTTCGCAGTCGCATCAAGATAATGAACTGGCTGATACAGTAAGTTCTACCCATCCTTCGCACACAGGTCGGCAACCTCGTATTCCTTTGGACCTCCCCGAAGAGTTAGCCCGACCACACATTGCTGAGCTCCCTCGCAATGCCCTTCGCCACGAACTGTGACGATTGGTCCGAGAAGAGTTCCCTATAGGAGGCATAAGGCAACCCCTTCGTCAGTGGGACTTGCAGGAGTCGTCACCCTTGACAGAAGCTATTCTTCAACATGCTATTCCGGTAGGATTTAAACTACCAAGCATCGATTCCTACGACGGGACATCCGACCCGTACGAGCACATCGATCATTACAGATTTATCATGCATATCCAGCGAGCATCAGACGCACTCCTTTGCCAGGTTTTCCCTGCCACTCTTAAAGGACAAGCTCGAACCTGGTTCTATTCACTTCCAGCCGGAACGATCCCCACGTTCGTCAAATTGGCCAAAGTATTTGTCGAACAGTTCGTAGCCAACCGAAGAATTACTAAGGATTCTTCTCATCTCTCTGGGATCCGTCAGAACGAGGGAGAAACATTAAAAGAATATTTTCAACGGTTTTCCACCGAGGCTGGACAGATTCCGGGAGTGGACCCAGAACTGCTCCGAGGGGTCTTCCTTGGAGGCCTTCGTCCTGGTCCTTTCTATTCGGCCCTCATGCGGGACACGGTTCATTCATATGCTGACCTAATCCATCGTGTAGAAGCTCAGATTTCTGCTGATGAAGCCATTAATGCTCATAAAAAGCAATTTGAGCAAACAACTGGAAAGCGTAACAACGCCCCTACAATAGAGGAATCATTTTCGCAACGAAAGAAAAATTCATCTCCTAGACCCCCAGTACCACAACGCGAGTTCCGACATGAAAAAGAGTATACGCCTCTCAATGCAACTCGAACCAACATACTAATGACCATTCGAGATAAAGAAAATATCAAGTGGCCTAATTCTTTGAAGCCAAATGTTGGAAACCAGGAGCAATATTGCTATTTCCACCGTAGTCGTGGACACACTACTGAAGCCTGTAAGCAACTCAAGGATGAGATTGAGAGGTTGATCCGACAAGGATATATTCGACAGTTCATCCAAAACCCACCTGCTCGAGATGAAACTGGTCCAACTGGGGGGGCAAAATCAACAACAACAAAGACAACAGTTGAATAATATTCAAATGATTGGCGAGATTGAATGACCATACACTTTGTGTAGTTGTATTAGTAATACTACTTGTTATGTGTCATCGTGTATCTCTTCTATGATAAGTAGGATGTCACTCTAATGTCCTTAATATTTCTACCAAGTCAAATGATATGGTTGTCCCTATATGTATCTCTTATATTGTACAAGGGAACTATTGTATTGTCTTACAGTAATATAATGTGTTGTTCGTCCAGTTCTGATATTATTTCTTTCTTTAAAAAGAATACGAATAACAATGAAAAATTACTGACAAATATAGTCTCTTTATCCTTGATTCGAGAAATACACAATCTTTATTGTGTCTCAATCATTGGATGATCAATCCCAGGGGGATTCGATCTGACCTCTTCCACACAGGTTAACATCGTCGAGCAAAGGCTCCGACATACAACCTCGGATAGGTCTCACATCCTTGGTGGATTCTCTTGACCTCTTCCATACAGGTTAACGTCATCAAGCAGGGCTCTGACATACAACCTCGGATAGGTATCACATCCTTGGTGGATTTTCTCGACCTCCTCCATACAGGTTAACGTCGTCGAGCAAAGGCTCCGACATACAACCTCGGATAGGTCTCACATCCTTGGTGGATTCTCTTGACCTCTTCCATACAGGTTAACGTTATCGAGCAGGGCTCTGACATACAACCTCGGATAGGTATCACATCCTTGGTGGATTTTCCCGACCTCCTCCATACAGGTTAATGTCGTCGAGCAAAGGCTCCGACATACAACCTCGGATATGTCATATATTCTTGATGGATTCTCTGGACATCTTCCACAGAGATTCTTGGCGGGCAAAAAATCTTCGAAAGAGCATGTTACACAATATATCAACTCATGTTTCAAAGATGCAAAAGCAAGTTTTCAACTTCATATAAATATTATTAGAGTTATATTGTGAAAGATTGTACATCTAGTTCACCTTCGCAAGAATTTGAAAGTAAAAGGTACACTGATGACATTTATACAAGCTAGTATCATCAAGCAACAAGTAACTTTAACACAGTCAAATATCTTTGGTGGATTTAAGTGACTTCTCCCTTACTGCACGTAAGCATCTCCTACAACTGCTCCTTTAAAGAAAGGACATAACTCGATCATCATCAGACCTCTACTCAGTTGATAGTGTTAGTGTATTGCCAGAATGTTGGCATGTCACACTACTTCGGCCCCTTGATTCAGTAATATCTGATGTTGGCACACTTCAGTATGGATGAATATTGCCTTAACACAATGCCACTGGACACCCGCCATCGTCGGCCCTTTGTCGGATATCTGTCGGCGGTCCTCTACTTCATCTCAACCATCATCGGATTCTTGCTCGATCGTGAACCATCATCGGCTTCTCGTTCAACCACTGATAGCAGTACCCTTGAACTCTCTCCTTCTGCTCCCCACTTGGTCGTTAACTGCTAACAGACTTCCACCCGATCGTTCATCATCGAAAAACTTCCGTTAAAATAGCATCGAAATTCTATTCGATGCTGAGCTTCCTCCCGTTGCTGAAGTTCTGCCCGTTTTAGGACTTCCGTCGGACTTTTACCCGACGCCGAGCTTCCTTCCGTTGCTGGACTTCTTCCCGGGACTTTCATCTGACTTCTGCCCGAAGTCGAGCTTCCTCCCATTATTGGATTTTTGCCCGTCGTGGAACTTCTGCCCGCTGACGAATTTTCGTCGGAGTTCTACCCGACGCCGTACTTCTTCCCGACGTCGGACTTCTGCCCGTCGTCGGATGTTTGTCGGGCTTCTACCCGACACCAAAATTCCACCCATCGTGGGATGTCGTCGGATGTTTGTCAGGCTTTTACCCGACACCAAAATTTTACCAGTCGTGGAACTTCATCGGATGTTTGTCGGGCTTCTACCCGACACCGAATCTCTACCCGACGTTGTACTTATGCCCGTCGAGGGACTTTCGTCGGACTTCTGCCCGACGACGAGCTTCTTCCCGTTGCTGGTTCTTTGCCCGTCGCCGGACCTTCGTTGGAATTTTGCCCAGGATTTTCATCAGACTTCTGCCCGACACCGTACTTCAACCCGACACCGGACTTCTACCCATCGTCGGACCCTCGTCGGACTTCTACCTGAAATCGTACTTCTTCCCGACGTCTGACTTCCGACCATCTTCAGACTCCCTCCAACTAACATCTCACCTCCACATAATCTCTTAAAGGAGAGAAATTCTAACTCCCATTTTGCTTCCTTCCTAAAAGGGGAAGCGGCTAACTTCTGCGCAAAGAGAGGGGCGCCGAGTCGAGTGGGGAAAGTCACCTACTCAAAAACGGCGGAAAGCCTCAAAATGCAAGAAGCTAGAGGGGAGAAGAGAGAAATTTCTAACTCATGTACAAGAGGAGGGGCGTTGTCTCAAGTAGGGAAAGTCACCTACTGAATAACAACGGAATGCCTCAACTGTCAGAAAGCCAGAATGAGAGAAAAAAGAGAAGAAACCGCTAACTTCTGAGCAAAAGGAGGGGCGCCGAATCAAGTAGGGAAAGTCACCTACATAAAAACGGCGGAAAACCTCAGAATGCCAAAAGCTAGAAGGTCAGGAGAGGAGGAAGAAAGGAGCATTTTGTCCCCTATCCCAAGGGGTGTATTTATAGGATGAAAAAGGGAGAGAAAGAGGGGGAAAATATTTGAAAATTGGAGGGAGGAGGCTTCTAGAAGGAAGTTCGAATTTTTCTGAATTTTTTTGGAATTTTTTGGAATTTTTTCGGATTTTTTGAGATTTTTTAATCCCATGTGGGCCCCACATAAAATTTTTTTTTTTTTTAAAAACAGTAACCGCGCGGCTAACCTCGCGGTTCCGCGCGCGGACGCGCCGGTTGGCGCGGGCGCCGCCGCGGACGACGGCGGTAGGCGGCGGTCGGCCGGCCGGCCGGCCGGTTCGGCCGCCTACGCGTTTTCGGGCTCCGATTTCGGGCCCGGACGGTCCAAATTCAACGTTTTTGGGGTCCCCAAACACGTTTTTCGATGTTCCAGACTCAATTTTGACACTTTCAGAGCTCAACGGGGCCTCTATGGTTGGGTTCGAGCAAACATTTAATTTTTGGAACGCAAATTTTTGCGATTTTGCCAAAGTGAAAAGCCGACACATATATTTTTGGACTCCTGGAGCTTTGACGTCCAAAAATAGGGGGGCAACTGATACGTCATCGAAAAATTATCTTGATCGGGCACGAAGCTCGAGGAAAAACTCAAGTTGGAAACTTCAAAAATTATTTCGGAGACCATTTAAACTCCGATTTCAGCAAGCTTATAGTCGAACTGAGCATCTCGGAAACACGAATCCAACGACACCAAATTCGACTCAATCCGAGCCCAAGTGAGTTAAAATCAAGTACCCAAATCGCTGTTGGAAGCATCAAACAACAATTTGAGTTACCAAACAGCCTCCAATTTTGACGAGCTTATAGTCGAATCGAGCGTCTCGACGAGACGAATCCAGCGAGCCCAAGATCGTAGAATTCTGATATCATTAAGACCTTCAAATGCTTAATAAACGGTTCACGATCAAGGGATTCAATATCGGCCGTTCATCCGTATCACTCCCTATTCGCCCCTGATCCCTCACATATTTACGGGCTATGCCACTCTAGAAAAACTATAAATAGCTCCTCATTTCTCTTAAGAGGGGACCCAAGCCAAGAAGCCAAGAAGAGAAGAAGAAGAGAAGAGAAGTCTAGGAGGGAACAGCTCCTCCTCGACCACCGCCGGAACACCGCCGGAACTCCGCCAGAACACCACCGGAGCACCACCTGGTGCCCGAGGGACGCCGGAGCTCTGCCCAACGCTGGAGCAACATCGGAATTCTACCCGACGCCCGAGTGACGCCGGACTTCTTTCCAAGTGACGCCGGAATTCTATCTGACGCCCGAGTGACGTCGGAACTCTGCTTGGCCTTGTAATTGATACTCATTGTAATCTGATCGTCCTGAATTTAAAGGACGAGTCAGCCTCGTGTATTTCAAACAACACTAGTGGAACTCTTTCAACTGGGCGTGACCCCGTGGTTTTTTCCCTTTCCAGGGTTTTCCACGTAAAAAATCTGGTGTTACTATTTCAACTCTGTTTGTGTGCTGGATATACGTACAACGCTGAGACGGAAAATTAAAATCTATCGCCGCGTATATTTGAGTCCGCAACAAATTTATTTAATGATTTCAAAAGGTATTGTGATTGTTTTTTTTTCAATTTTTTAGGATTATATATAATCCTTAGACCTATATAACCCGACTACAGTCCTTCGACCACCATTGCTTGACAGCAATCCTTACGAACTCTGTTACTCATTGACTACAATCCTCAAACCATCGTTACCCGAGTAAAGTCCTAGAAAAATCGTCACCCGAATACGGTCTTCCGACTACTGTTGTTTGACTACAATCATTCTGTCCTCTATAACTTATCAACTAGTCTACGGTCCTCCGACCCATTATATTTTGGCTATTATCACCTGACTACTCCAACGTCTTTTGACTTAATCACTTACCGTTGCTAATAATGCCAACACACATTATTACTTACATGATTGATAGACATCGTCGACATCTACCCTGATCTACAACTCCATTTATGCTTGATTGTTGCCAAAGTGCTCTTTAAACCTCAATCACATAATATGTTCTTTGCATTGTATCAAACTCTTCCCTAAATAAGAGTGGAATCATTTCAACTTTTCTAGGCCATGTGACTTTCCACTGTTCTAGATTTTTCACATAAAAATTTTGATGTCTCTTATGACTCTCGCACTCCTCCCTTTATATGTGTTCTAGATCCTTCTATCAAATTAGGAGTTTAAAATCTCTCTCTCTCTCTCTCTCTCTCTCTCTCTCTCTCTCTCACCATAGACATTTCAGCACCCAACAATTAATATGTCCATAGAAATTGCCATCTCAACTGTCAATTCATCAGATATTTTTTAAGGCCATATAGCTTAGGCCCTTAGGGTTCATTTAAAACATTATTTTTGTTATTTTATTTTTCAAATCAATGTAGCATTTCTATTTGGCTATTTATTTTTATGATAAGAAAATATATTTTTACTATCATATTTATTAGAATATCATATTTAAAAATAGGATATATAATTTCTTTTATAAATATCTGCAGCAACTTCCTTAGGCAAAATAATTCTTTTCAACCTAACTCGAGAGCCGGCGCCGGCGCCGGCTGCCAGCTTCCAAGCAAAGGCGTGTGAGCACTAACAAGCTTCACATTTCCCATAATTTCCACATTTTTCGCTTCCAATCACCGTCCATCATCCTTCATCCGACGGTCAATATCCCCTCCCACAATCGAGCAAGTCCACACGGCTTTTCCACATGCGTCAACCTAAAACCGCACGTTATTGGTTGTTTCGGTCAACAAGCAACTTTTTTCCGTTCGACCGAAGGACCGTCGACACGTGCCACTACCCTTAAATCCACCGTCCGTGTCGTGATCAACAGCCGTGATTCTCCCAACAACTCGCCTCGCTACCTCTACTTATAAACTGAACCGGATTCAGCGACCGCCAAACGGGACCCGAAACCAAGACCATGGCGCTCCCCATCAACGCCTGCATCAGGCTCTCCTCATCTCCTCCTCCTCCTCCTCCACTCCCAAACGCTTCGCCTCCTCCTTTGTCCCAATGGTAAGCATAATTCGATCCACTACCCTTCGAAAGTTATCAAATTGATACGATTACCACTAACAGACTCCTTACAGGTCGGGATGGCGGCGAAACACCCTTGCGGCGGCGGCGGCGGCGGCGATTGTGACAATTGGGGCTGCTTCGGCAATGGAAGGGCCCATAGCGCTGGCTGCGGAAACCGGCCGCGCAGTGGCAGCGCCGGCGGCGGAGCGGTGGAGCGAGAAGAGGAAGTGCCCGCCTTGGCACGCCAACTCGCTGGAGAACATAATGCCAGAGAATCTTCCCCGGCCGCCGCCACACCGGAGAACCGATGGTCTCGCCGCTTATCGTGTTGCTCCGGCTTTGGGCGGAGGCGCGCAACTCCATCGATACAGCAGCGGCTGCTACTCTTTGTAATGAATGAATGAAGATCAAACAATCTGATACATAAATATAGATTTTTTTTCGAATTTCATTTATCAGATTAAGATATTAATGTATGGAATAGTTTTTTTTTTTCCTAACATCACTTCGCCATAAAATGTTCTTTGTGTTTACATAAAATGGAATATTTGATTTGAAAGTAGTGTTGGTTGAATGGAGGGGGGTAGGGGTGTAATTTAAGCTTTGTTTGGGACGGCTTTTTTGTTGCTTTTTAAAGCAGCTTTTAAATACAAAAATCTTCTAGAAAGCTGCTTTAAGAAGCAACAAAAAAACTGTCCCAAACGAACCCTTAGTTAAGCCAAGTCGTGAGCCCAGTTGAACTTAGCTTGATAAATAGCTCGTGAGTTGCTAACGAGTCAAGTTTGAAATTAAGTATTATACAATATACAAAAAATTAAGTATAAATCATTTAAAAATATTATTATACAATATACAAAAAATTAAGTATAAAATTATTACAAATATTTAAAATTTATAAATCATTTCCTTGTATCAAATGATTTATTATTGATTGTCTTCTATTTTCTCACGTTTCGCCATTATATTTTCTCTTTATATTAGATGAGCCAGTTCAAGCTTGCAGAATTAAACACAAATTTGAGATCGAACTCGATTAATTAATCAAGCTCAAGCTAAATTTTTTTATTTAGGACTTTTGAGTCAATTAAGACAAATTCACACGCACATTACATATGCAAGTTTCGAATCTAAAATCTCTTAATTGATAGTCAAATCTCCTAACCAATAAATCAAAATATGTCGCATCAAGCTAAAATTAAAGATGATTGGAACTCAACTCCGCTCATTTATGCCCTCTTTGTTTGGAGAGAAATTAATGAAAAATATCTATTTGGGAACTAATTAGTGGAGGGGCCCAAAGGGCCATGATGTAAGCCTCGTGGCATCTTATAAATTTTAAAAACTGTACTACAAATTTTGCAATCATTAATGTAGTACAGTACGGCACAATTTATCTTTTGTACTACTGCTGTGAATTCTCTCCTTAATCTATAGATAGAAAACTTTGGTCATCAATTAAAAAGTTTTAGATTTGAGTCTTATATATGTGATATGTGTTTAAATTTATTTTAATTAGTCTAAGATTTTATTTGGGATGGCTTTTTTACTGCTTCTTAAAACAGTTTTTAGTACTAGAAACTATTTTAAGAAGTAATAAGAAAGCCGTCCCAAATAAATAGTAAATGCCCCAAAAAAGATCTAGTTGGCATCTATATATATATATATATATATATATATAAGAAGCTTAAGTTTGGAAGCATCTGATAGTAATGTTCAATCTAGAAAGGCTCATAACGGTTGAATTTGCAAAATTAAGGCAAGAAGGAGCCCAAAATTTTACTGAGGATGAATGGGGGTGAACATCAAAGTTGAGATATTTGGGATCAAAAGATAAAAGATTAAGGTTTCATTTGAGACAACTTTATTACTGTTTTTTAAAATAGATCTTTAGTATAAAAAAATTTTGAATTAAAAATTTTTGTATTAAAATATTACTTTAGAAAGCAATAAAAATACTGTCTCAAACGAAGCCTAAAACATAACATGTTTTCAGTAGGGGAGAGCGGTAAATAGAAGTATTAAAAAATGATCGTACAAGAGATTTTTTATTAGGTGGTTAGTAAATTCACTTGACAGATATAAATCTTGAGGTAATATTTGAATTGAAACTTTTAGAAATTAAATTCAAGATCATCGGAACTCCAATTTCAATAGGGTTTTAATTGAATTGAACTTCTTACTAAGATGAATCCATCGATACCATAACTGATCCGATCTAACTCGAAATGAGCTCCACTCAGGCACTTGAAAAATAATTAAAAAGTTTTGGACATTAATTGACAGACCAATCAGTCTTTAAATATTACATGCTTATAATCGAATCGAGTAGCTCGACGAGATAGATCTAATGAGCCCAAATTCATTTAATTCTAACATCATACATTCAAATGCTGGAAAAATAATTTATGATCAAGGGGCAATATGAACTATTCGATAGTATTTTGAATTATGACCAAAATTTATCAAAACATCTCTTTCAAAAAGTTATAAGTATAGCCTCATTTTTTACATGATTCAAGAGCTAAAGAGCTAAATAACTCTATTGCTTTTCTCAAGGATCACCGTTGATGACCATCATTATCAATCACCACTGCTACCACTTCACTTTTATTATTCGACTATTGTCACATAATTACTAGCGTCTAACTCTTTTACTGGACATCAAACTATCAGCTTTGGAGAAGTGAGTTATGTAATTCCTAATACAAGAATCAAACAATTATTCGTAATTGTGTAAACCCATTTCTTCAATTGTTAGCGAAAAGCAAATTATTGTATCTATAATTATATAGTAGATTATTGCAACTGAGCTAAATATCAATGTTTTTTTTTTTCTTTTTGGGATTTCCAAGTAAAAGAGTATGGTGTGCTTTATAAATTTTGTGTGTGCAATTATATCTTCATACAGAGCTATAATATTCAAACAAACAAAGTAAACCGACTACGACCATTTTGATTGAACCAACTGTGGCGATTCTATTGTTTAATGTCGTTAGGGAGGCAAAGTTGAAGGAATTCGTTTCTTTAAAGCCACAAGAGGAGATCGAATGCATGGGAAACAACAATGATGGTGAGAGCAAAAGCGATAAAGTAGAAGGAAATGGAGTGGGAGACTAAGACTAAGACTTCGTTTGGGGCAGCTTTTTAAAGCAACTTTTTAGTACAAAAATTTTTTGAACTTGAAATTTCTTATTAGAAAACTGCTTTAAAAAACAATAAGAAAATTGTCCCAAATAAAACCTAAGAATGAGAGAGGGGAAGATGCCGAAGGTGCCCATCTCATAGTAAAGAAAGAGAAGCAAAGTGATCAAGCACAACAGGCTCGAGCAAGGCAAGTGGCCAAGCATCTGTGCAGGTTGACGGGCTTGAGGCATCGAGTAGGGCAAAAAGCTAGGACATGAGCAGGTTCATGGGAAGTTAAGAATTTTTGCTTTTATAAATTGTTTTAGTTATTTAAAAATTTGATTTTTGTAGTTATATGGATATAAGAAACCATATAATATAGTTATAATTTCCTTAAAGATAGTTGCATGTAATTATTAATTTAATATTAAAAAAATCTAAATTTAAATTATTGTTTAAGTGTTATTATTAAACAGGAAGGATTTATATTAAGATATTTTATCCATATTAGTTAAAAATAAATATTTATATATGTTAGAAGTAATAAAAAAAAATTTGTAAGGACATAGTAAGTTATTATTTATGCAAATTTGAAATAAAATAGGAATGTTAATAAAATAATGATAGTTTTATGTTAAAAAAATAGATAATTATTTTAGGTGAGGGTGGAGAATGTAAACATATAAAAATAAACCAATTAAATTGGACTTAATTTGTAATCATTAAATTGATCAAAGCTTTATGCATTCATGATATGATATGATATAATATATATTGTTGCGGACTTAAATATACGCGGCGATAGAGTTTAAATTTCCGTCTCAGCGTTGTACGTATATCCAGCACACAAACAGAAGAATGAAAGAACATCAGGATTTTTACGTGGAAAGCTCTGAAAAAGGGAAAAACCACGGGGCCACGCCCAGTTGAAAAAGTTCCACTAGTGTTGTATGAAATACACGAGACTGATTCGTCCTTTAGATTCAGGACGATCAGATTACAATGAGTATCGGTTACAAGGCCAAGTAGAGTTCCGACGTCACTCGGGTGTCCGGCAGAATTCCGACTTCACTTGGAAAGAAGTCTGGCGTCACTCGGGCGTCGGGTAGAATTCTGGCGTTGGGCAGAATTCCGATGTTGCTCCAGCGTCGGGCAGAGCTCCGGCGTCCCTCGGGCGCCTGGTGGTGCCTCCGTGGTGTTCCGGCGGAGTTCCGGTGAAGTTCCGGCGGTGTTCCGGCGGTGGTCGAGGAGGAGTTGTTCCCTCCTAGACTTCTCTTCTCTTCTTCTTCTCTTCTTTTCTTCTTCTCTTCTTGGCTTGGGTCCCCTCTTAAGAGAAATGAGGGGCTATTTATAGTTTTTCTGGAGTGGCATAGCCCGTAAATAGATGAGGGATCAGGGGCAAATAAGGAGTGATCCGGATGAACGACCGATATTGAATCCCTTGATCATGAGCCGTTTATTGAGCATCTTAAGGTCTTAATGGTATCAGAATTCTACGATCTTGGGCTCGTTGGATTTGTCTCGTTGAGCCGCTCGATTCGACTATAAGCTCGTCAAAATCGGAGACCGTTTGATAACTCAAATTGCTGTTCGATGCTTCCAACAGCACTTCGGGTACTTGATTTGGACTCGTTTGGGCTCGGATTGAGTCGAATTTGGTGTTGTTGGATTCGTATTTTCGAGGCGCTCAGTTCGACTATAAGCTTGCTAAAATCGGAGTTTAAATGGTCTCCGAATTTATTTTTGAAGTTTCCAACTTGAGTTTTTCCTCGAGATTCGTGCCCGATCAAGATAATTTTTCGATGACGTATCATATATAAAGCTTGAAGTTTAAAAATGAATAAATGAATAAAAGATTAACAAACTTATTATATACAATTAATTAAAATTTTATAATAAGTAATTAGGATTTATGTATTTGAATGTGCATAACATAATATCATTAATTAAATAATGAAGTTAAACTATAATAATGAGAGATGTATATGATTTAGTTGTTAATAACATGAATATATATTTCACATTAATGCTTTTAGGGATTCAAATAAAGGATATAGAATAATATGGATATTATAAAAGAAATAGCTTATATAAGAATGCTTTCATGTGCATGTTTGGCTAATAGAATATACTTTCTTATGATAATGACTGAGGATGCGACGTATTAGTGTGCGTAAATTAGAAAAAGGTTTGAAAAAAGAAATAGAAAATGATGTATCATAATTGGTATTATTTAGATGATTACTTATGTGATGGTTGTATTATTCATAAAAAGGCATAAAATGTTATATAATTTATACTTATTAATAATATTGAATGCTTCAAGGTCTAATGCAATATCATTTTTAAATTCAGATAAATTTTTTATTATTGTATGATAAATATGCATATTGTTTTAATATTCCTTCTTGTTATTATAATTTGAAAATATGAGGCATTCACTGAGTTATGTTATAACTCACTCCAACTATTAATAAATATATACAAATATTATATAGAGGAAATAAATGAGTGGAAGAAGTGAAAACATGTATCATATATGTGACATTATAAGAGAGAGATATTTATTTTCAATGGTCTTTTTTTTTTACCAAAGTAGCAATATTACTTGCTCTTTCAGCATGTTAAAAATAGTTTGTTAATAGCAATGTTAGTTAGCATGAAATTTTAAATATCCATTCAACTGTATGTACATGCATCGTTAATTCATACCTCCTGGTTTGATTGTGATAAAAGTTATGATATTAAACACTCTATTATTGTGGCAAATTATCTATGAGAAGTATTCTTAACATAATATAAATATATTTTTTCAATTGCCAGCAATCAATCTCTCAATCAAGGGCAATATGATGTAGATGGTGAAGGCCACCCATCACATGTTTATAATTGAAGAATTTCGTGTTCAAATCTTAAACAAGGCTAATAAATAGAGAGTATCATCACATCAATATTTAGTTGCACACCATAAAATCATTAGTAGCTAGGGGTTAATCCATTTGATGCCATTCAGGTAGTACCTCTTTATGATGCAACTACCCCTCCACGACAGCCTCATGAAGTATTATAAAAAATTACTAGTTCAACTCTATCTTACTTGTGTTGATCGCCTAGTCTGTCGTCCTTCACCAAACACGGAGGACTTAACTCAGCATAACTTTATTGTCACCCCTCATGATATTATATAAAATGTGTTGTAACACCTAATTCGAAATATTTTTTTAAGAGAAAAGACCTAAGTTATCCCTCACCCCAAATTTTAAGAAGCTTCACATCTGATTAATGTAATTCTTTATCATATTATTTAAATGAGATTTAAATTGCATGAAATCAATTAATATCATGGGACTTCTGACCCTTATGAGTATATTGAATCGCCTAGGACCATCATGTATATTCAGTATGCTTTTGAAGCAATCCTTTATCAAGTCTTTTCATGCAACTCTTAAGGGATAAGCTTGCACATAATTCTACTCTTTCTGGTAGAACTATTTATACTTTTGATAATCTAGCTACGCTTTTTATCGAATAATGTATTTCCTATCAAAAGATCATTAAATGCTCCTCCCATCTCTCTTTGATTTGCTAAAATGATGGAGACATATTTAAAGAGTACTTTCAAAGTTTAACTTCAAAAGCTTGCTAAATTTTTAGAGTGTACCAATACTTATTAAGAGGTATTTTTCTAAGAGGTGTATGAGTTGGAACTTTTTATCCCTCATAGATGCACGAGTTTGTCAGCTTCTATGTTGATCTTATTTATTGGGTAGAAGTTAAAATAATTGCTTGCAAGGCCATTAATGCTCATAAAAAGCTATTTGAACAATCCCACTTGTTCCACTTTATACTTCCTTAGCTTTGTAAGATGTGTCGCACATTTTTCCACATGACAATAGAAAGATTGAAGCCATCAAGACTTGGCTGATTCCAACATCTTAAACTGATGTGTGGAGCTTCCATAGGTTGGCCAATTTTTATCGCCATCTTGTCAAAGGTTTTAGCTCAATTACGACATCAATAGCGAGCTGCATCAAGCAAAAGTCCTTCTTGTGGGGACTAAAAAATTAGTAGAGTTTAGAATACATCAAGGAACATTTATTTAACCTCATTCATAGCCACCCAATATATTGACATATTCTTTCATGTCGAAACTAATACCTTAGCCATTGGTGTTTGCATTATTCTATCTCAAAAGGCTAACCTATCAAATTCTTCAGCATAAAACTTAATCATACAGGAAAAAAAAATGGTCCGCTTACGAGTAAGAGTTGTATGTGATTATTTGGGTGTTCAAATAATATGAGTACTACAAAAATGGTCCACTTACACTAAGAATGCATACTTTTTAGTGACAGACAATCTATTTGATTTCTATGATCATAAGAAAATTAATTTATACATGTTCATTGGGTGCAGTTTCTACAAGAAAAAAATACTTTATTTTACAACATAAAGTTGGTTGGTCCAGTAGAGTGGCTGACAAACTGAGTAGGTGATGGGGCGGTGGAGTAACATAAAGAATTGTGAAAATAATTTAAGGTTTTATTAATCCCTAAATAATACTTAAATTTTTTATATAAAAATTATAAAAATCACACTTAATATACGCAAGTATACGTGCCAAATCAAGTAATATAATGATAGATAAGAGTATCGATCCCACACAGAAGAATGTTTACTTGCAAATATTAATATTGTCTATTATAATTACAATAATTATCCTACTCAATTAAAATAAGTTTTGATGGGGATTCAATCACTTAATTTAAAATAAAAAATTAAATGAAATACTATTTAGATAAAATATTTTGAATTGATGGAATATAAATATAATATATTTTCTAATGATTCTTTTTTATATTGATGCTATTTAAAGCATATGTGTCACCGACCTCTTAGTCGAGTGTGAAGAGGCAAATGAAAGATTAAATCTTCCGACCTAAGTATCACTCTAAACTCTCATAGTTTGTCATCCTATAAAAATCTTAAAAGAGTAAGTAAATCATGTACTATTAAAATCCCCTCATTATAATTCATCTCTATAAATTTAGTATATGTAAAGTACTATGCCTATGCTTGCATCATATCAATTCAATATACCTGATTATGCCTGATTTCATATTTCTAGGCTCTACATTACACCTAAAATTAACTACACATATGACTACTATATGCATTAAATAAAGATTTGGTATATTGAAACTACTATTAAATTATTGATGAAGAGAATTCATTAGTACTCCATATTTCATTTGCATTATCAATCTAAAACTAAAGAATTTAGTCAGATATGAAGGATAAGTGAATCAAACTCATTTTTATTAATTATATAAAAGAAATAATGTAAAGAAGAAAATATATCACCAGATTGGTTCAATGATCTCCTCTACACTCCTCCTTGAACTTACATAATTGCTTCCACAAATATTAATCAAACACTCTTATGAAGTGGATCTAGTGCTCCTTGAATTCCCCTAATTATCACGCCTAAGAAAATTATAGAGAAGCACTATAAAGATTAAAATTAACTAAGTGACTGAACTTTCTTATTAACATTACAAACTAACTATTTATAGAAAAATATAAAAAATAGACTTTGGCGCCCAGCGCTCTAGAAAATTGCACCATGGCACCCATAAAATGAACTAAAACCGCAGCACTGAAGAATTTCCTCCTCTACGGTGCTTGCTAATGTGAACCCATAGTTTAATGAATCGACACGTTGCTTTACTAGCATATCGTATCCTGGTTAGTTACAACAGCATCCCAGCGACACTACTAATGATTGAGTGGTGCGGCGTCCACATGGCACTCCCTTACGCTTGGCGGCACTAGAAATTGGCACTGTAGGGCTGTATAGACAGAGAATGGGCTTTGTAGCGCTGACTCCTCCAATACCACGACATTATCAAATAGAGACTAGTCGGTGCCATGTCCATATTGGGCGCTTTAGCAGTGTCAATGATGGAGCCGCGGGGATACAGTATCTGACACCGCAGTGCTATGCGATACTTGAAATTTTATATATTTCGTATATTTGTTTTGTACAACACAACTAAAACAGTACGGTTTTACTGGCAATTTAATATATAAAATATAACATTATTTACACTCATCAATAGGTGAGCTAGTCTATTAGCTATAGAACAAACTACCATTATCTAACTAGAATCCTTATGAGGATAATATGAGACATATTATTATTTCATTAAGCCTTAGTCTAGGTACAAGATACATATATCCATGAGTGCTTATCACATCCAATATGCGTAGCAATTTAAAGGTAATCAATTATGTATATCGACCTTTGCACATTGCTTAAAGTTGATACACAAAATGCATGCTAGTGGACTTGTAGCCTATGCTAGGTGGGAAAATAACTTAATTATATTACATGCAAGCTTCTTCTAGACCAAGCTATGATGAGATGTATGCTACTATATTGAGAGATGTAACACTTGCTTATAAAAAAGCTTCATAAACTATTGGTCTCTATTCTCCCTTGTTAATTCCTGACTCAATTTGAGAACATCTAATACTTGACTTCAAACTGGACCTTCTTAAGAGTAAACAGGGTACTTGGTCAATTATGGTGGTCGTCAATCATTCTTTCCAAATATCTCATTCATGTTGCTGAAGAAGACTCAAGTTAAGGAAATTTCTCCAAATTGAGCAACATCTCAGTTTTGCCTATCATCATAAAAAAGATAGTCAAACTAAGGTCATAAATCACACTATTAGTAGCATGATTTGATGCTTTGCTGGTGCCTAATAGAAGAAGATGGATAAAGCCTTAAGCAAAGTTGATTTTACATACAACTTTATGGTAAATTTTTTTTTCGAGATTTCTCTTTTTAGCATTGTCTACACAAGATACCCAACCACATTGTCAGCCTTATTGTTAATTCCAAATATGTGGTTTGATACCTACCAATATAGCCAACAATTCGATATGAAGTATGAAAGGTAGAGGAAAAACTAACAACTAACTCTCAGCACTACAAGCAAAAGTATGATCAACACAAATGCCAAAAGCTCTTCAATGTTGGATGTCTAGTCATGATCCATCTTTATTTTAATTATTTATTCATTATATCCTTTTATTTTATTTTATTTTATATTTTAATTTTTGAATTTGTATATAAAAAACTTTGTTTTATAATATATTTTACTCCAAAGCAAAATGGTTGAGTATTTGAACTCTCATACACATGCAGGTCCTGTGTTTGAATCTCGGGCAGGCGAGCAAGCAGCTTTATTTTTTAATTATTTTTCGGCGACCTTATTCTGCCGGAAAACCGCCGGAAATATTTTTCCTATGCTGGTTTTACCGGCGAAAAATTTGCCGCCGGAAAGCGGTCGGTTAATTCCCAATCCATCGGAAAATGATCAATTTCCGCCGAAAAATACTGTTGGTAATAGATGATTTTCCTGTAGTGTACAGCTACGTAAACTTGATTGAGTTCTTTTGAAGTAGGTAATTAGAACTGATGCAGCTAATGCAAACCAGTACCTTTATATTAATATTTATTGTTATCACTAATCATAGTTCATGATCAATCAATACACTTTTAAGCAAGCATTTGTTAGTTGAGCTTATTTTTCACACGCAATCCTCGATAGGAGGATAAATAGGAAAATTCATAAGTGGATGGTAGCTTTTACATTTTGGAATATAGAATCAAATGATTTCATATTCTTTTCTTCCATCTTCTTACTTTCTTCTTGCCAACGCTATGCAAATTTGCTACTTGGAAGCTATTTGATTTGGTGTAAATTTAAAAGGTGGTGTAAAGTTTAAAAAAATGCATTTTAATTTGGTTTTCACATGATTCATAGGAACTAAAATAAATGTAAAATAGTTTTCTAAGGAGTCTTGAAAACTAAAAGTCTAAATTTTTAGGTATCTCAAATTCATCCAAATTAAGAATACTCCGTATACATGATCATGAGCACCTGCAACCCAACCTTAAAAACTCGATCCTCACCCCCACCAGCCTAGCATGTAATGTTGACCTTGCCTCCTTCAATCACACTCACCTTCATCAATCTTGCCTCCAATGCCAACTTCACGCTTGTTTCTCTCACCTCTATAACTCTCGCCTCAATTAATCACTTCAACTCCATCCTCATGTCCGTCACCCTCTTCTCCTTTTACTCATTGATGAATTCACCTCCAAAGTTCATGTCATCACAATAAGCCCTAGAGAAAGAGAGAGAGAGAGAGAGAGAGAGAGAGAGAGAGAGAGAGAGAGAGAGAGAGAATTCTTATTTTTGAAATACATTCCTAGAAAATATTATTATTTTTTTATTCAATCAAACTATTTCTTAAATTCAAAATATGTTTTATTTTTAAATTTCATCTACACCTACTTACAAATGAAAACATAATTATTAGTAATATCGGGGCCTTTCAACTGCCCAAAACAAACATCATTATTATTATGTATCATACTTATCACTTTCTACTACCTCACTTTCTTCTTGATCATTGATATACATAAAAAATATCATTTTGTGCAATCCTTAATCTTTTCATTCAACCCATAATTCCACTTCACAAAGTTTATTTTTACACTTTCTTTAAAAGATAAATGTATAATTATGAGTTTTTAATGCACTATTTTAATACAAAGTTATGTGATTAGTTGGTGAATATTGTTCAAACCCTAAATTAAATTCATCCAACTATTTCTAAAGTTAAAATGTATGTATTAAAATTATAAGTTACTTAGTTGCAAACTTGCAATGCTTTTATGTCAATTAGTAATAGTCAAGAAACTAATATGTCGATACTTAAGCAATTTCTAGAGAACTTTTTTTCTCTAATGTTTAATTCCATTGCCTAAAGTTAGAATTTTTTTTTAATATTAAATCTATTAGATTATTATCCTTTCATGGAATGCATTCAAAAATTAATACTAGTTTCAAACTCTACAAATGCATACAACACCCCTTAAATTTAATATTGTATTGGGAGATTTACATGAGTAACATTCAAAATTATAGAATTTACATATTTAACATCTACATTTTATCATTTATATATTACAACACTTCGTTAATAAATGCCTTAGATGGTTTGGTCACATAAAACAACGGCCTTCCGATGATCCTGTTAGAAGAGTAGATGTATTAGATTTGGTTTATGTTAAGAAAAGTAGAGGTAGACCTAAAAAAGACTTGGTTAGAAAATCTTAGAAATGATAATTTTTTATTAGATTTAAATGAGAATTTGACTCTTACTAGGACACAATAGAGAAAAAAATATTCACGTAGCCGACCTCATGTAGTAGGATAAAAGCTTGATATTATTGTTATTGTTGTTAACAAAATGCCAATGGCCTTAACAATGGGCAATGGGACCGACTAGGGCAATAAGGGTCTCAGGTCAACAACTTGCTTAAAAGCTCACTCTCTTCATCGCACTATTGGAATGGAGCTCCAAGCTCCTCGCACTATGCTTCAAGAGGTTCTCTATCCAAGCTTAACGTAGATGGAACAAATGACGTAATTTGATGTATATATTAAAACTTATATTATAATTCTTTAAATTCTATAATTTTTAATTAGTCTTATCATGTAAATTCTCTTATTTTATATTCACGAATAAAATAAACAAAAATTATAATTTTTTTAAAAAATAAGATTTCTTTTTACAAAAAAAACAAAATGAACCCAAAAAAATCTATTAGTAAAATTCGACTATTACACTTTCAAATTTGTTATTAGGCCGAGAAAAAAATTTATATATATTCCAATCATTAATTAACACAATTAATTATATATAAAAACTTCATATAAATAAATAAACGAGGCCCAACCATACATATAGTACCCACAAACAACAGCCCAGGAGGAGTATTGGCTTAGAGACGGCGGGAAATTCTAGCCGGCCCGGCCCGCACGCTAACGAGAAACAAATCATCAATAACTGGCCCACAAAGTGCGCCATCATCCCGCGTGTGATAGAAGGAACTCTGAAACACAACGTTAGTCCTCTCTCCGACAGCCGTGAATCTCAACACCGCGCGCTTGTAGCCACCCTTCCCCTTCGACTCATACGGTATCTTCACCGACGACCGCGCCGCAAAGGCCTCCACCACCATACTCCCAACGCACCCATCACGCGCATCTCCAACCGCAAATGTGAGCGCGTAGGCCCGCCCGACTACAGTCCTCACCGTCTGCGCAATCGCGCTCTCCCTCCCGGCGACGAGCTCCACCGCCCGGCGGCCCTCCGCCACCGCGAAATGCGCGGTGTCGATGTACTTAACGGCCTTGAGAGAAACGATTTTCCAGGCTGGGAGCGGGGAGTGGTCGTCTTCTATATTAGGGGGAAGTATGATTCCCCAACTGGCGTGGGGGAGGAAAATGGGGCCTTCTTCAAAACCGGCGTTTTTTAGGATGTTTTTATTGGTGGGGCGGGGAGGGTAGAGGGTGCGGATGGCGACGGCGTCGATTAATGGGCCGCAAGCCGGGTCGTCGTCAACGCCCGGGTTGTGGATGACTAGGTGGACGGTGGATTGTTTGGCGAGGAAGGCCCAGGCGTAGGAGTCCCAGCCGTTGCTGCTGTAGGTGGTTTGGATGGGGAGGAGGGAGGAGGAAGGGGTGACAGAGATGTTGAGGCGTTCGGATTGGGCGCAGGTGCGGGCGGCGGAGAAGGAGAGGGAGTAGCGGAGGGAGGGGGTGAGGAGGAGGGTTTGGCGGATGAAGGCTTCGTTGCCGAGGCGGACGGCGTAGGACCCTTCGGGGACGACGAGGAGCATGTCTCCCTGTTTGTGGCCGGAGGGGATGTATTCGACGAAGCCGGAGACTTCCCATTGGGGGATGGCGCGTGGGGCGCGGATTATTGTGCCGTTAAGGTCTCTGGAGTTGGGGCCCTGTTCAAAGTTACCGTTGGGGAGTAGGCCTGTCCAATGCAAGCAGAGGAGATCAGTTTTTTTCCTTATATGAAATAAAACATTTTGTTATATCAAACTGAATTAAATAAAAAATATTAATTATAAATAAAAAATTATAATTTATAAATACATGTATTCAATATTTGAATATTAAAAATTGGCTATTTCTTCATAAATTTTAAAAAATAAAATTTTTTTGTAATAATTTATATGTACACTTACACACGATATTGATGTCATTCAAAATCGACAAGTCATGTGACTAATTCGGCTTCATGCTAAAGATATGCAATTCATTGTTACTTGAAATATATAATGATTACTAAAAACCAACAAACCATGTGAGTGGTTTGGTTCTAAGGAACTGGCATAAAGAAAATATCAATAGTTAGGATCCTATCAGTGATCAATAATTGTTGTGCTCATCGGATATCAAGAATAGTTATGATTGGTTGTCACAATGAACTGGATATGTCTAATAAGTGAAAATTGAGTTCAAGGGGCCCTCCAAAAGAAAAATTATTACGTGCGGACTCCAAGCACCAATCAGAAGCCACAACGTCACCCAATGCACAGTACATTGCATGATGCGGCAGCTCCGGATCGGCCTCCGGACGCGTTCGGTGTCTGCACACGGAATAATCTCTCCTCCAAAAGAGTATGACAATTACCTTCTCCCAAATCATCTCTCACTTTAAAGAATGATGGTATAAGCTTTAGCTAAGTCCATCATCATCCTCTAAAAGCATTACTACTTCATGCAACTTCATCAATTTAGACAACCACCTCACTTGCACATCTAATTGCAACTTGTGAATCTATTTTTCAAGCAATCAAATCATGTGCACCATATGCTACAATTTCATCACTCAAGATAATCACATTTCTTGTAAGCAACTCTAATGGTTGCTCCTAGATAGATCTATAGCGCACGCCACTTAATTAACAAATTGTCTTAACAAGGGTAAAACATAGAAATATCAAAGCATAAGGAAGAATCTAAATGACACTAGTTACTTAAAGAAGAAAATCATTAGAGATTCATATGAAGATTTGGAGGAAGAATGAAGACCAATACCAATTCCCTTTACTAAAAGGAATTTAAGGAATTTCAATATGGATGTTCCTTCAATTAGGCAACTTCATCTCACAAGATTGTTGTAAATTGTAATGTTCTCACTAAAAGTCTTTGAAAATAGCTACCATGAGATCACCCAATAGTGCAAGTGTGTGCAAATAATATCCCGTTATTCAAAGTCCTACGCAACTCAACTGGTCTGTTGGTTGAGAGGTTTGGCTAACTAAGAGGTTTTAAGTTCGAGTCTTGCAGTTTGTAAAAACTGACCTATTTGCAAGAACAGGTCAGGTTCGGGTTTCGAAAAACTGACCCGTTTATAAAAATGGGTCGGGTTCGGTCAGATTAAAAAGTGTCGGTCAAATTCGGGTTCGACCCGAACCCTACCCGAAACCCGTTTTTGACAGCTCTAGTCTTGGGTATATTATATATATATTAGGATATCTTTATTAGCCTAAATGTCCCAATAAAATTTTTTTTAATAAAAAATATTAAAATTTAGGGGTTTTAATTTATAAAAATATCCAAAAGTAAATAAATGAGTAAATGGCAATAAGAGTTGAAGATGGAAGCCGAGCGAACGCTGACAAAGCCATAAAGGCGTGCAACCTATGCACATGTAGCCATGTTGGCCTGTCAGAAGATTGCCCGTAGATCTTTTGTTACTACTCTCACGTTTAAATCTACTATGACTTCACGTTGACCAAGCCCAATATTCTCATCAACTTTAATTAAAACGAATAATAAATTATTTTTAATTATATTATTTTAATTTTAAAATACTTTTAATATTCAAATAAAACTTATTTATTATAAATTTCAATATTTTTTAATTTTTGCTTTAAATATTCTATATTCTAAACTTTTTTTTAATTATTTCTATATTAAAAGAAAAAATTAAAAAAAAAGAAAATTTTAATTTAAAAATAAAAATTGAGCTCAATAATAGAGTTAAGCTCGAGTTTTCCAAACGAGCTCGAGCCGAATAATACTTCAATAAGTCGAGTTTGAGCTCAATAAATGAGTTTAAATTCGAGCTTAGTAAACGAGCTAAATTTAAATATTATTAGATTTATTTTATGATATAAATAAATATTTAAAAATTTATATTTATGTAAACATAAAAAAATAAGTATTTCAATTAATTAACATTAATAATAATTTTGAAGTCATTTAAAGATATATATTTAATATATAAATATATAAAATTTTGATAAATATTATGTTTTTATACAAATAAATATGAAAATTTAAGCATTTTAGATATTAATAAATAAAATTAAGTACAACTCTGAAAGAATTGATTTGAGCATGTGGCCGACCATTCATTTTATTTAATTATTTTCACGTTGGATCTATTAGAACCCAAAATAATTATTTGGATTAATTTAATAACAGAAATTAATATTTAAAAAAAAATTTGGGAAAGTTTGTGGGACTAGCCCCTTTCATTGCTGTAAAAACAGAATTACAGATATGCCCAAAAAAAATTTAAATAAAAAATTGGGCCTAAGCTGGCAGAATCTTATGTTGCAATTACTATTGATTTATTTACCCCAAAACTATTCTTTACATGGATTAAACAAATAATTTGGATTATTTTGCATTTTTTTAGAATTTCAAGAATTTTCTGATGCAAAAATATAATATAATAGGGGTTTATTTGAAATAAATTATGCAACTTTTAAACAGAAATGTAAAATATGAAGAGTGAAAGAACATACCAAGAGTTAATTAGTGAAATTTCTATAATATTTATTGTTATAAGAAAGACATTATGATGAATACAAATTTTTTTCTGAATGAAATGCTCAATTAGGAGTATAAACAAGTCGAATCGAGCCGAGTTCATGGTTAATCGTGTCACTTAATTTATTCGAGCTCAAACTTGAGCTCGAGCTCATTTCAATTGAAAAATAAGCGATTTGAGCTCGACATAAAAGTTTGAGAGTGAATTTTTTTGGTGCTCGAGTTCTTATTTTGAATATGAAAAAAAATAATTAATTAGGCTAATATAAATTAAATGCTCATATGTTTATTAAGATTAATTAAGCCAGTTCGATAAGCCGATGAGCCGAGTCAGGCCAAGCTCGAGCTCGAACTTGAACTCGAACTCGTGGCACTGACGAGCTCATTAGTATGTCGAGCTCAAACTGACTTGGCTCACTTACACCCTTACGCTCAATACAGTTAGAAAAGAGGAGAAGGGAGGGGGATGGGATTCTTACCATCGGCGATGGCGGTAGCCACGTGGAAAATGGCGCACAATAGCAAGAACGGCGCAGGGAAGCCCTGCATCTTCTTCTTCATCTCGCTGTGTCAACGGGGGAGGAAAATAAGCGAAGGGGGGGATGGATCGGCAGTGGCGAAGTAGGGTGAGATTATAAAGAGGGGGTTTTGTTAAAAGCTCTTGGTTCAAGCGCTAATTACTACGATGCCACTTGCTGAGGTGGCATCCTTATTTTCTTGCGCCGCTACTGCTCCACATGTAGGCCATTGGGTTTTCCCCTTATTTAACGTTAGGTGGGCCATGCTTGTAAAGAAAGTTAGAATGATATTTGATGCTTTGATAGTATTATATAATTTATTTAATAATATTATACAAATTTAAAATTTTAAAAATAAAATAATGTAATATGATTTTTATTTTACTATATATCATTAATATTACACTCATTTAGATTGAGGAATTAAGAGCCGAGTTCATAATATTAAAAATAATTCCTAAAAATTACATATGAAATAGAATATCAAAATATATATTAGAAAAATCAAAATATAAGAGAATGATCAAAATGAGCAGGTAAATACTATTCGGAACTGAGACTCAGCCAATCGGCTCTTACCATCATATTCCAAATAAAATTTAAGGCTGAGCAACAAAAATGATAAAAAATCTAGAAATATCAAATATATGCACTAAAATTGAGTGGTATGGCCATTAAAATAGTAATTTATAATTGGATTTTTTTTAAAGGAGCAAGTATTTAATTTAAATCAGGAATAGGAACAGAGTATTAAAAAAATTAAAAAAAAGTAAAATAGTCAAACAGAATGAAGCATTCAATTGAATGCACCAAATAGTTTGGCGTATTTAGAATAAGCCAAATAATTTGGCGCATTCAATGGAATGAGCCATACCAATTGACGCATTCCATTGAATGCGCCATTTAGTATGACATATTGCTACCGTTCTGTGAAATTTAGTTCGGCTAACTAGGGAGCATGCGAGGTGAATGCACCAAATGATTTGGTACATCCTGTATAATGCATCAATTTGTTTGGCTTGTTTGCTCCGTTTTATATTTTAAAACTTATATGTTCCTACTACTAAAAATATATATTATACATGCTCCTCTTTTTTTAAAAAAAAATCCTTTCTAATTTCAATTTAGTCAACATTCCTTTTCCAATAGTTAAATTTAGCCCGAATAACTCTCTTGATAGTAATAAGCGTTGAAGAGATGCTGGCAAAATAGTTGCCAAAGCTTTTGTTGTTTATTTTCCTCTAAAGGCTTTAAACAATGCAATGTAGTGAAAGAAGGTAAATTTCTAAAAGCCTTTGGAAGTGCCATTTAAGGAGAGAGAAGAGCTTAAGAGGAGGTGGACGTCTAGGGAGCTAGCCTCTTTAAGAATAACATTCAAGGAGCAAGAGATGAGAATGTGAATAAGGATTTTATTCTCATTCTCATCCCAACATTAGTGGCACTATTAATCAGCAAAATATTCCTTAAAGCAAGAACATTAGCAATTTTAAGCCTACATTTAATAACAAGCTACAAGGAAAAAAGAATTATAAGATGCTTCATAAATAGCTAAAAATATAATTTCCTTAGATCCTTGTCAATAAATCCCCCCAAAATTATTTAATTAGATCAATAAAATAAGATCCTGGACATGTTAATTGACAAATATTTTCCCAAAATTTATGAGGAAATAATATTACTTTTTATTTCTGAATTCTCCAAATAAGTTACGACATGAAGACAAAAGAAATGACATGTATTGACGTGAAGACCAAGGACTCTCTAGCACAGGGGAGACAGGAGGAGACCTAAGAAATTATCTATAACTTATTAGCCGATGTGTATTCCCATGAAATAATTTTGAGCCCATTTATGAAGCAAGTTGATGCAACCTTTAGGGAATAAAAGTTCCCCAGTCCGACACATAGTGATGTTCCATGCAAAAGAATTCAAGAAATTGAAAACTCCCGTAAGAGATAGATAGAATAACGATAAAACTCGAGGCCTATATAGTCTAACGATACACAGTCAATCTAAGTAAGTCATTGACTAGGACTTGAGTGACTCGCCAAACTAACCTGAAGGACTCGCCTACTTATGCTAGTTCTTCAAAAGCCCTGAGAAACCTATTTTGCGCTAGATTTATCATAGACATACTAAGAACTTCGACTTTAAATGCTTTACTATGCACATAAAATAAATAAATAAATAAAATAAAATTCAACAGAATCTCTCAATTATAATTAGGTTTTAATCAAATTTATTGGTCCACTCCCAATTTCATTTCTTCATATCTTTATGCCATTCTGGTTTCAATTGTTTTAGGTTTATTTCATGTCTGTATTCTATTATCATCGACCAGCTCGCATGCTGCTGCCCGCTCTGCCACCGACAGCTGTCTTTGTCCTTTGCTGATGCATTCAATTTTCATGACTTAAAAAATATCTTCAATTATTCTTTTTTTCTTTTTAAAAATTTGAATTACGTGCACTTGTAATAAATGGAACAAGAAATATTTTAGAATATTCTCATTCAATTTTTATCTTACAAAATTGGCATTTATGAAATTTTTGAAAATATTTTACAACTTATATTAGGTGTGTCAACAGAGATTGGGTTGGACCCGAAATTAATCCGGCTCGAGTTCAATCAACCAGTTTAATAAATAAATCAACAACACAAATCCGAATGATATGAACCTGTCTTGTTAACGCATTTTGATTTAATTTTTCTTTTATAACTGGTTAACTATAAATTTTAAGATATTTGATAAAAAATATGAAGATAATACCTACAAATAAAAAAAATTAATGAAAAAATGATATTAAACAGGATATTTTTATTGTCAAAAAATGGGTTCGTGGCAAATTAAATCCGGCCAGTTTAATAAACGGGTAAAAAAATCTAACTTGAAATCTTTCTGTTTATTAAACTATGAATCCAAACTCAAAATTCTTGGATAGGATTGGCGGATCAGGTCGTTTATTGACATTCCTTATATAGAAAATCTAAATGTTTTATTATTTTATTATATATTTCATTAAAAATATTTTCATTATTTTTAATGTTACCTTAAATTAAGGTTTCATTTGGGACAGCTTTAGATCACTTTTTTTTCTGCTTTCAAGATATTTTTTTTACTAAAAATTAGATTTAAAAAGTAGTAGTAAAGCCATCCCAAACGGAACCTAAATCTTTATTAAGAATATTTTTATCAAAATTGTAAAATAATTAATTTTAAGAATATTTTCATCATGATTTTGTTGAAATCATAATATAAGATACTTAATGAATTAAATATTAATCCTATATTTAATTATTTTATTTTTATTCATATTATGTAGAAAAAATGAAAACATTTATGCTTATTCTTCACTCATAATTTTTTTTTAATCTTAACACAAAATAATTAAACAAAAACATCCATAACTATTATGAATGCAAAACAATAAAAATAAAAAAAATTTATATAAAATATATAAATTTGAGCAGAATTAATAAAAAAATTAATTTCATATTTAATTAATTTACTTCTTCTTTATTTTATAGGAAAAAATGAATTCACTTATACTCATTCAGAAGATAAATTTAAAAGTTTAATTTATTTTCATACAAAATAAAAAATAAAAATTGAATAGAAAACAACAAAAATTAAAAAAAATATTTATATAAAATAAATAAATTATTGACATTTAACAGGTCCTTATAGAAACCTGTCGACTAAAAATCTCTCCACAATTAAATATCGGATGCTTTCACATGGAATTCTATCCATCTAAATCGTATTATTAATCAAATCAAATCAAATCCCTCAACCGCATTGTGCAGCAGCCGAGTTCCAATAATGCTCTTTCAATCAGTGGGCTTAGGTGTTTTTGGGATAGTTTTCTTATTATTTCATGAAATAATTTTTTGGTACAAAATTTTTAATTTAAAAGATTTTTATGGTAAAAAATTACTTCATAAAACAATAAGAAATCTGATTGTCAAAATAAATTTTGGGTTGGATTCATTTGGGTTGGATTCAGGTCCAACCCGAAACTAACCCACCCTTGAATGATCTATCCCCAACCCGAGCCAATTACACAAACGCATCCAAAAACTAAACACGGACCCGACCTGCCTGATTACCGGGTTGACCCAACCGGACACGCGCGAGCGCGACTGCTGGGTTGTGCGAGCACGACTGGGGTGAGGCTGGACCGCACCCCGAGTGACCGCACCCCGAGTGTGCCACTGCAAATGCGAGGCGTGGGCGAGGGCGAGGGCGAGGGCGAGGGCGAGGCCTGGGGGAGCAGCGCGTCTGCGGGTGCGATCGCCTGCGCGGGAGCGGGTGTGCTAGTCTAGGCCGCGTGAGGCGCCTGTGCTTGTCGCGTGCTGGGGCGACTAGGGACGAGACTCATGTCAAATCGGGTTAGTGGGTTGACCCAAATCCATCCCAATTTTTAAATGAGTCAAAAATTTGAACTTGAATCCGACCCATTAATTAAACGGATCGACCTGAACCCGAATTATTTATTTCAGGTTCAGGTCGGATTATTAGGTCAGATCAATAATTGACACCCCTAATAAGAAAACTGTCCCAAACAAAACCTTAATCAGTAGGCAGATGGCATTGTCACAGCCATATCGTACATGTTGGCTGCCGGAAAACCAACATCAAGCATTTCCGGCAATCATTCTGTATCCCGCTGCCGTAGAAGGCGATCCAATCTCCGGAGGCCGTACAGATCCGGCCGAGTTCCGGCGAGACAGAGTTCTGAGCCCTGCCGCAGCACAACCGAAAGCTTCACTTCAAGGCTGTTTGGATACAAGTAGGATTTAACTTTAATATGATTTAGTAGAGTAAAATCCAGAAAATTGTTTAGTATTAAAAAAACTCAAATTTAATTTATATTTTAAATTTAATTTGTACTTTAAATATGAATTACTTACTAATTTAATTTTATTTATAAAAAATAAACTCCAATTAGTATTATAATTAGAGATTAGCTTAATTAGCAAATAATTTAAGTAATGATTTAATTACTAATTATAATACTAATCAGCTAATTATTTAATTGGGTGTTATTTTAATAAATATTTTATTAATAACTGCACTGTTAAATATCTAATTAAATATTTAATTATTATTTGAAATAATTAATTAGTTAATTATTATTTTATTCTTAATTATTTTAAGTGTTATTTTAATATGTTTTAATTAGTAATTATACTATTTATTATTTTATTAATCATTTAAGTGATCTATTACTAACTAATTATTTAATTACTATTTAATTTATTAATTATCTAATTAATTATTTATGCTTTAATTTATATTAATTAAATTACTTAGATTAATTCCTAACACTCGACTAAGGGTGCAAACGAGTCGAGTCGAGCTCGAGCTCGAGCTCGACCCGGCAACTGTTTAAGTGGCTCGAAGTCGACTTGAATTTTATTTTCGGCTAGAGCTCGGCTCGTTAGCTCTAGCTCAAATAAGGTGCTCGAACTCGACTCGTTTGCACCCCACAATTGAAAGAAAACAAACCTAGCAGTAACAAAAACTTGTATACCTACCATCAACCAACTCATTTTTCACTTTCATCAAACAAACATCAAACTGTAACATCCATCCCAAAAAAGAACCAGCAAAATCAAGTATATACACATACAAACATCAATCTATAACATTAAACTAAAGTAAAGACGATAGGCTTCAAGGTCGCCGTTGAAAGAATTAGGAAAAAGCATAGCCTGGAATGAAGGATGAAATTGGAATGAAGGATGAATGAACTTGGACCGAAGGACGAACTTGGAAGCTTGGAAGTGGAACGGATGGTGGGTGTCTGGGTGATCTTCCTTAGCACAAAATGGTTGCCTGTTGCTGGAACGAGATTGGAATGAAGATGCCTTCGCTTTCGCCCGCCATTCGCTACTTCCTTTTCTTCTCGTGAAATTGGAACCCGCTCCCCTAAAACCTAGTTAGAATACTTAACCCGCTTGCTCCGGGGGTCTACTCTTCTAATTCGACATGCCCTCCGCGAATCGGCTATTCGAGCCGCTTGATGGGCTATCGAGTCGAGCTGGAGTTTGATCGAACTCAGGCTCGTTTATTTGATGTGCTTGAAAAACTGCTCGAACTCGAGCTCGAAACTCGATAAGCTTGGCTTGTGAGCTCGTTATTGGGTTGAGTTAGAGTAAGCTTGCGAGTTGGCTTGACTCGTTTGCACCTCTACACACCAGTCTTCTCTCCATGGCTATTCAATTATTTATGTTGTTTGCTTTTCTCTTCTCCATTTCTTCATTGCTATTCGATTTTGTGTGCTTTGTATAAGGTAGGGTTTTGAACGAGTTGTTAAAAGAAGGCTTCTTCGTTCCTTCTTCGACAATGTTCCTTCATGTCGGATCGTAAGTCGTGATAGTTTGTCGTTCTTCCTATTGGAACAAAAGTGACGATGGGAGCTCACTTACTACGAAGATAATCATCTTTCCCTCCTTTCGCGCTCTTCTTCGACCAAATCCCGTAAATCCATCAAATTTCCAAATTTAGTAAATATGGGATTTATGTAAAAAAGAGGGCAACAAAGGATTTATTTTGATGTCAGATTTAACTTTTCATCAAATCCTATTTGGTAGAATTTAGCATAAATCTTGTATGCAAACAACCCCTTTTGTGGAAGACATCTAACAATATATCCACTCAAAATAATCTAATTAGTTACGTATATAAATATGAATAAATTTTGTAAAATTTAAATTTTCATATTTATTTGTATAACATTCTCATTTTAAAAAAAAATTTATGTATTTATTTATATATCTAAGATTTAAATTTTAAATTATGTGTATGACACTTTATTATTTGAACCACATCAAAACAAATTTATGAAGAACTGCATTTCAAATTAGAAAAGTTAACATTGCTGATATTTTTTATAACATTTAAAGATTTAGGCTTCGTTTTGGACGACTTTTTTATTGCTTCTTAAAATGGAGTTTTATTACAAAAATTATTTGTACTAAAACTCCATTTTAAGAAGCAATAAAAAAGCCGTCCCAAACGAAGCCTTAGTTGTTATAAAAGTAAATGCCAATGTCTAGATATTAGATATATAAATATATAAAAATTATGTGGTGTGTATGTAAATCTCCCTCTTTTTAATCTTATTAATGCATATGAATTACCTTTATATAAGTTAATGTTAGTTTTATTTTTGATATTATTTGGAGTTTAATTTGTTAAATGAGTAAATGAAATATTTATATATTGGATATGCAAATATATAATAATTTTGTGGTATGTTTGTGAATTTTGCAAATTTACATCATAATATTCTAATGTAAATTATATAAAAAATGTATGCAAATTTCAAATACATTGCTTGTGTTAAGCATGGATGACTGGCACTTCCCATCGCTTACTGTAGGTCACCTTTGGTCACTACTATCACTACTAGCCATCGTTGATCACCATTAGTAGTGGCTTCAAGCGACTACCACTGGTATTGACTACTGCTAAGCTATCCACTAACAACCACCATCATGCATTGACCATCACCCTTTGTAACCACCGTTGCCATCACTCGCTACCTGTCGGCCACTACTGTACAGTGTCGGCCAATGCCGAACGGCACTACTGCTGATCATCTCCAAGACCAACTATCACCGGCCACCACTAATTTCCACTTACCGCCAACACTAACCAACTACCTCATATCTTCCTCCCCCATGTTTTATCCTAAATAAATATTACTTTAAATAAAAAAAAAAGATTTCATGCATTTATAGTGTACTCAATCAAAGAAATCAAAAAAATTTTTAATACACTACATTTATTTTAGACTATAATCCTTTAACTCTGCATTCCTTTTTCAACAAAAACAAATAGGCCCTTAATAAAGATCTTGTCTAACGTGAGATGCCTCCTCAAGGTCTATAAATTAGTATGTATGCATTATGTCATTAAATGAACGAAGACCATGTACCTTGTGAAGCTTATATCTTTTGAGATTTTTAAACAAGTATAACCCCAACACCTTCTAAAGCTGATATTCCTGAGGTTTTAAAATGTATAAAAATCTTATACCTTCAAAGGCATAAAATGCGGCTTCATTACTAGAGTTCCTTTCATGAGTTTTGAATGGAGATTGTATTTATCACCGCCCTAAGTGGGTCTGTCTAGTGAGGACTCTATCAAAAACCAACTTTCCATTGAGGCTTCTTTACCAACTGACCTTAGTAAAGTTTAGAGTGGACACATTATTTGCCACTTGCCCTTAGAGGATTTTTTTTTGTGAGGTCCCAAAGCAACACAAGCTTCTTATCAAGGCATCCTTACTAGTATGCTTTTTTTATCCTTTTTTTTCTTTGTAATTTAACCATGCTTCTCAAATCATCAACTATAATTTGTGATGATGATGATTTTAGAATTTCTCGTATATGGATAAGGGTTGAGAAAGATTGTTGTTAACATGGTTTCCTTAGATGCATAAAAAAGGATTGGTTTGCTTAACTATAATTATACCCAAGATGTTAACATGACATTTTTTCTGGTGTTGCTGTTTGTGCAGGCTTTAGATCACTAATGTGATCTAATTGGTGAATGAGTAGCTCTCCTAAGATGCTTAGGAGAGTAAGGATATGATTGGTGGAGTTTAAATTGGAGTGGAATTACTGTTGGGAAGGAGATAATAGTCTATTAATCCAATTCTAGCAGCAAGCCAGGATATGGAGCCCTAGGTTCTAACCCTTATAACTTCTTCTCCTTAAGTCTAAATGACAGGAAATAAAATCAAATTGAAGGATAATATGTTGAGTTATGATCTAGAGAATTTGAAGATTATTAACAAAGGTTTTATAATTTTCTCTGATGTTTTTCCCAAACTAGTCTGAGATTTTCCCTTTTGAGTTGAAAGCTGTAAGTGACTTAAGGGCTTCTAAAACTTTGGTATTTAGTGAATAAGAACCCCAAACAAATATGTGGAGATCAAATTTTATGGTGTCTACTAAGGATCTGCAATTATGGAAAATTTTTAGAGAGTTTAAGTCATTCAATTGAAGGCAATCTAAAACTATGTTAGTTTTGACCTTGTTTGGTAGATTCTCACAAAGTCCTCAAATGATGAGTTTGAGTTCTAGCAAAATTAAGATTATAATTTTAGGATTGGGGAATGACTGATATGCCAAAATATAAAAGAAAAAAAATAAGTAAAGCAAGATAAATCCTATTATTCACCCAAGTAATAGTCCTGGGAAGGACACCCAACCCCCTTAGTTCAATCGGTCACCAAGCTCCAAGGTGGAGGTGTCCCATAATAGTATTCACTATAGTTGGGGAGGCCCACACTAGTAACCACCATAAATTCTCCGTTTTTCTATGCTTGGACGTCCCTACACTCCTACTTTGCTACTTGCCTTGGTCAGCCACTCACTCAATACATGAGGCACTTAACTCAATTAAGTGCACTCTATTGGCCAATAAACACATGATATCCATAATACAAATACTAAGTCTTACATACATTCAATTATAATATTAGATTAAATTTTTACACACATAATTAAGTAGAAAGGAATAAATAAAATATTTTAGTTTATAATCTTCAACTTGCTTCTGGTGATGAGTTCACTATTATAATAACTCAAATATGTGAAATAAATTTTCATAAAAATATAAAAATTCTGTTGGCACTGATTTAGTAAACATTATGGCACTAGGCTATGAACTATATATACATATATATATATTTGTCTCACCCTACCAACTTGCTTACTTGATTGCTTGGCCGAGAAGAAATTAAAAAAGGGGAAAAAAGAGAGGAGAGAGAAAGGTCTTTGGATCATATTTATTAGCTATTCCTATTATAGATTTTATTCTATTCAATTTAAGTAACTAATCTCTTACTTTTGTTTTCAATGATTTTGATTTCTATGAATTTTATCTCTCCAAAATCTGTCAAAAATATATTATCTCCTGATTTCATAAGCTTTCATCGTACAAGTTTAGATATATTATAGATTTAATTATATTGAATAATTTGATATGATTTTATTATATTTTAATAAAGTAATGAATGATATCAGATACATAATATAATAACTCCACGTGATACCCTCTGATCCACGTGATTCTCTAATTGAGAGTCATAAAGAGCTCAAGATTGATTGAGAGTTATAAGGAGTCGGGGCAACTGATTCATGTGATTTAAGGGGAGTTATAAGGAGTACATTGATTGAGAGTTATGATGGACGACTAATTGGGAGTCATAAGTGCAGGAGCAAGATACCTTTAAGATATACTCATTGAATATCTGAATACTGATACTAACACTCTTATGAATATTATACTGATATTGTGACTGATACTAATATTATTTATTATCTTTATCACTATTTAACATTATTGATCGTAATACTAATATTTTTCTAGCATTAGTACCATTGACTGTTACTGCTATTATGACTGATGATATAATAGATTGAGATGTAATGAACTATAGAAGGATAACTTGATACAAATAATAAATATAGATATTGATGCATATATTCTTTATATGATTTATATCATATTAATATATTATTCTCTTTTTTCTTACATTTGTTTCAGTTATAAGATTTTAGTTACTTGTTAGGCTATATGCTCATTATATGATTTTACATATTTTTAGAAAAGGATAAAGATCCTATGATATGAGACTCCGAATAAGATACAAATGTATTAATATTTCTTTCCGCTATTCATTGATAAGCTCTAGTTAAATGGTTAAAATAAAAGATATATATAATTCTTTCAATATAGATCTTGAAGTGTGACAAAATGGTATCAGTGCAATGGTTATTGAAAGAATTGAAATATAACTAGAGCTTATGAGTGGAATAGAAATATGGCTTCTACTTTATAATTAGTTAATTTGAGTTTAAAATTTTATTTTGATCATTCTCTCTCTCTCTCTCTCAAACTAATACAGAAATATTGAGGATGGCATTTTTCGAAGGTGAGGATATTATAATAACTCAAATATATGAAATTTTTTTTTGAAAAATATGAAAATTCTAAAGTAGAGTGCTTTGGCGCTGATCTGGTGAGCGCTGTGGTGCTAGGCCATGAACTATATATATATATATATATATATATATATATATATATATATATATATATATATATATATATATATATATATATATATATATATATATATATATATATATATATATATATATATATATATATATATATGTGTGTGTGTGTGTGTGTGTGTGTGTGTTATCCCACCAACTACCTCACTTGATTGCTAAGTCAGAAAGAAATTAAAAGAGATGAAGAAGAGAGATGAGAGAGAAATGCCTTTGAATCATATTTGTTATTCATTCCTGTTACAAATTTTATTTTCTTCATTGTAAGTGACTGATCTCATATTTTTATTTTTAATGATTTTGATTTCTATAAATTTTATCTCTCCTAAATCTGAAAAAAATATATTATCTCATGATTTCTTAAGCTTTTATCATGCAAATTTGGATATGTTATAGATTTGATCATTTTGAATGATTTGATATAATTATATTATATTTTAATTAAAGTATTGAATAATATCAAATAAATGATATGATAACTCCACGTAATACCCTACTGATCCATGTGATTCTCTGATTGGGAGTCATAAGTAGTTGGAGATTAATTGGGAGTTATAAGGAGTCGATGCGACTGATTTATGTGATTCAATGGGAGTTATAATGAGTACATTGATTTGGAGTTATAAGGGACGACTGATTGAGAGACGACTGATTGAGAGTCATAAGTGCATGAGCAAGATACACTCACTGAATATCTGAATATTAATACCAACACTCTTATGAATACTATACTGATATTGTGATTGATATTAATTATGTTTACTATCATTATCATTATTTAATATTATTGATCATGATACTAATATTATTACTAACATTAGTACTGTTAACCGTTACTGTTACCATGACTGATGATGTAATAGATTGAGATGTGATGAACTATAGAATGATAAATTAATATGGATAATTAGTATAAACATTGATACGCATATTTTTTTATATGATTTATAGCATATTATTCTCTTTTATCTCACATTAATTTTAGTTACTTGCTAGGCTATATGCTCATTACGCAATTTTACATATTTTTAGGAAAGGATAAAGATCCTATGATATGAGACTCCAGACAAGATAAAAATGCAATCATATTTCTTTCTATTATTCATTGGTAAGCTCTACTTAAATGATTAAAATAAAAGACAGATATAATTTTTCTAATATAGATCATAGAGTGTGACAACTATGCTCAAATGCAAATTTTTTTATATTGAGGCCTGGCTATTGGATTCTTTTTATCATTTGGTACTTTTGATGCTCCAATTTATACTAATTTTGATGCTATAAGGGGCTACCCCAAGTCTTAATTTTCTTTTTGTAGAACTGATAAACTAGAGGATGATAAATGGATTGCCCTATTATAATTATAATCTGGACATTAATGTAAACATCCTTTCAAGATTGTAGTATGCTTTCCACTTAGCGTAGAATCACTCCCACAAATGACATGTCCTAGAACATTTGTGGTAGTAAACTATACGAGGATACAATTCTCTAGATCATAACTTGCCCTATTTTGATCTTGCTTGCATTACAATTATCTCGCTCAACATTTATATTATACTTGAAAAAAATTATATCGAAATATTCTTGTCACAACGAGCTTTGAAGTTTTTAGATCTGTTTTGAGAAACGTGTAACACAAATTATTTATATATTGCACTCATCTCAAAGCTAATTCAAACACTCAAAAGTCTATTCTAATATAAAATGAGTGAAATATACATTATTATACTCGTATTTGCGTCCTAATCATAAAGACATGTACTACAATCCTTCTTTCTCTTCACATATTTATTCTCTTATTTTTATTTTTAAAAATAAATAATAAATTTGTGTCACACAAGCCCTTAAAACTTTTTAACGAATATTATAATTTCTAATAAATATTAAAAAAATCAAATTCATAGAAAACAATTGCATGTGCAATCATACACAGAACCCATATAGGTGACGGTGGGCAATTCCTCATCCTCAAAAATTTTCTCTACATATGAGGGGGACTTATGAGATTTTGCCCCACTAAAAAAATGGTTTTAACCACCCTCAAAAATTATTTCTACATATAAATAGAGTAATTTTGATATTTAGGTTTTTTTTAGGACAACTTTTTAATTGCTTTCTAAAGCAACTTTTTAGTATAAAAATTTTTTAAATTAGAAATTTTTGTACTAAAAAATTATTTTAAAACACACTAATCCCAAAAGAAGCCTTTGTCTTATATATTTTTTACATTTTAACAATCTCAAAATTGTGAAAAATTATTCTGTGCAGAAGCCGAACGCCGTCCGGATGCCTAAGCGCGCAGCTCGGTACTGTATACCGAGGCTCCGTACCGTGTACCGAGGCTCCGTATCATTCAGTACCGCTGCTCGATATTACTGACGTGACTAATTCTAATTAGTATTCGAATGTAGAGCTGCGTTCGACGTCTGCACAAAATAATCTCTCCAAAATTGTTGAATTCATATGTAAAAATAAATTTTGACGATGGGCAATAAATTTGTCCACCCTTAAAAATTATAGCTGATTCCTCTGTTCAATGAAAGAAGTCTTTCTACAAATGAAAATTATAATATATGACGATGAGTACTTTCGGTCCAACTAATTCTAATTAAGTTATATTCAAATAATCTAATAAGCGCCGAACAACGCTTTGATTATTTGCGCAAATGTGATTTTCAAGACTACCCATGTGGGGCGCATATGCGCAAATCAAGGCTAGGTTGATCTTCATTGATTGCGGTCGTGGAAGCGTTTGATTGGGCGTTTGGAGTCGCTCGATTCCACAGGCCCAATCAACTCTGAACGCGTAAGAATAATTGAATTTGAAGAAATACTATAATATTTTAGCTGCTTTACAACGTTTTTTTTTTTTTTACGATGAAATAAAATACAATTTCTAGAAAACTAATATATTTTCGGGGAACAAAAACAAGCAAGTTGTTATTAATTAATATACCTAACTTTTGTAATTGTGCTCCGTAAATTTTGTGAAGATTTCATATATATTTTTAGATTATAAGCTTTGACGTCCAAATATAGAGGGTAAATGATACATCTCCATAAATTTCACTTGATCAATATGAATCTTAATGTATTATTATATATTAGAAACATCAACAATTAAATTCTTGAACATCAAAACTCCAACTTTAGCCAACTTTGTTCAAACTAAACATCAATGAGCCAAACCCGTTAACAACACAAATGATCTGATTCGACTCCATATGAGCTCACATCAAACATTTACAATATAATTAAAATTTTATAACATTAATAGGATGGCTAAACAATCTCTAAATTTTGCTTGCTTGTAGATAAATCAAGCGAAACAATGAGACAAATCGAACAATCCTAAGATAATTCAATTTTGAGATCATTAAGATATTTAAACACAAGACAAATAATATAAACAAGGAGAACAATTTGAATCATTCGAGGTATTATTTTGGATTCTAGCTAAATTTATAAAAATGCTCAAATCCAAAAGCTACAAAATAGGACATCGTTTGTTATGCAAGTGAGGTGGGTGAGCTGAGAGATCTTAAAAACTCTATTGCACTACCTCACGATCATCACCGACGACAATCATTAGTAACCATGACCACCATTTCCTAACTACTAACATTCAAACCTGTTATTTGACTTCAATTATCCGACAGCGAACACTCAACCTCTATTATATTATCGTCGATTAATTGACATTATATAATCGTCTTCACCCTCCATCACTTCTTATAAGTAGTCTTGCAATGGAAATAAAAAAAGTATAATAAACTGTGTAATATCATTTTTCGAATTGTGGAGAAGATTAGGCTCTTATATCTTTAATTATATAATAAACTATTGCAATTAAGTCATGCCTAATAGTATTTCCCCTTTTCGGATTTTTTACATTAAATTTTTATTGTCTTATAGAACTTCTATATGTGAATTCTGGCTTTTTATATAAAGTTGAGATATAAAATACTATAACATCATAAATTTTCTAACACGTAATAATAATTTAAGCTTCTTTTAAGGAATTTTTATTTTGTCCGGACACCAGACGTAGCTCTACGTCTGGTCGCCAGTAGAATGGCGCCATGTTGCATTCCTGAGACCCGGCGACCCGGCTCAACTAGAAGTCCAAACGATGCACGTGCGTTTCAAATATCCGCTAGGCCCGACGACCCGACCCAGATCAGACGTGAAAATGTAATAGAAAAAATAACCGCCGGTGACTCGATTTCAAAACTGAAGCTTTTCACATTCTTTGTAACTATTCATCGACGGAAGAAGATTTAGGGTTCACTCATAACCTTCATTGCCGGAGTGGGAAAGATATTCTGAATCAATGCCGAAGGTAACTATTTTTTAACAAGATACGTACAGTATTTTTTCGATGCTTTCAAAATTTTTCCTGTAAAATAAAGAAATGTAAATGGATTGTTTAAGTTTAAGGTTGAAATCGGTATCAGAAAATATCATTATTTAGAAAGATGAACTCTGTTCTTATACCAATTCTCAGTAGAAATCGGTATCAGAACTGCATACCGAGTATACCAGTCAGTACCGTTCGCTATGTCGCAGTAACGGTCGGTACCGAGATGCTGCGATTTAGGGTTCGGTTGAAAATTGTTATGCCTTCTTCTACAAACGATATATATATATATATATATATATATATATATATATATATATATATATATATATATATATATATATGCTTCTTATATGCTAATTAAGCCTTGAACACATATGTATGAAACCTTGATTCGTATAATTGCCATTGTTCTCTGTGTAAAAGCTTGTTGCCGATCGGTACCGAGAAATAAGTAGTAATGCCGCTCGGTATTATTCTGTACCGACTATAGTTATAAATGATTCTGGTATGTTATAGTTAGTTATCGTTACCAAATGATATGGTACCGAGTAATAATGGTCGGTATTGATCGGCAATGCTCGGTTTTGCTTGGTACTAATTGGTATAGTTACTATTTACAGTTCCTTTGGTAATTATAATACTTGGTTTAAAAAATGATTGGATTTACTTGTCGATAACAATTGGTATGATACCGAGTATGAATGGTCGGTATTGATCGGTATTACTCGATACTAAACATGTTTTGTGCGTAAAGTATTCGGTATTACTCGGTACATCTTGAGAACTTATCATCTATCTAAATGTTGCAGGGATATTCACCGCCTATTCATTTCCGATGCAGAACATCCACATTTAAAGAAGTGTGTAATAATTTAGTAAGTAGATTCGGGTAACAATTTGTGGATAGACTGAGGCAGTTATTATTAAATCAGTTCCTGCTCATGCTTCCATTTCGTCAGAATGTACCCCTGGTGCATAAGCTCCTAACCAAATGGGATATTCGAAAGCAGTGTTTTATTATTAAAGGACGAAGCCTAACATTCACTACTGATGAAGTTGCTCTAATGCTTGGACTGCCCAATCAAGGAGTTAAATTCATGCCAGGAAGTGATAGAATTAGTAGAAAAACATCCAATGACGTAAGGCATGAGATTAAATTTCTTCCTGTGTCTACTCCGCTAGAAGATCTTACGAAGAACTTCATATTTTGTTTACTTTCAAACCTTTTTTTCTCAATGGCGAACTTCAAGATTCCATCTACAATCCCTAATATTGCTGACAATGTTGAAGAATTTTTAACATACAACTGGCCAGCATCTATTACTGAATTCTTAGTCAATGAATTCAATAGCATAGCTAGGAAGCATTCCAAAGGCAGGCCACTGGGTTACATGAATGGATTTATAATCATTTTAATTGTGAGTAGATCTGTCATGTTAATTCTTTCAGTCATTCTAAAAGCACATTCAATTTAGAAGGTTTACTAATTCTCTAAATATGTAGGTTTGGTTTCTAGAGCATACAACCATCCACGATTCAGTTGATACGCTATCCTGACCTCATTTTGTTCGTTGGGACAGCCACATTATGTATAGTGAGAAGGAGGTCACCAAATTATTTAGTGGTCTACACAAACATGAGGTAATGATTCAATATACAATGCTACTCATTTCTTACTGAGCTTAATATGTCTTACCAAAATATCCCACAGATTGTTCGCCAATTCGAAGGAGTCACAGGCAATGAAAAAATGTTATTAGATAATCAGCTACAAATATAATTGCATCAATCATCCAGCCCCCAAACTTCACCTAAGGTATCCCCCAGGCTCACCAGTCCAGTAAGCTCCCCAATGATTTCTACACCACCCAGAACTCGTAGCAACCACCCTAGTACCTGTAGCGAAACATCAAAAAAAGAAATATCAACTGCAGATTTTTTGGATGGTGCTAACATAAAGAGTTTAGACGAAGCATGTAGTAAATTAATTACACATAATAAATTGCTTGTAAAGAAGTTAGCTACGGTTGAAATGACATCCAGCTTGTTAGAGCGGCGTGTACAATCTCTAGAACAAGTTGTTTTTGAACTGAGGGACGAGGAAAATTTGAAAATTGAATGAATAAAGAATTTTTTACTCCACCAATTCCCTGCTGCATATACTATTTATCAGAAAGGGAAGTCGGGGGAGTCCTCCTCCAGGACCAACACATATAATAATGTAGTTACTCCATCAGCTGGCATAGTTCCTGAACAAGTTACAAAGTAAAAACCTGTGGATGCAGCTCAGGGTATTGTTGACGTGGCTGTTAAAGCAATAAAAAAGGATGATGATGATGAGGCAGAAGAAGAATTTGCTTTCTTATCCCATACTGGCATTACTAGAAGGGTGCAGCTTCGGGTTGCGAGAAAAAGAAAACTGGTGGAGTCTCCGTTCACAACTGGCGTTGCTAAAAAAAACCAATGTGCCATTAAATCAGCAGCCATCACGTGCTGATATCGTAGTTCAGCCAAATCAAACAAATAAAGGTACAAATGAAAATGTGGCTCCTACTGGCTTAGAGATCGTTGAGGTTGCAAGTGAAGCTAGGATAGAACCACGGCCAGCCGAGCTTATAGTTGATTACGCTGGCCGGTTATTAATAAGAGAGAAGCAGCACATATTTATTGACAGTTGTCTCCAAAAATACATTGATAAGTAAGTTCTATTACTGGGTATTGTTGACCTCAGTATTCGAGGTCAATTTCCCCGAAATCAACTCTAGCACCTAGGTTTTCGTAGCCTAGTATAGACGTTGCCCTTTTAGGATTTCCCTTAGGTGGATACCCAATGACATAACACCGACTCAGCTTTCTAATTCGACTCATCTCGGGTTGATCAAAACCAAACCAATTCGACATCGAGCCCAATCATTCGATTCAAATTCAATTTAATTTAGATGCCTCTAATTATTCCAATTTGACTCATTACAAGTTAAATAGAATTAAATTCATATTAATCAAACTAGTCATTTTATTTTGAACTATTTAAATTAAAATTTAACTAAGTTTGCTTAAGTTAATACATCAATTTCATTTAAAGATGGTTAATTTTAGGCAGTTTTAGGAGGAGTTAAGGGCCGGTCCAACTGCTCCCCCATGATCTCTCTCTCCATTTTGGTGAAACCGAAGCCCAGCCTCGGGCTTCCAGTTGGCAACATCCTTCTTCGTCTCCCTCTATTCGCACAACTCCCCCCGCCTCCCAGTTCGGACAGCCCCAGTGCAGTTCGCAAAACCGCCCGTCGGCTCTCAGTTCGCAAGCTCTCCTCTCGTCTCTCTTGCACGAAATCAACCCAGACGGGGCCTCTGAAGCCCCTTCGTCTCCTCTCTGGCTCGCATGAGAAGCCCAAAGCCGAACTGCCTCCCTCTCTCTGGTTCGTTCGCAAGAGCCCCCAGGCGAAATCCCCCTACGATATCTGCTCTCAGATTCGCGCGACCAAGGGGCCGAAACCCCTTCTTCCTTGCTCTCTCATGGGAAGACCCAGCCATCCTCCTCCAGTTCGCAGATCTCCTCCCATCTTCTCCCTTCCATCCGAGCTCCGCTAAAGCCCTCCGACCTCCCGTCGCTTCCCTTGACCGACTCTAGATCTGACCTTACCTGAAGTCTCGCGCTGATCCCGACCCGAGCTCTCTCTCCTCTAGTCAATCTCCATTACAACAGCAGCTATTCAACCCCTCACGACTCCAGCAGATCTCCACTGCAGCAACAGTCGCTCGACCTATTCCCTAGCCCGTTCCCTACCTTCTGCGGCTCTGACCGACCTTTCGACCACCTGTAGTCGATAGCATGTCAGTGCTGGCCATTCTCTAGTCGACAAAGCACCTCCTTGCTATAAAGGTATCGATCTCTTTCTTGCCCCATGTTATTGAAACTTTGCATCATTCAAGCATCGATCCATCCATTCACTATAAAAGGCATGCATTTTGTTTGAACAGAGCACTCATTTAGTGGGCCTTTATTTGTCTGACCTCATCTACATGCTCAATAGTTTAATCAATAGCATTACAATGAATCAAGTAATATCCATAGCATTGCATATTAATCTCAAAACAAAATGTATATATGTAAATGTATAAAGAAGTGTAGCAAATCCTTATGAATGGTAACTATGAGCTTCATTCACTTTGCTTATGTGGGTGTCAAGATCAACCATTATCATGCTTCTGAATAAAAAAAAAAGAATGTATGGCAAATCCTAGCATGTGGTAATACAATTGTGTGGCACTTCATATAGCTATATCCATGGCATCTCATATCATCTACAAAGAATGGCTATATGTCTACATTGTCATTTTGAGAATTGTGTCAATAAAAGAAATAGTGGGGTTGTGGTTATTTATGAGATCACTTGTCTTTCTTGTCCTTGAGTGGTTGCATCTATACTTTTATTTTGATATAACTTTATTGTAGAGTTTTGTTTAGAATCAGAAGATAAAGGAAGAAAGTTTGAAACAGTATGTGTTGCATTCATAAGGGAAAATTTGATTGATAACAATAGGTGGTTACAAGCTTGCTAGAGATGACATCTTATTTGATGAACCCTATCTGTTTTGGCATTCATGAAAGCATTCTAGCAATGAAATGTGATATTATCATGTCTTAAAGTTTCCTATGGATATATAATCCACTTTTGATTTTGCTTAAGAAAAGACATGAAGTTTTGTAGAGACTCTATGCTTAAGGGAAATTTATGAAGTTGGGTTGGAAAGTTTCCTTAGACGTTTTGATAGCATATAGTACAGATTTTAAAAGGTGAATTGTGATGTTTTGAAAGGCAAATTTTGTAGAAGAATGAAAATTGAAAGTTGGGTTGTTAGAAATGAGACATATGTTAAATAATGCTTTAAAGTGTATGTTTGTCGAAGGGTGAAACATGTCTTGAAAGGGTAAAATGCATGATCGAAGCAAGGTATGTGGATGTGAAAAAGCATATGATTTTGTAAAAAGTGAAAAGCGTATTCTTTGAAGGGTGACTTGTATGTTTCTTTGGAAAGTGAAATGTGTATGGAAAGTAAAGTGCATGACTTTGTGAGAAAAGTATGTGTTGGAACACTGAGAATGATGGAAGCACATTTGTGTTAAAAGTGAAATTCGAGTGCGTTTTGAAAAGTAAAAATGTGTGGGTTTTGGAAAAGTGAAAATGTATGTGTGTATCTTTTGAAAAGTTGATATGTGTGAAAAGTGGCTTGCATGTGTATTGGAAAGTGGAATTTGAGTATATTTTGGAAAGTGAAGTTGTGGAGATTGTATGTTTTAAAGTGGAAATGTAGGTCAGAAAAATATTGTGTGGGAAAGATGAAATGCTTTGAAAAGAGAATTGTGTAATTTTAGAAAGGTGAAATGTGTATGTTAGGAAAGTGGATTGTGTGTTTCTTTGTAAAGTAACATGTGTAAATGTTAAGTGTGTGTGTGTGTAAGCTGAAGTGTAAAGTGTGTGATTGATTGAAAGTTGAATTGTTTTGAGAAGTGGGGTGTGTTGATGTTTGAGAGTGATTTAGTTGGGTGTTTATTAGAAATGAAAGTTTTAAAGAAAGCAATGCCCATCTTTCTCTCTCTCTCTACCGTTCTCTTTCTCTTTCTTCTACTACTCTTCCTTCTTGTGCCTCGAGATAAATGTTGAAAGAATATAAAGTATGCTTTCAAGAGTGAAAAGTTCAAAAGGTAGACAGCTTGCGCTGGTCTTCAAGCCCGAAGAAAGGTACGTCTTTATTTTTAATAAATTTTAATTATTTCATTATTAATCATTAAATGTGCATCCTTCCCTCTTTTATTATCTTTATTTGTATGAACTGCGAGGAACAGTACCAATCAAGTGAACAAGAGGAAGTAGATTAAAGGTGTCAGTCGCCTCTATCCAACCGGGTATAGGTGCTACGGGCGGATCCACCGGGTCATAGCCCCCGGTGTTGTAAGTTTTCTTAAAACTTAGAAAGCCCCTAGGAGGCCGTGGTGTGTTTTGTGCGAACTCCTCCCCTCTAGTCCCTATAGCAACTTCAATTTTATTAAGATTATTTATTTTATTTTAGATCCTTAAACCTCTTTACACGTGCGCAAAGTCCTAAGGGTTAGTGATAACAAGCTTTTTCATTCCATATAACATTAGTGACATCTAAGGACAAAAATTAAGGATTGAGTCCTAGAAAACTTAGACTTAGGATACCTGAACACTTTAGGGTAGAAATACATAACATAGAAAACTTAGTGACATTCCCCTTAGAATTATTGTATATTATTAATACAACCTTAATCAAGTCTAATTAAACAATAATCAATTAAGGAGAATTTCAAATACACTAATGATAATCCAAATAAAAATATATATATATACGAAAATCACATAATCCTTAATAACCAAATCATAATTAACACACATAACCACTAAGAGATTAAATGTGAACATAGAAATAAAATTTGAATCTAATTAATATGTTAAGCATCTTATAATCAAATAATAACTAAATGAAATCTTCAAACTTCAATAAATCATCAACAATTTAATAAATCATTAAGAAATTAAATAAAATCATTAAAATTTTAATAAAATATTAACACTTTAATAAGTCAATTAAAGTTTCAATAAATAATTTAAAATTAACAAAACATTAAAATATTTAGTAAATCATTAGAAAATTTCAATAAATCATTAATTAAAATAATCTAAAAAAAATGGTTAACTCAAATACACTAAAGAACAAATCCTATTAATCAACTTTAACAATCAAAATTCAATTTAAAATAAAATTCAAAATAGTAAAGATACTAAAACTTAAATCTGAACTAAAATTCCCTTTGACCTTTCAACAAATCAATTTAAATCAATTAGATAACTTTAACTAACAATAAACTCAGGATGCATCCAAACCACACAGCCTACCGCACACACTTAGATTTGTTTGCTAGGATAACCGACTCTAGCTCTAGGTTAGGCCGGTGTTTACTTTCTTACTGTTGTGTGACGGGCTTTCTCGGTTTTCATTGCATGCTTGTATGATTGACTTGAGTGTTTGTTTACTTTTATTGCTCTCTGTGATATGATGTGATGGGCGATAGATTACCTTTAGGTTAGGAACGATCTGGATGCTCACATAATCTTCTGCAGGTGGTCATGCTCGTGCAGGGCCAAATTAAAGGGGGTAAATTAAAGATTTAAATTAACATAAAATTTCTGCAGGTGCTTCAGAAAATGCTAAGCCCCCTTAAAATTAAAAGAGCATGGCCAAGTGTGGCTGATAAATTTAATATGAATATATAACTGCTTGGGAATGGTTTTATTATAAATGTCTAGGATAACCCTGCAGGTGTGTTTAGATTTTCTTTTTCTTTCTGAGATGTAAATGTAATTTATTTTGTTAAAGTCAAGTGTTGTGAAAGTGATTCAAAAGTGGGATATCACACCCAACTCGGAATCCAAAGAGAAGATAATGTCCCTTAGGGGAGTATTCTCTTCTATTTGGAAAGCCAAGTTAGGGTGGTTCTAACATCCAAAAAGAAAAGAAAATACCCCTTCGGGGATGAGTTTCTTTTCATTTAGATATCCAGGCCCGGCGGACCCAAGGAGCTCGTAGCGGATCCAAGAAGCTTGTAAAGGAAAGAAGACAAAGAAATGAAGATGAAGAAAATAAAGAAACAAAGATAAGAAGAAAAGTATATCCCATTTTGAAATCACTTGCGTAGTCTTAGGATTAGAATTCAGGTTTGTTGTCAGTGGTACCCGGCCACTTTACATTTTTAGCAGACCCTTGGTTGTAAATAAACTGGACATTGGACATTATATTTTTGGATAATTTAATTTGAGTGTTTACATTGTTTGTGCAGTAGCTTTTTTTAGGACCCTTGCATGCCGTGTTTTGTTTTAGCCTGGATACAAATCGGAGTATTTTTTTTGGTAAGGACCACGATAAACTTTTTCTACTTGAAATTTAAAATAAAATTTTTAGGCTCACATAGAAACTCTAACGAATCTAAGAAGTAAGCTCGGACCGTCGAGAGTCAGCATAAACATATTATTACTTTCTCTTCCTTGTTAGGCACATCCCCGCCTGCGGGTTCTGGTAGACCACATGGCCTATTAGGGTGCAGTTCTGTCAAGGGGATGTTGTGCAATCTCTAGGGAAAAATCTATTTTCTAAGCCTGATTTTAAAACTGCTTCATAAATCATTTTTTATGCATTCGAGTCAATTAGCATGCATTGCATTAGATACAAATTAAAAGAGTCTAAAATTTTAATTGCATTATGCTCCTAGGCATCATTTACCCTACATAAGTAAAGGGGCCAATTAGGATTTGTCTTAGATGTTGGTCCCGATTCCTCAAAACTTAAATAACGTCCCTACCCATCTTTCATAATAAGACTGGACACATGGATTTGAAGCTCCTAGGTGGTTAGCTGGCTCCCCAATCCAGGCCGGGGTAAGTCTAGATTTGCACTGCATTAGCTAGGTTTGGGTCACTACTTTGTAGTACCCAATTTAGTTTTAGGTTCTGAGGCAGACTGCTAAATCTTAAGTCCTCACCCTTCGGGAATGAAATCCCAAATTTCTAATAAAATGCCAATTCAAACCTAAAAATTTCTCTCTTAAAATATAAAGCCCAACATAGGGTAGACTGAGGTTGCCTCTGAGCTTCTCAGAATCCGGCACCTCCTACTTTTCTTCCTTTGACTCGTTAATAACTGTTCAACGTTGACCTTTCTCCTTGAAAATTCTTGCTTCTTTCCTTGTCTTCTACTTTGTAATCAAAGGGTAAGAAATCACTGCTTTAATCGAGAGTTTTCTTAGGAGTATCCCTCCTAGGATGTAATTAACTATAGGGGCTTGCCCCTATAGGGATTTGAGAACCCCAGATTAAAATAAACTTTGTTTTATTTTTTTATAAAATAAGAGAAAAATCTTTGGGAACGCAGACATATTTTAAAATCTCATTTCTAACTTTAAATATATTTATAGAATATTATTATTATCTTTCCAGGTAATATAATATTCTATTTATTATATTCAATTTTAGAAATGATGACTTTTATAAAACCCATTCTTTCTTTTGGGTATTTTTGAAGAATGTTATGTTCGTCTTTTTAGATGATACAATATTCTCCTTATTACACCCAAATAAAGGAATGGATGAACTTTTTTAAAATTATATTTCTATTTTTAAACACATTCTACAGAATTCCATGTTCATCTCTCGAGATGATATGTTATTCGTAAAATTGTGTTTGACTATAGAAATATTATTTTCCAAAACCCTGTTTTGATATTGAATCCATTATAGAATATTGTGTCAGTCTCCCGAGACTGTACTTTATTCTTAATGTAGTATTCAATTACAAAACATGAGAAATCAAAATCTGCGTGGTGACACAAATTTTCCCACCAAGAGGTATTACTAGGTATTTAGTTCGGAAGTAGTTGGTATTACCGTAGTATTACTCGGTATTACATTGTATTACTCGGGACTACCCGGTAATACTAGGTTTTACTCGGTAATACTTAGGAATTACTCGGTATTTAGTCGGTATTACTTGGTATTAATCAGTATTTATTTCTGAATTAGGTCTTCTCTCTCGATAATACTAGGTATTTAGTTCGGCAGTAGTCGGTATTACCGTGGTATGACTCGGTATTACTTGGTATTACTCGGGACTAACCGGTAATACTAGGTATTGCTTAGTAATACCGAGGAATTACTCAGTATTTAGTCGGTATTAACCAAATTTAACTTGTATTTATTTCTGAATTAGGTCTTCTCTCTCGGTAATACTAGTTCGAAAGTAGTCGGTATTACTCAGAACTATACGATAATATTAGGTATTACTCGATAATACCGAGGAATTACTCGGTATTTACCGTGAATTACTCAGTATTTATCGTTATTTATTTCTGAATTATTACTTGGGACTACTCGGTATTACTATATTTACTGATCTTTTCTTGACAGGAGTGACGTTATTTATCAATTTGGAGATGTTATTATTTATAGAAGTCAAATTGATGAACTTATAAAGTCTGAGTATCTTGATACAAACCACATCGATATATTTGGCAATTTTCTTGTTGAAAAGAGCAAGCTATGCCCAGGCCTCCATGAACCATTCCTATTTGTTTCTAGCCTTCATTGGGTGAGTTAATTATCTTAATTACTTCTTCGTTATGTCAGAGTTTAATTTATTTTTTACTTATGCGAGGCTTATCACGCATTTAAGGTAGACACAATAGGATACATCTCTCATATAACCCAATGATAGTTTTTCCTCTCCAATACATTTAACCAAATGATAGTTTTTCCTAAACCAAAGAATCTGTTAGTGCTACCAGTTTATTGCTTGTACCAATCATAGAACAATCTCATTGGAATCTTCTGGTGGGAAACTTCAAGATCAAAGTGGGATTTCTATGATTCATTATCAAAGAAAACTCACAGAGCTGTTATTTCTCAAGTTGTAAGTGACATGACAATTATTTCATGTTATATATAATTTATTTTACAATATCATTCTTTTAAAATCTTTATATTTACAGATATCTCATCTTTACGATGAAACAAGCAATTCTTTCGAAACAGACATTCGAGTGTGGCCGATCCAAGAAATCAAACGTGCACCTACCCAGAAGAATAGCATTGATTGTAGCATGTATGTTTGCAAATATATGGAAGTAGCAGTCCAATTAGAACCGGTTGTATAAGATAATGTAAAGGATTGGAAAAATAATATGCCTAAATTCAGGGCAGAATTTGCATATGCCCTCCTTAGTACAACAATAAAATGAACAAGTATACACTTTTGTTAACAAATGATAGTTTGTCCTCTCCAATACATTTACAAAATGTTTTTATATTGATCTTGGAAGTATTAAATTCTTCAAATTGCAAAATCAATAGTTTGCATATTCTCAGGTATAATAAAAGCTGAAAAACCAAATAAGTCAATTCAGTAATAAACATGTTTAAGAAAACTGATCTGTATTGATTGATAATGTACTCAATACCGAGAATAACCTAACCATATCGAGTGATGCAGAGTGCTGCCGGCTACTCATCTATCAAATATTTCGATACATTAGACAAATGAAGACTATGTCATTATATCTCCAGCTGTAATCTGTGCTGTTGTAGGAGCATTTTTCTCTATTTGCTTGAATTTTTTATTTTTTCTCTTCTCCCAGTGATCCTTCAATCTAGCATTAGAGATGCCATTTGGCCGGCACTTCATAGGGTCTTTAATAATTTTTTCCTCCCCCAATTCTGCTGCAAATATAGTTGTTGTTAACTTTTTCCCCTTCATTGATTAATTGAACTTTTTCAACCATGTCAATCATCGCAACGATCATACACTATTCTGCTTCCTCATTACCCTGTACTTGTGTACTTATTTGATATGCAAATCTATAAATATAATTTCTAAATATTATGCTACTTGATCCCTCCTGCGATGGGGTCACATTCTTTCCTGTACATATGAGCTTTCTCCCAGCATAAAGATCTTTTCGTGCTATGGCTGACCATCTAAGCAATAAATATTTTTCAGGAATATTAACAATATCTAACTTCCTAAGAACTCTCATGCAGTGAGAACATAATAATCCCATCATCTTAAATTTGCCACAACTGCAGCGTATGGTACCCTGAACCGAATCAAAATGAACAGTCCAGTTTTGCGACTGAAATGAATTACCTGTGTTCTTGATGGAGAACGTGGATAAGTCCGATGATGCATGATCAATGCACAGTCCACCCACACCCTATAAAAACTCCTCTTAAAAAAATGTGTATAATTTTCTCAAATAAAAACGTGCGGCTTACTTTAAAATTAAGCTACTTTTAATTATAGGTTGTATCTCGGATTGGCTGCATCTAAAATCTTCATCTTGTTCATTCCTCCACCAAGTCTTCATCACCTTCTCCAACCCCAGGAAATAATCTGTTATACAACTGGTTGGCTTGGAAATTCCATGGCAGACATGATTGGTGGATTCACTACATTGTGTGGAAAGAATGCCAAGGTTAAAATATTTTTTGTTGAATGCTGTTGATGTTGACCTCATTTTTGTATGAGGTCACTAGGACCCACTTGGGTTTCTTTTTAGTGACTTAATGATGGGGAGATGTCCACCCCTCAGTCATAAAGGTCCTAATAAAGACCCAATTCAATTCCAATCAAACCCAACTCTACCTTTTAACTCAATCTTTAATCCAGCATTCAATCAATATTCAATTAAATTTCAAATCATATCCAATTAATTTCAATATTTCATTTGATTTCCATTTATATGAATGGTTCAATGTCAATCATTTAACTCTTAAATCCAACCCAAATCCAACATTCCAAATCAAACCTTCAAGGCTAAGGACCTAGGTCGTGAAACCCTTTCTGTCTCCTAGAAACCCAGTCAAATGACCTCCAAATCATGATCCGTCAATTGCATATCATCTAGACATGTCTCTAGGACCAACCCTCCAAATTTGAGCTTGATCCGACACTTTTAACTCTAGAAACTGCATCTTTTCCCAAAGGCTGCTAAACTTTCAGATATTTACGGTCCGTGCCACTATACTCGTCATCTAGTGGAATTTGACCTTGGAGTTTCCTCCAAACCCTCTGATCACTTTCAGGCCCTTTATATTGATATATTCAACATTAATCTACATCTTTTTTGGACTCACCTTGACCCAGGATTGACAAAAGGTCAAAATGACCAAAATGCCCTTTAAAGGGGTTTTTGGACTTTTGACCAAAACTCAACATGGTTCAACATCTTTAACCATTGAAACCTTTCTTAATGAATTTCCCATGATATTTTAGACTCATTGAAATCAAATCTACTCTTTGATTTGACCTGGTTGACCAAGTCAACCATAGTTGATCAAATCAACCCTTAACCCACATTAAGGTCAATTTCAATGCTTGGACCCATTTTAAATCAAATCAATCCCTCAAAATCATTCAATTGGACACCCTTGATATGTCCAAAGCTTTCCAAGTCAAGCTCCCCTTGGGTTGACTTGGTCAACCTATTTGGAGGAGTCAAAATCTTCTCCAAACCCCTTTAAGCCTATGGAAATAGGCCAAATCATGGCCACATCACCAAGCCACCTTAGCAATCCATGAATTAATCCAAAACCTGCTCAAACCTGATAGAAATTGACTCATTTTCTCTCTTAAGAAGCCCTAATCCAACACCATAAACCAAGCTAAGCATTGGTTCATCCAAATGGGGGAAAAAGCTTATGGTCCCCTTTCCCATGGACCAAGAGAGGTCACACTCACCACCAACCCTATTACCTAGCTTTGGGTAGCTTAGGGGACACTTGTCATGCATACAAACTCTCTCCAAACAAATCAAGACCATCCAATCCAAAAGCCAAGGGTTAAGGTGGGAGAAACCTAACCTAAGAGATAATCTTCATTATTCACTCTCCCTCAACTCTCCCCCAACTCTCCTCCAGCCTTCAACCTTCCAAAACCCTTTCCCATCTTCTCCAACCATTTCTAAGGCTTTCCCAAGCCTCTTCCCACCATTTCTAAGCCTCAAATCACTATTTTAGTGAGGAGAGAGCATTCTAGAGAGAGAAAGAAGATTTTTCAATACAACTTTCGATCCAAAAAGATCTAGCTCTTGGTGTCTTCATCAAGGTTATAGATGATCACTGCAGCTTTCCAACAAGCCCAAGATCTAAAAAATCCGACGGTTGGATTGTAAGTTATACGCATTTTAAATTTAAATTTTAATTTGAAACTGCTCAAAAATTTCATTGCTTGGGGTCTCCAAACTCTAGGCAATGAAAGTTCATGTTTCCATGAGCCTATGTTTCAAATTTCGTTAAATTTCGACGAGTATTTTGAAAGTTATGAGTATTTTAATTTTCTAGTTCATTTTGAACTAAAATGGCCTTGATCGATCTCGGCCGTCCGATTTTCTATCTTTCTCGATCGGACGGCTTGGGGTTAGTGATGGCATGGATAGGTGGTTGATAAACATCACTTTGCATATCAAAATGCCACACGCCGCCGTCGTTTTGGCGCCGATCATTGCCAATGATTGGCACCGGTTATTAATGGACTTAAAAATTCAAAACAAAAAGTCATAAATTTTAAAATAAATAGTAAATTCATTTTTCCACCAAATTAAGTGTTTTTGGGCTCGTTGGAAAGATAATTTACCCTAGTATTTATTAAAATTAATTTTGAGTTAATTTGATTACTAGATTATGAGATATTTCTATTTCTTTGAAATTGGTTTTTTCTGATTTTTTCACAATCCAGTAGTCAATTGAGCCCCAAATTTTGGTGGAAGGTATTTGGGTATCTTAGGCATGTACTATAATTTTCTTAGGTTCAGATACCGATTGAATTGCTATGATGTGAATTTTTAAGATAATGGGTACATTTTGGACCCAAAAGTTTGAAAATTCATAACTCCATTTTTCTATAAAATTAGGCTGCATAACTTTTGTGGTGTGATTGCATGTGTGCAAGGGTTAGACAAACCAAATTTCAAGCCCATTTGAATAGTAGGGACACCTAGGGAAAATAATTAAGGAAAAGTCTAGAAAATTTAGAAAATTCTTAGAGGATTCTACACACACCCAATAGGGGTGAAACTTGAACATAGAAACCATAGTGACATGACGTACCTTAGGTTCAAAATTCATTAAATTTAGAGGTCATTAGGTTAGAAAATTAATTATCCAAAATTTTAGCCCTTTTTAGGATCCATAAAATTCAAAAAATACAATAAATCCAAATTAACTCCAAAAAATAAAAATAATTTGTCAAATTGACCAGAACTTAATCCTCTACCTAGAAAAAATAAAAGCCCCTTAATTGGATTCCTACTTTAACTTTAATTTGACTTTTAATGAAAATTAACAATTAATTAAATTAATTAATTAAAAATCATTAAAAATCCAAAATAATTTCCAAACACCTAGAAATGCTCCCATGGGTCATCTATGATCTTTGGGAGTGATTCCATGCAGTTTGGGATGAGTTTGGATCAAAATGATCAAAACCTTCCTAATTAGGCAATTTTAAAAATTAAATAATTAAGGAAATTTTGAAAATTCATAACTAATTACAGAAAAATCTAAATTGAGCAAACTTAGTGTAAATCAACTCTAATTAAGGTCTAGTATTTTCTAAAAATGTCAAACCTCCAAAATCTGGTCAAAGTCAAAAAGTCAACCTTTTGGTCAACCGTAGTTCAAATCTAGGCCCGAACTTCAAAAATTCATAACTTTTCATAAAAAAACTCCAAATTAAGTGTGCTAACAGTCTAACAACTCATCATAAGGTCTAATATTTATTAAAAATCTGAAACTCTCAAAATTAACTTTAATTTGAAAAGTCAACTTTTGGACCCCTTAATTAACATAATTAAATAATCCTAATAATTTCCAAAAATCCAATAATTCATCAAAATTCCAGAAAGCTTTAATTTGATCAATAAAATACTCAACCAACACTCAAATGCATAACAAACACTCCAAATATGAAGTTTATCTGATGGACTACTCCGGGCTGCGAGGCAAAGTGTCCTAAGGAGGCCTGGTTCCTCGAGCCTGGTGGCACAACGCCACGAATGGATTCAATGGGGTGCTAAACGTCAAAATTAAGTTATTTTTAATTACTTAACCAAATTAACATCCTTAATTCAACTACATCAACAAGGTTTTTAGGATGGACTACTCCGGGCTGCGGGGCTAAGTGTCCTAAGGAGGCCTGATTCCTCGAGCCTGGTGGCACAACGCCATGAACCTGTTGATGGAAAATATAAATTAATTTAACTTTTAAAATCAATAATTAATTAAATTAACTAATATTAATTGATCCTCAATTTTCCAAAAACTAAATCACCTTAATTAACCCTGATTGCTACTAGTAACCCAGGCCTACGAGGCTATTAACTTAGCCCCAAGGAAGGTGAAATAAACTTCATGGCCTTGGTGAGCAACAAAGGTAGTAATCATTTAACAATTAAAATATATTTAAATCAAGCTTTACCTTAGTAATACTTAAATTCAAACATAAATCTCCCTTCAACCTTTAACAAACTCCAACGATAAACAACTTCAACAAATTACCCATCCTAGGATCCACCCCAGCCACACGACCTACTACACACACTTTAGATGGTTTGCTAGGACACCTGACTCTAGATCTAGGTTAGGCTGATGTTTACTTTTCTGCTGTGTGCCAGATTTTTCGAGTTTTCATTGCATGTTGTGATTGAAATTGATTGATTTGTTTGTTTACTTTTACTGCACTATGTGGATTGATGTGATGAGCGATTAGATTACCCTTAGGTTAGAAATGATCTGGATGCTCACTGGATTTTCTGTAGGTGGCCACGCTCGTGCAGGACAATAAAGGGGGCTAAATAAATCATAAATATAAATGCTACAGGTGCTTCAGCTGCTTAGCCCCCAAATAAAAAGAGTGTGGCCAAGTGTGTTTACTTTTATGTACACATATATATAAATGCTTGGGATATATTTTAATATTTAAATGCTTAGGATAACCCTGCAGGAGAGTCTAAAATTTTTATTATTACATTCATGTAATTTGTTTGAGTGTTGAGTTGTGAAAGTGTACATTTGAGTTGAGATATAAAGATCCAAAGATTGGATTCTAAAGAGGAAAGGATACCCCTTAGGGGGATAGTCCTTATCCATTTGGAACTCCAAATTTGAATTATTTTACTACCCAAAGTGGAAAGAGTAACCTTCCCCTCAATGGAAGAGCTCTCTTTGCCCTTTGGGTATCCAATCACGAAGAATCCAAGGAGCTCGAGGAAGAGAAGACCGAGAAGTTGAAGACATAGAGTATCCCACTCAGAGTCACTTGCGTATGTATTAGGATTAGAACCCGGGTTGTTGTTAGTGGTGCCCGACCACTTTTAATTTATGTAAATTTGGGTTGTAATAAGCAATGCAATTTGCCTATGGACATTTATTTAATTAATTTGATTATTTAATGTATTGTGATTTAATTTGATTGCGTATAGGATTGTCTGCTTTCCTTAGTTTTTTTTTTGACGATTGCATGCCATTTTTTTGTTTTGGCTTGGAATTCGTTAGGCTCTTTAAGGACCAAAATTTTTTTACTCATAACTTATATTTAAAATTTTAAGATTTAAATAATCTAGAAACTTAACGACCTAGGGAATAGCCGAAATCATTCGGGGTCGCATGCATATTACTACATCTTTTTCCCTCCTTGCTATAAGACACTTCCTCACCTGCGGGTAGAGTCCAGATAATCCGACCTATAAGGATGAGGTCTGGATCTGTGGAAGTCTGGTCTTTTCAAAAATTATTATTTTATAAGCCTTTTTTTTAAATTTCATACATACCAGATTTGGATATTTTAACCAGCATGCATCGCATTAGAAACTAATTAAATCAAAATTTTAATTGCATTTTAGTCTAAGTATTCCACCCAATATGAGTCAAGGGGTCAATTAGGAATCTGCTCTAGATGTCGACCCCAACTTCTTAAACCAATCTTAAATAACGTCCCTAACCACTCTGCATTAAAAGACCAGACTCATAGTTTTGAAGCGTTTAGGTGGTTTAGCTGGCTCCCCAATCCAGGCCGGGATAAGCCCATATTTTGCAATGCATTAGTTAGGTTCGGACCACTGTGTTTCAGTGTCTAATTTTAGATCTAGGATCCGGGGCAGGCTTTGAGTTATAAGACCCCAACCTCTGGGAATATAATCCCAAATTTCTAATAAAATACTTAACTCAAACTAAATGTTCTTCCAATCCAAAATTTAAAGCCCAACACTTAGCTTAGGTCAGGACACTTCTGAATTATTTCAAAATCTCAAAGTGTCTCCTACCCCTCTTCCCTTAACTCAAAAAATAATTGTTCAAAATTTGATCCAATCCCTTTTCAAAATCCAAATTCACCTCTTTGGTATCACTCCTAGAAATCTTTAAACAAAATTTCTGTCATTATTTTAATCGAAAGTTTTCGTAGGAGACTCCGGTCTCCCACGATGTAATTAACTACGAGGGCTTGCGCTCGTAGGAGATTTAGAACCCACAACTGATTTTCAAAATTGATTTTTAAAATTCAATTAGTCTTCATTGGGAAAATTAAATAACTAATGATCGTTATCGTTATGTTCGAATGATCATTTGCAAATGATATCTTCTCCTTTCAAGGAGATATATCTTTTGTTAAAATGAATTTAAATATAAAATTAACGATCATTCCTCTTGATTATCGTAGACCGATATTTGATTGAACTTTACTTTGACCCTTCGGGGCCATGTGAGGTCCTCTCTTGAATCCGATTACGATATTCAGGACGGGATTCTTAATTCTAAATCTGAACCACATCCTGAAATTTTATTTCTACCTCCCAAGGTGGCATAATATTTTTGATGGGATGTTTGATTTTAGAATTAAATTTTAATGTCAATTCTAAAATTCTGAAAGAAAACTAAAATTTTCAAAACGCGCTTTCAAACTACCAACAAAAAAAAATGGCGGCCACTGTGGGACTAAATCTCTCTTTCCATCTTTAATAATGGTGAAATTTTATTGCATTGGTAGTTTTAACTACCTTTCCTTCCGTTGGTCCCTCTACCCATTTCTCCCTTGGGTGAGTGTGGCCAACATCAAAAAGAAAAGACACGTAAAAAAGAGAGGTGAGCGAGGAAACCTCTGTCTAAGTCGAACTTTGACATTTTGCCCCAAGTTAATTGGTGTAGCAAAAGAGTCGGGTTCAACCCTTAAGTCCTCCTTGTCAATTCTACGAACCACTGTTTTGAATCTAAACTCAATATGATTGAATTATAAAATTTTGAATAACATTAATCAAATTAAAACTCAAATTTAATTTTAAAATTAACTAATTCAAATCACCTTTCTTTTAATCTCAGGATTTAAGCACTCAAATGACTGGGAAACTCATCTTCTCCATTGATAGAAACTTGATAGTAGAAGGAATCACCTCTGATAATTCAATCTAGTTTGGAGTGGAATTCCAAAACTTCAAGTTATCAGTCAATGGAGAAGAAATGATTGATCTATCTGCTGTAATACAAAAGGATGTCCCCCTGGTTGAGATTACTTTAGGGTCAGGAGTTGACTCCCCCATCCCTAAGATGGAGGCCGTTATCGCCCATTTACCCACTGTATCCTCTAATGAGGAGGATAACAACCAGAAGTCAATAACAATAGAAGAGCTACCATCTCAGCTTGAGATCGAGTCAAGTTCTAATATCCCTGATGCCAGCCAGAACAAAAGGAAGAATTACCTTTGTAGAGTCAGAAAGAAGGCTGTTAAGGCCAGAAAGACTACAGAGGCGAAAGCCTTAAAGCACGTCAAGTCTAAGGCTAATAAAAAGTTCATTGCTCCTTCTATGTATCCCCTCCATGGTGGAAATCATTTCCACCTTTCTCCTGTTACTCGAAGGAGGGAGGTTGTAGAAATGAGAGCACGATCTTTAATACCCCTTCTTGATTACTACATGACAAGAATTAATCAAGCCAGCACTAAACAAACACCAACACAAGGCCCTAGGCCCCCAGTTGAAGGTTATGACCCGTCCACTCTACTAGAATATATTAGGTCACATTTCTATACGTGTCCCACTACATCAGCTAGAGAGAAGGAGGTGTAGAAACCATTCAGGGTGCCACTCTCTTAACCACTAAGCCATTAGTAGAGAGAGGGGAAATAATCTAAGATTTTATCAGAATGTGATACCATTGAAATTTAACTTTCAATAGGGTCCTATCACGATAAATCTTTTGATTGAAATGATGCCACTAGGATAGTGCAGACTCCACAATAGTATCTCCCTCCAAGGAGATTATAGGAATTCAAATTCCTTACTGCTAGGGTCATGCCACCTAGACTTGCAACTTTTAAGGAAAGCTTCTAATTTCTCAAGTGTAATGATTTCAAAATTTCAAGATAGTTGAGTTATCTTTTTAATGAAAATTGACCTCTACCGGAAGTCTTAAGTAGGAGAAAGTTGTTGTTGACTCCATCAAATGTTTGAATACCCCTCCCTCCCACCTCTTTTGTGGGATTAATTTAACTGTTGAATTAAAATGTGCATCAAACTTAAGTTGGCCTTTGAAATCAAAATTTTTTCTATCTTCTTGTAGTTTTCTATCTTAGATAGATGTCTCTTGCGTGCTTAAAATCTGTTCAAAGATTTTTAAAAGTCAAGCTGATATTCTTTTCAAAAAAGATTAGGTCCTGCCTTGAGGATTATCCGTCATTGCATAAGAGAATGAACTTTCTTCTCTTATGCGTGAGATGTAATCCCGGCATTGAAATAAAGAAGGTGCAGCCTCTTCTCAAATTTAATTGAAATCAAAAGATGCGCAAAGTGTGCCAAAAAATTAAGAGATACACGAAGTGCACACAAAAAAAGATGCGTAAATGCACTAAAATTCAAAAAAAAAAAAGAAATAGTGCAAAGTGCACTATAAATTGAAAGATGCGTAATATGTGCCACCAGAAAAAAGAAAAAAAGAGGCTCCCTTCTTCTAAATCTTTAAATTTAAGAAGACCCAGTCAACATCAAATTGCTTGATTTTGAGAATCTTGAATCCAGAATTTCCGTCGTGCATCGATAATCTATTAAGATATAAAAATCTCTTATGCAAGAAAATTGAAAAGATCAAATTTCTTTGCTTAACTTAAACCACTTTGAAATTGATTTTAATTCAAATTATTTAAGGGAGACCCCAGTTCAGTCTCTACGAAACTTGGTCTGGGTCAACAAAACCTAAATCTTTAAATCTTTTCAAGTTCATTGGAGTCACTCAACTTTTCACTATACTTTTGAATTTATTCTCGTTTGTCGTTCTGATAGGGTCCAAATAACTAGAGGAAGTTTTCTGATAAGAAGAATGAATCTTCTACTCTTGATAAAAATTCAAATCTAGTCCTTGAGGAATATGAGTGAGTTCTTCCTCATAGGCATCTTTCCTTTAAGACCTTCTCTATAAAATTACACTTTATGCTGGGTCCAAGATTAGACCCACTAGAGGAGTATTTTATAATGTTGGAAATTGTTGTTCAAAATCAAACTAAATCTTGTGTTGGGTCCTAGATCAATCTGATCTAAGAACGTAATTTCCTTTGTTGGGACTTGCTGTTTAAAATCAAACTCCAATTGAGCAGAGTGCCCGACTCCAATTCGAAGAGCTCAAGGGCCTCAAATAAAAATCAAATACGTGCTCAATAAAATTTGAAAGTCTTTAAGTCACGTTTGATTCAAGATATTGATAAGTTGTGTCACTTTAAAACTCCCCAAGTAGGAGACTTAGTCGTAGCCTTTTGCAGACCACTTCTAATCCATTACAAATTCAATGGAAATCTTGAATCAATGTTGACTGGATTGTTCATTCTAATGACAATCTTTGAGGGAGTTTCTCTTTGACTGGTCAACCCTAAAGAATGCCACCTGATATTTTCAAATATTGGGGAGGCTCTTCAGGAAATACCATGCCAGATGAGTGTCAAACTTAAAATTAAATTCAAAACTCATCCAATTCAAAATCAAATTCAACATCAATCAAAATCAAAACAAATTTTAAATTCAAATCTCTCAAATTCAAATTCGTCAAACCAAATTTCAAATTCAAACTTCTTCAAATTCAAAACTAAATCAATTCAAATTCAAAAATTATTTAAATCTCAAATTCTAGAATCCAGATCCGGTCCTCTGTGGTGGGCTTTCTTGACCTCATCATACGACCATCCAGTCTTGATCATTGTGGTGGGCATTCTTGACCCTATTACATGATCTTTGACCCTCTATAGTGGGCATATTTTGACCCCACTATATGGTCATCCAGCCGGTCCTCTGTAGTGGACATTCTTGACCCCATTATACGATCATCCAGTCTCGATCATTGTGGTGGGCATTCTTGACCCCATCACATGATCTTCGACCCTCTATAGTGGGCATATTTTGACCCCACTATATGGTCATCCAGTCGGTCCTCTGTGGTGGGCATTCTTGATCCCATCATACGACCACCCAGTCTCGATCATTATGGTGGGCATTCTTGACCCCATCACATGATCTTCGACCCTCTATAGTGGGCATATTTTGACCCCACTATATCGTCATCCAGCCTGTCCTCTATGGTGGGCATTCTTGATCCCATCATACGACCATCCAATCTTGATCATTATGGTGGGCATTCTTGACCCCATCACATGATCTTCGACCCTCTATAGTGGGCATATTTTGACCCCACTATATTGTCATCCAACCGGTCCTCTGTGGTGGGCATTCTTGACCCCATCATACGACCATCCAGTCTTGATCATTGTGGTGGGCATTCTTGACCCCATCACATGATCTTCGACCCTCTATAGTGGGCATATTTTGACCCCACTATATGGTCATCCAGCCGGTCCTCTGTGGTGGGCATTCTTGACCCCATCATACGATCATCCAGTCTCGATCATTGTGGTGGGCATTCTTGACCCCATCACATGGTCTTCGACCCTCTATAGTGGGCATATTTTGACCCCACTATATGGTCATCCAGCCGGTCCTCTGTGGTGGGCATTCTTGACCCCATCATACGACTATCCAGTCTCAATCATTGTGGTGGGCATTCTTGACCCCATCACATGGTCTTCGACCATCTATAGTGGGCATATTTTGACCCCACTATATGGTCATCCAGCCGATCCTCTATGGTGGGCTTTCTTGACCTCATCATACGACCATCCAGTCTTGATCATTGTGGTGGGCATTCTTGACCCTATTACATGATCTTTGACCCTCTATAGTGGGCATATTTTGACCCCACTATATGGTCATCCAGCCGGTCCTCTGTGGTGGACATTCTTGACCCCATCATATGACCATCCAGTCTCGATCATTGTGGTGGGCATTCTTGACCCCATCACATGATCTTCGACCCTCTATAGTGGGCATATTTTGACCCCACTATATGGTCATCCAGTCGGTCCTCTGTGGTGGGCATTCTTGATCCCATCATACGACCACCCAGTCTCGATCATTATGGTGGGCATTCTTGACCCCATCACATGATCTTCGACCCTCTATAGTGGGCATATTTTGACCCATTATATCGTCATCCAGCCGGTCCTCTATGGTGGGCATTCTTGATCCCATCATACGACCATCCAATCTTGATCACTATGGTGGGCATTCTTGACCCCATCACATGATCTTCGACCCTCTATAGTGGGCATATTTTGACCCCACTATATTGTCATCCAGCCGGTCCTCTGTGGTGGGCATTCTTGACCCCATCATACGACCATCCAGTCTTGATCATTGTGGTGGGCATTCTTGACCCCATCACATGATCTTCGACCCTCTATAGTGGGCATATTTTGACCCCACTATATGGTCATCCAGCCGGTCCTCTGTGGTGGGCATTCTTGACCCCATCAAATGACCATCCAGTCTCGATCATTGTGGTGGGCATGCCTTGACCCTATCATATGATCTTCGACCCTCTATAGTTGGCATTTTTTGACTCTACTACATGGTCATCCAGCTGGTCCTCTGTGGTGGGCATTCTTGACCCCATCATACAACCATCCAGTCTTGATCATTGTGGTGGGCATGCCTTGACCCCATCACCTCATTTTCGACCATCTATAGTGGGCATATTTTGACCCCACTATATGGTCATCTAGCCGGTCCTCTGTGGTGGGCATCCTTGACCCCATTATATGACCATCCAGTCTTAATCATTGTGGCGAGCATGCCTTGACCCCATTGCATGATCTTCGACCCTCTATAGTGGGCATATTTTAACCCCACTATATGGTCATCCAGCTCCGATCATCGTAGTGGGCATATTTTCACCCCACTATATGGTCATTCAACCCGATCCTCTGTATTGGGCATGTTTCGACCCCACCAGAAGATCATTCAATTCGATCCTCTATGATGGGCATATTTTAACCCCATCATATGATCACTCGATCCTTTGTGTTGGGCATGTTTCGACCCCACCACATAATCATCCACTAGTTGTGGATAATGCCCTTTGTGGCACCATCCTAGTTCTACCTTCTCTTCTCTTCCTTTAGGATTGGTGCTGTCTTTTCTTAGGATTAGAATCACTAGTGGTGGAGAACGCCCTTCATGGCATCATCCTAGTTCTGTCTTCTACCTTCTACCTGGTCCTCTAAGGTTAAGGTTTTCCTCCTTTCCTTAGGATTAGAACTCAAAACTTGACCTTCTAGTTCGGTCAACGCCAATATGTACAATAGAACTTCGTTCTACTATACATATTGGGGGTTCATTTGTTGACCTCATTTTTGTATGAGGTCACTAGGACCCACTTGGGTTCTTTTTAGTGACCTAATGATGGGGAGATGTCCACCCCTCAGTCATAAAGGTCCGAATAAAGACCCAATTCAATTCCAATCAAACTCAACTCTACCTTTTAACTCAATCTTTAATCCAGCCTTCAATCAATATTCAATTAAATTTCAAATCATATCCAATTAATTTCAATATTTTATTTGATTTCCATTGATATGAATGGTTCAATGTCAATCATTGAACTCTTAAATCCAACCCAAATCCAACATTCCAAATCAAACCTTCAAGGCCAAGGACCTAGGTCGTGAAACCCTTTCTGTCACCTAGAAACCCAGTCAAATGACCTCCAAATCATGATCCGTCAACTGCATATCATCTAGACATGTCTCTAGGACCAACCCTCCAAATTTGAGCTTGATCCGACACTTTTAACTTTAGAAACTGCATCTTTTCCCAAAGGCTGCTAAACTTTCAAATATTTACGGCCCGTGCCACTATACTCGTCATCTAGTGGAATTTGACCTTGGAGTTTCCTCCAAACCCTCTGATCACTTTCAGACCCTTGATATTGATATATTCAACATTAATCTGCATCTTTTTGGACTCACCTTGACCCAAGATTGACCAAAGGTCAAAATGACCAAAATGCCCTTTAAAGGAGTTTTTGGACTTTTGACCAAAACTCAACATGGTTCAACATCTTTAACCATTGAAACCTTTTTTAATGAATTTCCCATGATATTTGAGACTCATTGAAATCAAATCTACTCTTTGGTTTGACCTGGTTGACCAAGTCAACCATAGTTGACCAAATCAACCATTAACCCACATTAAGGTCAATTTCAATGCTTGGACCCATTTTAAATCAAATCAATCCCTCAAAATCATTCAATTGGACACCCTTGACATTTCTAAAGCTTTCCAAGTCAAGCTCCCCTTGGGTTGACTTGGTCAACCTATTTGGAGGAGTCAAAATCTTCTCCAAACCCCTTTAAGCCTATGGAAAGAGGCCAAATCATGGCCACATCACCAAGCCACCTTGGAAATCGATGACTTAATCTAAAACCTGCTTAAACCTGATAGAAATTGACCCATGTTCTCTCTTAAGAAGCCCTAATCCAACACCATAAACCAAGCCAATCATTGGTTCATCTAAATGGGGGAAAAAGCTTGTGGTCCCCTTTCCCATGGACCAAGAGAGGTCACACTCACCACCAACCCTATTACCTAGCTTTGGGTAGCTTAGGGGACACTTGTCATGCATCCAAACTCTCTCCAAATAAATCAAGACCATCCAATCCAAAAGCCAAGGGTTAAGGTGGGAGAAACCTAGCCTAAGAGAGAATCTTTATTATTCACTCTCCCTCAACTCTCCCCTAACTCTCCTCCAGCCTTCAACCTTCCAAAACCCTTTCCCATCTTCTCCAACCATTTCTAAGGCTTTCCCAAGCCTCTTCCCACCATTTCCAAGCCTCAAATCACTATTTTAGTGAGGAGAGAACATTCTAGAGAGAGAAAGAAGATTTTTCAATACAACTTTCGATCCAAAAATATCTAGCTCTTGGTGTCTTCATTAAAGTTATAGAGGATCACTGCAGCTTTCCAACAAGCCCAAGATCTCAAAAATCCGACGGTTGGATTGTAAGTTATACCCATTTTAAGTTTAAATTTCAATTTGAAACTGCTCAAAAATTTCATTGCTTGGGGTCTCCAAACTCTAGGCAATGAAAGTTCATGCTCCCATGAGCCTATGTTTCAAATTTCATTAAATTTCGACAAGTATTTTGAAAGTTATGAGTATTTCAATTTTCTAGTTCATTTTGAACTAAAATGGCCTTGATCGATCTCGGCCGTCCGATTTTCTATCTTTCTCGATCGGACGGCTTGGGGTTAGTGATGGCATGGATAGGTGGTTGATAAACAGCACTTTGCATATCAAAATGCCACACGCCGCCGCCGTTTTGGCACCGATCATTGCCAATGATTGGCGCCGGTTATTAATGGACTTAAAAATTCAAAAAAATTAGTCATAACTTTCAAAATTCATAGTAAATTCATTTTTCCACCAAATTAAGTGTTTTTGGGCTCGTTAGAAAGATAATTTACCCTAGTATTTATTAAAATTAATTTTGAGTAAATTTGATTACTGTATTGTGAGATATTTCTATTTCTTTGAAATCAGTTTTTTATGATTTGCTCACAATCCAGTGGTCAATTGAGCCCCAAATTTTGGTGGAAGGTATTTGGGTATCTTAGGCATGTACTATAGTTTTCTTAGATTCAGATACCCATTGAATGGCTATGATGTAAATTTTTAAGGTAATAGGTATATTTTAGGCCCAAAACTTTGAAAATTCATAACTCCATTTTTCTATAAAATTAGGCTGCATAACTTTTGTGGTGTGATTGCATGTGTGCAAGGGTTAGAAAAACCAAATTTCAAGCCCATTTGAATAGTAGGGACACCTAGGAAAAATAATTAAGGAAAAGTCTAGAAAACTTAAAAAATTCTTAGGGGATTCTACACACACCCAATCAGGGTGAAAATTGAACATAGAAACCATAGTGACATGATGTACCTTCGGTTCAAATTTCATTGAATTTGGAGGTCATTAGGTTAGAAAATTAATTATCCAAAGTTTTAGCCCTTTTTAGGATCCATAAAATTCAAAAAAATACAATAAATCCAAATTAACTCCAAAAAATACAAATAATACTTCAAATTGACCAGAACTTAATTCTCTACCTAGAAAAAATAAAAGCTCCTTAATTGGACTCCTAATTTAACTTTAATTTGACTTTTAATGAAAATTAACAATTAATTAAATTAAATTAATTAAAAATCATTAAAAATCCAAAATAATTTTCAAACACCTGGAAATGCTCCCATGGGTCATCTATGATCTTTGGGAGTGATTCCATGCAGTTTGGATCAAAATGATCAAAATCTTCCTAATTAGGTAATTTTAAAAATTCAATAATTAAGAAAATTTTGAAAATTCATAACTAATTACAGAAAAATCCAAATTGAGCAAACTTAGTGTAAATAAACTCCAATTAAGGTCTAGTATTTTCTAAAAATGTCAAACCTCCAAAATCTGGTCAAAGTCAAAAAGTCAACCTTTTGGTCAACCGTAGTTCAAATCTAGGTCCGAACTTCAAAAATTCATAACTTTTCATAAAAAACTCCAAATTAAGTGTTCTAGCAGTCTAACAACTCATCATAAGGTCTAATATTTATTAAAAATCTAAAACTTTCAAAATTAACTTTAATTTGAAAAGTCAACTTTTGGACCCCTTAATTAACATAATTAAATAATCCTAATAATTTCCAAAAATCCAATAATTCATCAAAATTCCAGAAAGCTTTAATTTGATCAATAAAATACTCAACCAACACTCAAATACATAACAAACACTCCAAAGATGAAGTTTATTTGATGGACTACTCCGGGCTGCGGGGCTAAGTGTCCTAAGGAGGCCTGGTTCCTCGAGCCTGGTGGCACAACACCACGAATGGATTCAATGGGGTGCTAAACGTCAAAATCAAGTTATTTTTAATTACTTAACCAAATTAACATCCTTAATTCAACTACATCAACAAGGTTTTTAGGATGGACTACTCCGGGCTACGGGGCTAAGTGTCCTAAGGAGGCCTGGTTCCTCGAGCCTGGTGGCACAACGCCACGAACCTGTTGATGGAAAATATAAACTAATTTAACTTTTAAAATTAGTAATTAATTAAATTAACTAATATTAATTGATCCTCAATTTTCAACAAACTAAATCACCTTAATCAACCCTGATTGCTACTGGTAACCCAGGCCTACGAGGCTATTAACTTAGCCCCAAGGAAGGTGAAATAAACTTCATGGCCTCGGTGAGCAACAAAGGTAGTAATCATTTAACAATTAAAATATATTTAAATCAAGCTTTACCTTAGTAATACTTAAATTCAAACATAAATCTCCCTTCAACCTTTAACAAACTCCAACGATAAACAACTTCAACAAATTACCCATCCTAGGATCCACCCCAGCCACACGACCTACTACACACACTTTAGATGGTTTGCTAGGACAACCGACTCTAGATCTAGGTTAGGCCGATGTTTACTTTTCTGCTGTGTGCCGGGTTTTCTGAGTTTTTATTGCATGTTGTAATTGAAATTGATTGATGTGTTTGTTTACTTTTACTGCACTATGTGGATTGATGTGATGAGCGATTATATTACTCTTAGGTTAGGAATGATCTGGATGCTCACTGAATTTTTTGCAGGTGGCCACGCTCGTGCAGGGCAATAAAGGGGGCTAAATAAATCATAAATATAAATGCTACAGGTGCTTCAGCTGCTTAGCCCCCAAATAAAAAGAGCGTGGCCAAGTGTGTTTACTTTTATGTACACATATATATAACTGCTTGGGATATATTTTAATATTTAAATGCTTAGGATAACCCTGCAGGAGAGTCTAGAATTTTTATTATTACATTCATGTAATTTTTTTGAGTATTGAGTTGTGAAAGTGTACATTTGAGTTGGGATATAAAGATCTAAAGATTGGATTCCAAAGAGGAAAGGATACCCCTTAAGGGGATAGTCCTTATCCATTTGGAACTCCAAATTTGGATTATTTTACTACCCAAAGTGAAAAGAGTAACCTTCCCATCAAGGGAAGAGTTCTCTTTTCCCTTTGGGTATCCAATCACGAAGAATCCAAGGAGCTCGAGGAAGAGAAGACCGAGAAGTTGAAGACATAGAGTATCCCACTCAGAGTCACTTGCGTCTGTATTAGGATTAGAACCCAGGTTGTTGTTAGTGGTGCCCAGCCACTTTTAATTTATATAAATCTGGGTTGTAATAAGCAAGGCAATTTGTCTATGGACATTTATTTAATTAATTTGATTATTTAATGTATTGTGATTTAATTTGATTATGTATAGTCAAGTTGGATGGTTGAAGTAGAGGAATGCATCGGGCTTGTTGTGTGATAGAAAAGTCCCCCTTAAACTTAAGGGAAAATTCTATAAGATGGTGGTGAGACCTGCAATGCTTTATGGTGCAGAATGTTGGCCATTAAAAGAGAAGCACAATACTAAGTTATGTGTTGCGGAGATGAGGATGCTTAGGTGGATGAGTGGATTTACTCTTAGAGACAGGATACGAAATGAGCATATACGTGAAAAGGTTGGAGTAGCTCCAGTGGAGGATAAGATTAGAGAGAGTCGCCTTAGATGGTTTGGTCACATAAAACGGCGGCCTTCCGATGACCCAGTTAGGAAAGTAGAGGTATTAGATTTGACTTATGTTAAGAAAGGTAGAGGTAGACCTAAAAAGACTTGGTTAGAAAATATTAGAAATGATCTTTCTCTATTAGATTTAAACGAGAATTTGACTTTGAACCGGACACAATGGAGAAAAAGGATTCATGTTGCCGACCCCACGTAGTGGGACAAAGGCTTGTTATTGTTGTTGTTGTATTGTTGTATAGGATTGCCTGCTTTCCTTAGTTTTTTTTTTGGCGATTGCATGCCGTTTTTTTATTTTGGCCTGGAATTCGTTAGGCTCTTTAAGGACCAAAATTTTTTTACTCATAACTTATATTTAAAATTTTAAGATTTAAATAACATAGAAACTTAACGACCTAGGGAATAGCCGGAATCGTCCGGGGTCGCATGCATATTACTGCATCTCTCTCCCTCCTTGTTATAAGACACTTCCCCGCCTGCGAGTAGAGTCCAGATAATCCGACCTATAAGGATGAGGTGCTGGATCTGGGGAAGTCTAGTCTTTTCAAAAATTATTATTTTATAAGCCTTTTTTTTAAATTTCATACATACCAGATTTGGATAATTTAACCAGCATGCATCGCATTAGAAACTAATTAAATCAAAATTTTAATTGCATTTTAGTCTAAACATTCCACCCAACATGAGTCAAGGGGTCAATTAGGAATCTGCTCTAGATGTCGACCCCAACTTCTTAAACCAATCTTAAATAACGTCCCTAACCACTCTGCATTAAAAGACCAGACTCATGGTTTTGAAGCGTTTAGGTGGTTTAGCTGGCTCCCCAATCCAGGCCGGGATAAGCCCAGATTTTGCAATACATTAGTTAGGTTCGGACCACTGTGTTTCAGTGTCCAAATTTAGATCTAGGATCCGGGGCAGGCTTTGAGTTATAAGACCCCAACCTCTGGGAATATAATCCCAAATTTTTAATAAAACACTTAACTCAAACTAAATGTTCTTCCAATCCAAAATTTAAAGCCCAACACTTAGCTTAGGTCGGGACACTTCTGAATTATTTCAGAATCTCAAAGTGTCTCCTACCCCTCTTCCCTTGACTCAAAAAATAATTGTTCAAAATTTGATCCAATCCCTTTCCAAAATCCAAATTCACATATTTGGTATCACTCCTAGAAATCTCTAAACAAAATTTCTGTCATTATTTTAATCGAAAGTTTTCGTAGGGGACTTCGGTCTCCCACGATGTAATTAACTACGAGGGCTTGCGCTCGTAGGAGATTTAGAACCCACAACTGATTTTTAAAATTAATTTTTAAAATTCAATTAGTCTTCATTGGGAAAATTAAATTACTAATGATCGTTATCGTTATGTTCGAATGATCATTTGTAAATGATATCTTCTCATTTCAAGGAGATATATCTTTTGTTAAAATGAATTTGAATATAAAATTAACGATCATTCCTCTTGATTATCGTAGACTGATATTTGATTGAACTTTACTTTGACCCTTCGGGGCCATGTGAGGTCCTCTCTTGAATCCGGTTACGATATTCAGGACGGGATTCTTAATTCTAAATATGAACCCCATCATGAAATTTTATTTCCACCTCCCGAGGTGGTATAATATTTTTGATGGGATGTTTGATTTTAGAATTAAATTTTAATGTCAATTCTAAAATTCTCAAAGAAAACTAAATTTTTCAAAATCCGCTTTCAAACTACCAACAGTTGACCACTTATGCCTAATTCTGTATAGATCTGTCAACCATTAATGGCTCTAGAGGTTCCCTTTTGTGATCATTTTAGTCCAGGTTCTCTCAAACTCATCTTCAGAATCACACTTGTTTAAACAACTATAAAATAGACCTTTTACTTTGTTATTGTTATTAAAGCAGCCTACTTTGGAAGGAGCCTTCTTGCAGATATGCTATTGGCACAACTTATGTCATGTGTTAGGTAATGAAATCTCTATTACCTTAGCCATTACTTGGTCTTAATTAGTAAATATAGTTATGGGACGTTTATTATCCATAATTCTTAAGAAAGTTCTGAACAACCAGGTAAAAGACTCTATTGTCACCTCAGATAAAAAAGCCACCCTTAATAAAATATTTTGCCAATGATTGTTAACTCCAAGAAAAGGCGCACAAGCTAAATTATATTTGTTAAGCATATAGCTAGTATCAAAAATTATCACATCCCCAAAGCAGTCGTAATCAACTCTTCCTAATCCATCAACCAAAAAAAAATTCAACAACCTGTCCTCTTCATTAGTTTGTACATCCCATGCAAACATGTTGTCATCAGCGACTCATTCTTTAAACAATTGAATTAGTGTATTCGTGTCTCCATTCTCAATCTTGGCTCTTCTCTCATTCTGAATGTAGTTGTATGCATCCCTCTTTGTGAACCTTAAATTTCCTACACCACCCACTTCATCAGGTAGGTATGTAAATGCATCAACTGTTTTTATCCTAGCTACTGACATTGATTTCAAAACAGATCCATTCTCACCACTAATGTGCCTACATGATCTAAGCAAATGTTGATCTTCCGGCCTAGCCAATTCGTAATTGTGACTTTCAATCGATTTTTGAACCATCCAAACTCCTTCTTCAGTCACTGCAAATCTAATCATAGCTGGACACCCGGTTCTTGTGTTTGATTTACGATATTTTGATTTTGCATTTAAGTCAATTCCCTTCTTGAATCCTGCTTTCGGACATACAAAGTCCTTTGATTTGATTTTCCTCGAATTATGCCAGAATGAATGATATTCTTTCCGAACACTAAAACCATGATAATGAGCATAAGTGCAATATATATCATATGCTTCCTTTTCAGAGTTGTAAACACCCTGTACACAAAGATAAATAAATTTTATATGCTTATACAAACGTATAAGTAAAAAAATTACATGGGCAAAGCAATACGTAATCTCTACAGACTATAAATATCGAAACTATGTGTCGAGTAGCTGTACCGAGTCTAAATACCGAGAAAGTCTACAGAGTAGCAGTACCGATAATCAATACCAAGAAATTTTGCAAATCTCGGTACAATAATCGATACTCGTGTATATGCTCGGTACAAGCTATGTACTGACTATGAATACCGAAACCATATGCCGAGTAGCTGTACCGAGTTTGAATACCGAGAAACTCGAATGAGTAGCGGTACTGATAATCAATACCGAGAAACTTTACCAATCTCGATACAATAATCGGTACTCGTGCATATGCTCGGTACACGCAACAATAATCCAAAACAAATCTCAGTATTGATATGACTCGGTACAATGAACGTGGTATTGCTCGATATCAAGGTCTACCTTGTAATCAGTTACCAGCACCATTACAATATAAGTAGATAAAGCAGCAAACAAGAGATGCACACATAGTTACAACATCAAATGTTATTACACCTCTATAAAGAAAATATTACCGATATTAATTCAAAAAAAATCCCCCGTAGATCGTTTCATGGAAGCCTCATCAACAATAAACGTTTCTTCAATCTCCTCGAACCCTTCGATGTCATCCAAAGAGAATTCCATTTTCGTCTCTTCCTCGGTTTTTCTTTCTCAGCGCTCTTCTTACCCTAGATATTGTATAACGTCTCCTGAATAGTGCGCTAAAAGTTATTAAACCTAAAAAATGCGATTTTTTCAAATTTTCAAGTCCATTCCGGGTCGGGTCGTCGGGCCGACACAGAAATTGTGAAGGCCCGTGCTAGTTCTCGGGAATGCAACATGGCGCCATTCTACTGGCGACCGGACGTAGAGCTACGTCCGGTGTCCGGACCCAATAAAAATTCTCATTTATGACCGTTTTCTAAAACAATTTTTTAGTACAAAAATTCTAGTTCAAAAAAATTTTGTGCTGAAAAGCTACTTTTAAAAGTAATAAAACAGTTATCCCAAATAAAATTCAATGATTATTCCTTTAAATCAAGTAAAAAGAGATCAATTTTTTTTTTTTTAATTTCTCTTCAATCAAACAGTGGGATGAAAATTAAAAGGACGCGGCTCGAGCCATAGCCCATTGGTTGAGAAAACTCGGTTCTCCAACAGGAGCCCCGCAGAATAGCTCAAACGGCCCAAAAAAAAATGATAGGGACTCCAATACTCCATCATATATCATTTTTCATTTCATTATATTCGAAATGCGCTCTTTTAATTCTTTCAATAAATTTTATAATATTTTAATACAAAAGGATATATGATATTTTGAATTATATACGTGTCGAGAGGGGAGCGACGTGGGCGAGCCCTGACCAGTTCGGCAAGCAACGTGTAAGCTCCTGCAGAAGTGAAAACGATTTCTGCATTTCTCTTGAGTAATCCAATACATGACTAAACAGCACTATATCAAGCGGAGAAAGCTTCAGTCTTTAGCATCATCCTGCCCCTTTCTGCCAATGGAATCTGAGGAAGATAAGAAGACGAAGGTGGATCTCCTCCACGCCGCCGTTCACCAGCTCTTGGAGCACAGAAGGATCAACAGTAACAGGGATCGTGAAGAAAGCCTCCTCCTTTCCAGATTGCTCTGTCAGGTATTCTCCTCCTCGTTCGATTCCGATCAATTCATCTACCTATCCATGTATTAATCCAAGTTTCTGCAGCTCGAATCGCTGGACGAAGAGGCGCACACCACCTGTTTGATGAAATGCCCCTACGGCCCAAAATGCTGTGGAGCCAACCAGGAAGCTAGTATTGAGAAAATTGCTAGGGAGCTGAGGAGCATCAGGATGCAGAATCGGATTAGCCATTGTCTTCTAGCCGTGATGATCATTATAACCGCGGCGTGGCAGATGTCCGAGGTCTCGTTGCTGCTGTCAGTGAGGGATAAGCTCTGCAATCCGTTGAAAATTGTGGGGAATTTGCTCAGAAATTCCATTAAATGGCGAGAGAAGAAGTCTGAGATTGAAGAAGCTACTTGGCCTCTCGTTGGAGTGCCGCAGGTTCCTGATATTGATCTTGCTTTTCTGCCTTTTCATAATAACAATAATAATAATAATAATGAGCATTGAAGATCTCATGAAGTAGTTTTTTGCGTTAAAAATGGCTGTTTTGAAATGGAGGGAGGGACTTTAGTTCTTCATATGTAGCAGTTATGTTTTTATTTTTATTTTTAGGGGATGTTTGGCTGCAAGTAGGATTTAGTTCTTAGTAAATCCCGTAAATTTGGATTTAATAAATCTTTTGTACATTTTTTGGAATGATAGGTTTTCAATTTACTTGAATGTCATAAAGTATTTGGGTACTCACTGTAGGATCTTATTGTGTTTGTTTTGTCTATATCAATTGTGATTAGAATTTAATCATGATTAGTTTAAGGTAATATTTTGAATTGATTATTAATTAGTAAATTATTAAGCTATTTATATATAATAACTTCTATTAATCAAATTAAAAAAAAATACCAATTTGTTTGTTAATATCTTTTTAATTAACTAATATTAGTTATCAAGGTTGATTTGATTTTTTGATCAATGAATAATATATAATTTATTTGATTGAATGTTAATAGTTTTTAATACAATGAAGCTGACTTGAATTTTTTTAAGTTGGGTTTGTATCGAATTGTTGGGTCGGGTCATTTATTAATGAACACAGTCCCCAATCATGTTCCTTGGAGATGCTTAAGGAAGGCTTTCGATTAGGTGATCTATTAGCCCTTATCAGGAAATCTCCTTGGGTATCCTCTCGATCGTAATCTCAACCATTCTTTTGGAAAGTCATCCGACCTAATTGATCATATCAACCTTACTCAAGAACATTTCTTTCAACAATATTCATGCATGCATAGAGAGAATGAGTGCAGCCTTGACATCCACAATATTTTATTTTCAACTAGTAGGTTAATATTACCCATTTAATACTAACATATTCATTATTCTTGCCCACTCAAACCAATAAAATCAAAGCATGATTCTTTTACCACTACTAAGGGTATAAACGAGTCGAGTCGAACTCAAGTCAGGCCTAACTCAAGCTCGACTCATGAACCAAATCCTGAGCTCAAACTCGAGTTGAGCTCAAAAGGCGAGCTCGAGCTCGGCTCATGCCATTGAAAACGAGCTCCCGAGCCTTCCGCGATCCGCCTTTGCCCGCGCTTCTGCCTTCGCACGCGTAGACAAGCTGCTCGAGAGTAATCGAGCCGAGCATCACACGAGCTCAAACTTGAGCTCGATAATCCAACGAGCTCAAAATTTTGCTCGAGATCGAAACTCGCTAAGCTCGGCTTGCGAATTCGTTAACGAGTCAAGCTCGAGTAGACTTGCGAGCCGGCTCGGCTCACTTACACCCCTAACCACTACATATTCAATGCCATTATGATGTTGGTGCCCACAATCATTGCCTTATCATCACTACTATCCTCCACAATTTATTATTTAATGGTCATTACTTATCCACAAAGTCTTATACACGTAAGGTAAGATGTGGGAGAGGGATTGTCTAGTAGATGGGTAGGTTAGTGAGCTGGTTTATGAGTTGGCTAGTTGGTCGACTAGCTGGTTGTTGAATACTAAGCTCACCCCACAGTCTTCATTATTGTGCACAGTAGTATTTGTCTCGAGGCCCTAGAGCAAAGCTTAGTTACTTCTGCACCTCCCTCGATTTCTTCTACAAATCTCTATGTAGCCATTCATATGGGCATTCTTTTCTCATCTCCACAAAAAAATGTTGTAGTTCTCTTCTATGAAGCCACCTAACTATAGTTTGTGGTGTAATTCTAAATGAAATAAAGGATGTATAAGGTAGAGAGTGATGACTCTTATATGAAGCCACCTAACTATTTGACTGATTGATATGACCGATTCTTACTTACAAAACTAATTCATGTTGATTTAAAGGACCAACAGGACTTAATACAAGAAAAAAAACCAAATAAGTCATATGTCCTACCTTATTATTTATATTATATGGCGTGCATATAACATGATCTCATATAAAATGGAACATGATATGATAATTGCAAAATTGATATGATCTGATTAATACATAAACATGATGCATGATATGACTGATAATGACATATGGGATAGTTGAAATTGCTATAGAATACATGATATATGATGTAGATACATGATACATGAAAATTATATATGATACACATGATATATGATATACATGCATTTGTACAATATAACATGCATGAAAATAGATATGTGATGTTTGTCATTATATGATAGACATATTGATACCCATAACGTAGCATAGAGACAACATTTATGATCTTGACTTGCATTGATAATTGATAGAGCAAAGCATAACTCAATGTAACTATAGAGTTTGAAATAGGTGCATAACCATAAACTAATTTGCGTTTAACATTCTGGACTTAAGCAATGTAAAAAACCTTACGGATTGTAAATTTTGATCTTCAATAATATCTTCTATGTTCGATGACTACATGATATATGCATTCGTAGTAAAATGATTGTGAGTATAATTAAACAAAAAAACATATAAACCTTATTGTCAGATGATGAATCAGAGATGTATTTAACTAAACGATATTTCAACATGTAATAGAAATAATAATAGGAAAAGCAAATTAGCAGAATAATAGCCAAAAAGGAAGAATAATTACATAAAATCCTATTACATATAAGCATCTTATTATATTATCATTGATTTTTTATTTATTTTCTACTTATGAGCCACTCCATTGTTATGAACTAACTTAATATGTATTTATAAATAAGTGGGCAAAGTATTAGTTAATCATTGAAAATAAGTGAAAATTTATAAGTCTACGAACATATTACTACAAAAATATGCAATACATTAGCATCCAATATGTTACAAAACATGCACAACATCAATTCAAAACTAATAGTAACAAAAATCTATATAATAAGCTAAGATATTGTTGCACTAGTAAAGGATAAAATCAATTCCAAATAATGAAAAATAATATGAATTGATAAAAAGAATAGAAAATATAGTCAAAAGCTTAAAAACCGTCTAAACCCTTCATTATAGACTTATAAATAAGTGGGGAAACTTAATATAAGCTAAATCTGATAATTTGAATGGCTTGCCACTTTGAACCCGAACTAAAAAAGATGAAATAATATAACAAATGCAAGAATCAAGAATTAGGCAAATCATTGTTATACCTAATTCCAATTGTCCTTGAGCTCAATATAGAAAAGTTTTAATTTTATCTATTAAAGTAAGATTATCTAACATCAAGTAGTTATCCATTGCTCAATTGGGCAAAACATCCAACAAAAAGAGATAAGCTAGCATAACTAGAACATAGATATAATATGTAATCATAAATGTAAATAGATTTAAGTGGCAAGTGACCACAAACAAAAGTTCTAAAAATAAGTCACAATTATAAGTTTATATCCCAAATCAAGGAAAACCAAAGTTTCTCTCTCACTACTTTATTTTATTGATTTAATTATCATCATCTTTACTTTCATTTTGGTTAACATTAATGTTCATGATATTTTGTTTAAATCTATAAAAAAAGAAAAAAAAAACAAGTTAATAAAATATATAAATAATGGCTAAATAACATGATGTCCTATCTTGATTACCATATAACTAATCTTTTACATGTATTAATGCTTCAACAATATCATGTTTTAATGCACTTTAATATTCTACCATTATCCTAAATGCACTTTCGAAAGTAGCTATAGAAGTTAAAATAACAAAATATTATGAATCGTTGCAAAAATTTTAGGAAACATGTTTTAATTACATTTGCAGTACTGTAAGACATTTAATATGACTTTTCTTTCAAGTTTGGGCTCATCTAGATAAATTTCAAGTTCAAACTTACTAGGCATTATAACTTCTATCTTGAAAGAATTAAAATTTGTATGAATATAAAAAATAAATATGATAATTTTAAAAATAAGAGAAAATAAGATATAGTAATTGCCTTTAAAATTGAATATCATCTACAAAAATTGTGATTTTATAATTGTTGAAGAAAGTCTTTCTGAAAGATCACTCCGAGAAGATTATGTTGCTTCTACTGTATGTGAAGATAACTTGTTCTTATTTTCTATCGAGTAATTCTCAAATAATGAAAATAATGTTTCTTTTATCTTTTGAGTTTCACTAACATAACCACCATCATAAAGTTTTTTGTAACATCAAACAATAAAATTAAATTTGTAACAACAAGAGCTAAGATGACACAAAAATCTGATAAGTATTTCTTAATCTTTGAAAGCATATTTGTTGACTTTTTTTTGGATAATCCAATTCGAAACACAAAGAAGCACACCTATAATAAATAGCACCGTCAAACATAACGAAAATAAAATTTCCATCAAATAGAACAATTGATCTCCGTCATGCCTTTTTGAAAAATTAGGTTAAATAGGCGCACAACATGTTATATAGAAAAATTCATCATTACAAAGGAGGCTAACTATTCAAATGATTTCTTAGAAAATTAATAGAGACATTATTATCTAAATATTGTCTAAAGTAATACTACAAAATTTGCCCTCAATTTTTCATCTAGTTAAAAATGATCATTGCCATAAAACTAAAATTTATTATCTTTTTTATAAGCACTAAGCATTATCGATTAAATATACAGTTAAATAAATAAAGCTATATGTATTCATAGATTTTATAAATTGAATGTCAAGCAAACTCTACTAACACATTTAGACTATAAAGTATGAATATGCCATTTTTTTTTTTGTAGTATACTTTCTTGCAATTATTTTGTGCCATATTTCTAGTAAAAAATGTGTAGGTCTCAACACAAAAAGATAGTATTGCTCTATCACAAATCCATTTAACATATTGAAATGACAAATCATGGATAATGAGGCAAGCAATAAATAAATCACGAAAGTCTTAGTGATTAGAAACAACATAGTTTTCCCAAAGTGATATTTTAGAAAGCATTTCTTCAATAATTATAAAATCAAATTTTTTTGCAAATGATATTTAATTTTGAAGGCAATTACTTTATCTTATTTTCTTTTATTTTTTTTAAATTATTAAGTTTATTTTTTATATTCATATAGGATTTTAATTCTTTCGAGGTAGAAGTTACAATACTAGAAAGTTTGAACTTGAAATTTATTTATATGAGTTCAGACCTGATGGAAAAGTCGAATTAAATATCTTACATTATTGCAAAAGTAATCAATACATGTTTCTTGAAGTTTTTGTTATGATTCATGATGTCTTGTTTAATACAATTTAGATAATTGCTTCTAAAAGTGCATTTAGTAATAATGATAGAACTCTTAATCAATATCAAATTGCGTTAAAACATGATATTATCGAGGCATTAATATGTGTGAATTATTGGATGTATGGTGATCAAGGTAAGATATTATGTTAGCTGAGTATTATTTATATATTTTATTAACTTATTTTTTTCTTTTCTTGTAGATTTAAGGATCCTGAATTGATGCTGGTACACTGAATATAATGAATATTAATGTTAACTAAAATAAAAATAAAGATGATGATAGTTAAATTAATAAGTAATATGGGAGGAGATAAACTTGGACTTTTAATTGTGACTTATTGATAGAATTTTTATTTATTTTCACTTGCCACTTGAATTTATTTGTTTATTTATGTTATATTTATGCTTACTTGTTCTTCTCGTTTTGCTTGATGTTTGGCTTGACTCAATAATAGATAATTAGTTGTTGTCAGATAATATTATATTAATAGATAAAATTAAAACACTTGCTATATTGAACTCAAGGGTAGTTGGGATTAGGAATAATGGTGATTTTTTTGGTTCATGATTCATAAGTCTATTATATTATTTTCATCATTTTTCGTTTTGATCCGAAGTGGCAAGCCATTCAAATTATCTCTCTTCTCTCTCTCTCTCTCTCTCTCTCTGGCAAGCCATTCAAATTATCTCTCTTCTCTCTCTCTCTCTCTCTCTCTCTCTCTCTCTCTCTCTCTATATATATATATATATATATATATATATATATATATATAATTTAGTTCATAATAATGGAGTGGCTTATGAGCGGAAAATAAAATTCAATGAAAATACAATGAGATGCTTACAAGTAATAAGATTTTATGTAAGCAGTCTTCTTTTGTATGTTGTTATTTTGCTTCTTTGCTTTTCCTGATATTATTTCTATTACATGTAGAAAGACCATCTAGTTTATGCTTGTAATCATTTGACCATGAATGCGTGGATCATGTTGTCATCCAATATAGGAAGAGATATTACTGTTGACCAAAATTTATATATGCATGAGTTTTTGCACTGTTTAAGTCTAAGGCTTCGTTTGGGATAGCTTTCTTGATGTTTTCTAAAATGACTTTCTAGTATAAAAATTCTAATTCAAAAATTTTTTGTACTAGAAAGCCGTTTCAGAAAGCAACCAAAAAACTGTCCCAAACAAAGCCTAAGTTGTTAAATGTGTATTTCAATTTATGCTTGTTACTTATTTCAAACTCTATAGTTGATGAATCAAGTATATTATATTTGTTGATGAATTAAATTATGATTTTTCATTTTTTGTACTGCCTACTTCTTTAATTTTGATAAATTCTTTTGCTTATTAGACTCTCTTAGCTTATTATATAAATTTTTTAAATCAGAATAGATTATCAAGTCAGAATTAGGTTATCCGAGTTACTAGTAGGTCGGATTTGGGTTGAAATATTCATTGATACAGTACCTAATATGCCTGTAACGAACTGAAGTGAGCCTGGTGAAAATTTTATGTTTATTTAAGTATTTAGTTACTCTTGCGGAATTAATTTAAGTAGAAAAATGTATAACTAGAAAATTTTCTGGGAGCACTGTGCTGTTGGGATGGAAGCACTGTGGCACTAAGATCTCTATCTGAGTGAATAAAATTTAATTATTAGGGGCACTGTGATGTTGAGGGAGCAATGCTGTCTTTTTTATCTATTGAAGAGTGCTTGGAAACGTTGTGACACTGATGTCGTTGTTCATGAGGAATTTTCTAGAAACAAAAAATCATTAGGAGCACAGTAGCCTTGGGTCAATTTTATGTGTGTGTGTGCGCGCGTGCTTTTATTTGATTTAAGTAAGCTTGAGAAATTTTTCGTTGTGTAACTTTTGTATATTATAGAATATATAATTCTAAGCATTTTAACGAAAAAAACTCAATGGTTTTAAATATATGACTTTTTATGTGTTTTGCAATATATGTGGACATAAGGATCTATGTACACATATATTTCTACCATCTGTCTTGAATAAATGTAAGATGAATAAATAGAGGTATGAATGAAAGTACAGTTATAATAGAAATCATGTTACATGTAATACCTCCATCTATCCTGAACAGTTGTCAGATGATCAAGTTAAGATATAAGTGAAAATGGAGATATAAGAAGACAGCGGAACATGTGCATGTGAATTATGTTTTGCATAATGTGCATACAAGTCATTCATTTCACCCTATAGTTCAAATTTAAATGAAATTCATATTGTTGCTACGCATAAGTTCAAGAACTAATCATGTTATTGCTTCTCATAAGTTCGTATTGTTGCTACTTACAAGTTTAATAAATATATAGTATTGACATGTAGCTACTATTAATAATTAAGTGTATTGCTACAACCATGTTACAAATAGAACATTGCATGATTACCCTATTACTTTAATTGAACCATAAAACTTTATGTTTATTCCTATGTTATTTATTTTAATTGTAAACATTAAATTCTTAGTAGGCTTCGAATAGCCTATTGAGCAAGTAATTTGCTCGCTCTTATATTTACATATTATTTCATAATGATAAAGCCCCAACTAAATAGAGAAAAAAATATTGATAAAGGCAAAAGTTCATATTATAAGTATATTCCTATTATAGAACTATTCTTTAGTAATTCAGTCATTCTTATATATGAGTTGATATAAAAAAAAAGTTATAGTTGATGATTATTGTATGTGACTTTTGATGAAAAATGAATTGTTTATATTATCTTTATTGAATGTTTTAGTTATAGGTTTAATTATTGGTGATGAGTTACATATGAATAAGAATAATTCTTTTTTACATCTTTGAAATAGATTGGTCGAGTCAACTTTTAAATAATAAAAAATCTACAATATCATAATAAATTTTAAAAAATTTTAATTTTTTATAATTAATCTATCACTATTCATGATTCATTAAGTTGGTTTATATTTTTTATTTAGTTGTTTAAAATTCTATATTTTGAATTTTTTTAAAGGAGCATGGTGTTTAATTTAAATTAAAATTAGAAATAGAAATAGAGTATTAAAAAAAATTGAAAAGAAACAAACTAGCCAAACAGAATGACGCATTCAAAATATAATGACGCATTTAATGGAATGCGCCATTCTATTTGGCGCATTTCATTGAATGCGTCAAATTATTTAGCTCATTGTTACAATAATTTTAGAATTTAATTTGACTAACTGGGATGAATGCGTCATATTTGAAATATTCTTTAGAATGTGCTATTTTATTTGAATGATTTACTTCATTTTAAATTTTTTTACTATTCGGCTCTTATTCCTAATTAAATTAACCACGGTGCTCCTTTAAAAAACAATATTTTTTTGTTAGCTCTTTTTGCTACCAAACGAATCGCTTTCTCGTTCCAGTAGTCATCCAGGATCTTGATTTCCCTACGTGGAGCTTCGCTTTTCACTGGAAGCGGCGGATGAGAAGGTTCAAGGTCACCATGACCTCGACCTCCAGTCCAACGTAACTCTCCAGCTTTCACTAGCCACTTTATCCTTCAGTCTCTGGCCGTGGAGCCGTGGAGAAAGATCAACGATGCAAACCCTAACCGTCTCCTTCCCTATTCCATTCTCCGGCTCAAATCATCGACTGCCGCCGATCCTCCTCGGCTTATCTCGGATCAATCGATTGACTTCGGAGATAAAGGCTCAGATCTCGATCCGTTCCCCACCACTTGGATTCGATTACCGCACGGAGCTGGCGGAAGAGTCTCGGATGGTGGTGGCGGCGGAGCACCCGGAGCTGGTGGATCTCGTGGATGGCGGGAGGCTGGTGCTTGTCGAGAAGAGGCGATTCGGACCAGTCCCCGAATGGAGAAGGGAGTTCGTGGAGCCGGAGGCAATCTGGCTTGTCGGAACTTCCCACGTCTCGCAAAATTCGGTGGTGGATGTTGAGCGCGTAATCAGGGCTTTGAGCCCTGATAATGTTGTGGTTGAGCTTTGTAGGAGCAGGCAAGTTTCTTCGATCTGTCCTTGATGGTCATTGATATGTATGGCAACTAGGTTTCCTATTTCTTCGAGTGTCATTATTACTTTATTTTAAATTTAATTATAAATGTTTTGAATGTCATTATTGCAATAACGAGTTTATAAAACAAAATTTAAATATGAATGCTTGCTGTTGAAGCGAGCCAATATTATATTTAGATATTGAGTAAACATATTTATTATTTATGATAATCATATTTTTAATAATAATAATATGAATGATACATCATCAAAAAATTATCTTGATCAGGCACAAATCTTGAGGCAAAATCAAGTTGGAAGCTTCAAAAATTAAAATTGAGATCATCCGAATTCTGATTTATGCAAACTTATTGTCGAACTGAGCGTCTCGAAAACACAAACCCAACGACACCAAAATCGACCCAATCCGAGCCCAAATGAGTCCAAATCTAAGACTTGAAGCATTTTTGGAAGGATCAAACCACAATTTATGTTACCAAACAGTCTCTAATCGTGACATGCTTATAATCGAATCGAGCGGCTCGACGAGACGAATCCAATGAGCCCAAGATCATCAAATTCTGATATCATTAAGACAGTCAAAGGTCCATTAAACGGTGCATGATCGCGGGAATCAAGATCAGCCGTCCATTCGAACCACTCCGAATTTATCCTTGATCTTCCACTTATTTACAAGACATGGCACTCAAGAATTCTATAAATAGAACCATATTTCCTCTTGAAAAGGGGATGGAAGTCAAGAGAGAACAAGGAAGAAAGCTTCAGCCGCCTAGCTCCTCCTCGACCACCGTTGGAGTTCTGCCGCATCACCGCCAGACCACCAAGGGACGCCGGAGTTTTGTCGCACCATCGCTGGACTACTAAGGGACACCGGAGTTCTGTCGAACCATCACCAGACCATCAAAGGACGTCGAAGTGCCACCTGAAGCCGGAGTGACCCCTGACGTTGAAGTGCCACTGCAGGACCACCGCCTGACATCGGAGTGCTGCCGGACCACCATTTAACGTTGGAGTGATACTGGATTTTTGCGAAACTTTCAGTTGACATATGTAATCTGGTCGTCTTCAAGGACGAGTCAAACCATTGTACTTTACTCAAATTCTAGTGGAATCATTTTCAACTGGGCTAGGCCCTGTGGTTTTTTTCCTTTCCCGGGTTTTTCACGTAAAAATATTATGTTCTCTATGTGTGAGCTGGATATTCGTGCAATACTAAGACGCAAAATTATAACTCTATCGCCGCGTATATTCTAGCCCACAACAATGATCATTGTTTTAATAATTATATTCAAAATGATGATAATCACATGTATAGTTTGGACAAAATTTTTAGTCAACAAATTAAAAAAATCCTGAGAAAGTCTGCTTTCCGAAATTGTAGTATATTATTTATTATTCTCTTCTCCACTTCTCACTGGTTGACTGTTCTTCTATCCTATCCTTATTACTCAAATTCTTTTGTTCTACCTCCTCTGTTTCCTCTTGATGCAGGCTGAGATTATTTGTCGTCTAAGGATCGCTCGTCCTCATTAATCATCCACGATAGAAGCCTTGAATCTCAAACGAAGAGAGAGAAAGAAGAGGAGGGAGAATTAAAGAAAAGGGCAATTTGACTTTATATGTCTTATAATACCTAGGATTGGTTAAACATGCCTACTGTTTATTTTGTTGGAGAAATTTGTCCAAAAGTTTATTCGGGTGAAACTACCCTCACTTTATAGAAATAGAATTCAAAATAATCGTGTGAGGATTCACGTGAATTTTTGAATTAGAAGTTGCTCGATTCATCCTTTTTTTCAATACCTTCTACGTCTCCAACGATCTTAAAGCACGTGCGATTAGTCGACAATTTTCTCCTTCATTTCCATCTTCAACTATTTATTCAAAATTAGTGATGTTATACATTTGATTATTTAAATTTGTAGGTGGAATTCACATTCTAAACTAGAAACCCAATATAACATCACACATCACATTATTTGTTATAAACATATTTCAACCTAATTCAATCCTTGTTCATATTTTTTAATACGGTTCGAACAATATTTGAGGAAGGTTCGAATAAGATTTGATGATAGTTCGATCAAGGTTTAACAATGTTCAAACATGGCTGGAAAAAAGTATTCAATAAGGTTCAAGCAAATTTAAATATATTATGATCATGGTTGGCATAAGGTTAGAGGAAGTTTTGAACAAGGCCGAGAGATTCTCCTTTTAGTTAGTTTTTTAAATTTCATGATTTGCAATTTTTTTGGGCCCTAATTTATCAACTATTATTGATGATGATTAATAATAATATAAATGAGGGATACTCCATTATATTCAATATTGGCGGAAAGAACCAAATATTTGGAGTTGTTTTCTCCGATCACTGATTTGGAGTTTGGAGAATTCTTATCTTGGGAGAAATTTGAGAGCATGAGCAAAAGTATTAGGCTGCTAGAGAACTATTTGGATGATAACAAACACTTCAAGAATAACAACTTAAAGAAAGCATTTGTGGAATGCATTGAAAGGGATGATGTGTGAAAGTTAGGTTTATATTATCTTGTAAATGGTGTCGTTCTCAACCATGACTAACATAATATTATTTTTATTAAGATATTTGGCTTAATTAAAGATGAAGTATTTTTTTGATTCCCACGGGGTAGGCCATCTTGGGAGTGGATACTAAGAGGGATAAAGAATAATATAACGTATTATGAAGTTACTTCCCTGACAAAACATACCTCAACCCAATGCACTGTAATTGAATATATCATATTATTATAATATTGGGCTTATGAATCCATCCAGAGCTAGGGTGAGAATGTGTGAAGTATGTTGGAGAGAGAGCATTAAGGATGTTGAGTCGGAAGAGTAACAAAGTGCTTAGGAGCAAAGATATTTTTCATTGTTGATTAATGAAGATGCAAGTTTTATACCAAATGTTGTATTTTAATTGCTTGTAAGCTGTAATGGCCCAGAATCAAATTTTAAAGAATTATCTATTTTATTTTTTAAAAAAATATACAGAGCTTCAATAAATCATCAATTAAATAATAACCAGCAAAAGCAACTAACAATTACATACCTCAAAATATTGCACTATATTCGTTCTTTTAATCAATATACAATAGTCAGGAGATCAGTACAATCACTAACCTATCACAAGCTTTTGACTACAAAAAAATAAAAATGAAATACAGAGTAAAATCTAAAAAAAACCTGTGGATCTCTGTCAACCTCACTTCAACCGGTCCTGACCCTTTTTCTAACCTGAAATTATTAAAATCCACATAATGAGCTAAATGCCCAACAATAATCCAAACCTAATTAAAGCTTTCAACGCAAGGACTAAAGAATCAATATGAAATGCTCAGTCTAATATAATCAATAGTATTTAATGTAGTTAATGACCAAATATCATCAAACTCTCTTTGAATAATATTCTTATTTTCTTCGAGCCATGTTCGACCATGTTGAAACCCTATTCGAATCATGTTTGATTCAAACCATGTTCATATACTGTGTTCGAACTTTGATCGAATAATGTTTGAATAAAGTTCAAATCAATCTTGTGCGCGACGAACTTTAAATTTGTAATTTGTAGTCAAAAGAGAAGATATTTGGTCAAAAATGAACTTTTGGACTTATTTATCTAAGAGATCAAATAGTGCATATATTTTTTTCTATTACGAGTATTATAAGACATGATTTTTTATTATATTTCTTCTTTCACCCATAACTTTATCATCCCCAATCATTTCCTCTATACAATCGCTAACCCTCCTACCTCTATTCCATTACAATCCATCTCCAAGACCACTCGAGAACTGCCCTTCCATAGAACCACCTCTTAGCAAGCTTTCTTCATCAACGCACTGGCAACACCGAACCATCTCCCATCAAGCAGCTTCACCTCCTTATAGCCATTTTCATCCTAAACACTCAACATCTACCCATGTTAGAACTTGAGATCTCCTATCTCTTTTCAACTCATAGCTGCCAAACACAGTTTGAAGAAAAACATGTAAAACTCGTCTCCATAGAGTTTTGTGGCTCCAAACATGGAGGATTGATGAAGACGAGGGTTCCGTAGCCAGTATATTGTATTGGACTGAAACAACATTCTAGATGATAGGAGATGCATAAAAATGTAGCTAACGTTTCCTACAGTTTAGAGATTTCGCTAAAATGCTACCTCGCACGGAGCTTCCTAGTGTAAGTGCTACAAAAATCTCAAAAGGGAGCTAAAAACAAGCACTTAGACAAAAAGCTCCAGAACAAGATTGAAGGCATAAAAATATAATGTCACTAGTACTGGTTTGGACATGGTTAAGAATTCCTCTCCATCGAAGCACCATATGAGATAATAGTCTTGGTAGAGGTGAGAAAAAAGCTGAGCAAAGCTCCTCTCAACATTAAAAGGGGCCATAATCTTAAGAATCTTGTAAATGAATAATGTTGGATATGCAAAATGTCTTGCACATAATTATGTAGGCCTAATGCGCAAGCGTACATCAATCAAACAAAGAGAAGATTTGTACATTACATAATTAAGTTGCCCTAATGCATAATTACATGCCCCCTAAGCAGAGATTTATAGCATCATCTTATGATTGCATAAGCTAAATGCATCATTATGCGTCACCAAGAAATGACGACATTTGTATAAAATCATAGAGGTTCTTTTCTAGTTGAGCCCAACTCTAACTGAGCTGGCTCCAAAGCAAAATTAACTGCAACAGCTAAAGGTCCACTTTTCACCAACAACAGTAAACATGAAATAGCTCGAAAGCCTTTATATACTCTAGCAAATGGAAGTTAACATTGATACAACAAAATAAATTCAAACATAAAAAGTTTCGTGGCTAAGCTCCAATTTCATCACATAAATCCTTCCCCCTAACCTGAAAGATGATATTTGCTTATGGGAGAACAAAATACAATTATACAAAAAAATACAATTTTTGCGCCATGCTCGTAGTTGTTACCACTCCACTATTCCGCCTAAAACTTTCAAAAGTCTAAAACAAACCAATATTCATAAAAGAACCCATTACATATCTGTGTGGCCGAACCAACTAGACTTTTAGCCTATGATCTGATGAGAATCGAGTAGCCTTAACAAAATAATATTCATGCTCTAAAACTTTAATGTTCACCCAATGGCTATGCTCCTGCATTTCTGAATTAACTATTCCATTTAAGAGTATAGGAAAGCCCTTTGTTAGTAACGATCTGTTATGAAATTGACCTTCTTGACAAGTTTTTCACATTTGATATATGACGTTCGCCTTAAATGAGAGAACTCGTGGTTCCTAATAAGGTCTCTAGATCAAAGCAAAGGGCTTGACTCATGTTATAAATCCCATGTATCCTAATCCTTATGACCACTTTAACTAGAGTCCAATGGTAAAACCTAACTGACGAACCATTAGACTTGACAAGGTTTACCACCATCCTTACATCTCTTCTTAGCATGGAGTAACATCTACTTGCTCAAAAGTCAAAACTTAAGAAATCATTTTTATTAACATTTCTCTCCGGCTCTCATTAGACATTGACAATGTTTGCTTCCATTTCTCGTCTCTTCTTCATGTGACAGGCACATTCTTTAGCAAAACATGGGAAACCATCCATATTGATAGTTCCGTCCTATGAGCAGGAGTAACTATTTGTGTGGGTTTTGTCCCTTGGAAGTCTTTAAGTTATGAAGACGACCTTCTTATTTGGGGTGAAATCTTTGGGAAGTGGGATATCCATGTCCAATTTACCTATATATATATATATATATATATACACACTTAAAATTTTTTCTGGAACCCACAAGCTATCTATCTAAATTTTTGTGTGTGTATATATATATTCAGTTTATAAATTTATTCTGTAGTTTTTCAAAGAGCAAAAGAGTAATTATCTCTTCATTTGTGAGTTTTTAATATTTTATCGATTGTTTTAACTATTTAATGCTGAAACATTGTCTTCAGGACAAAACAATCTCCTTAAATCCTTTTTTTAATCTGGAATTAGTGGGCGCATTGATTCCATTTAGGATTGTCATATCATTTCATGTTATTCTTGAAGATTTTGCTAATGATACATTTTTGCCAGTAGTTTTTAGTAAAATGATTTTTATCTCTCATGGTAATAGAACCCAGAAACAAGGCCATGCTCAACTTGTTTCCCCATGTGCAAAAAGGCCAAGGCTATGCTTTTTTGAAAGCTGCATAATGTCTTTGCTCTCAATCATTTTTCTAACTTCAATATGTGCAGAATTCACTTTCAGAGCTGGAATAATGTATGCATCAAAAGATGTTGAGGATGCTCCACTCAAAGCAAACATGTTCTCCCTAGGTGGCACGGAATTTTTTGGTGCGGTCAATCGTAGCATAAATTTGGGTTAGCTCTGTCTCCACAATTTAAAACTTATTCCTTCTGTTAGATAAAGTAATTGGAGTCCCCTATTATATAATTGATTACATTTGAAATTGTTAGATCCGTTGGGAACTTGGTATTAGGATAATAGAACAAGCATTATGCTGCTTATTTTGGACAGGAACCTTTGCACCAAAATAATTAAATTATGTTGACAGTATGATGAATGATTCTCAAAATCAACTCAAAGCTATTCAAATCATTTATAAACATCGTTAGGACTCAAAAGGCGAGTACAAGGAATTTTACTGCTGCAAGTTGTGAATATGTTGATGCTAGTGAGCTTTGAACTCACGAATAAGGGTAATAATGTCCATCATTTAAAGTAATATGTTTTTCTATTTCTGCTCCATACTGAAATCGACTACTAGTATGAAACATGGGAAGATTTAATAGAATTATGGAAACTATATGCCATTCGATCACTATAATTTGGAGTGATAATGTTTTCCCTAATCTTGGTTTAAGTTTATTATATCCTTCTAATAATACGCTCAAGAATTTTCGGGTTTAAAACTTGAAAAACATGAAGTTACTTGACAATCTACAGCTTGAAAGGCTGCAACAAATGAGAATCTTGTTGTTATCTGATGTTGGTACTGCAATTACGAAAGGTTTCTTTACATTTTAACCTATTAATACAAAATATTTGCCTTTGAAGCAGTAAAAGAAAAAAGCAAACGATGGGAGCTAAACGTAATGATTGAAGCCAATTAGTTGAAGTGCTGCCTCGTATTAGCACATTTTCACATTTGAAGTACAGCATTGCTAGAAAAAATATGTAATATTATAAGATTTAAGGCCACTATTTTTGTAATAACAAAATAGAATGTAAATCATTTCATTGTAAACATAGCTAACAAGGAATATCTAGCCTATTCCAAAATAATAGAAAATAATACAATCAGAATTTATACTAGTGAAATTTGCTGCTAATAAGAGGAAATGCAGAAGCTCTATTCCAAAATTTAAAAATTTAGTCAAATTCATCATTTTTAATTATTTGGTTGCTCCATATAAAATACGACACTTATTTGTTTGTACCAACTATTGAAGCAAAACAAGAATGACAGTTTTGGCATTGAAATCAGCATCATCATCAAATTTTATACTCAATAACATTTGATTTTATGAAAATGGCTTCACCATTTTACCTATGGAGTGCGTTGTAAATTTAATTTGCACATATCTAGGTACAAATGTTCCTCCTTGTTCTGTCCTCTTAAGGAAGCAACTGGTTCGATGGTCTTCTCGCATGTTGTTTTCCAAAATTTTGTAAGAATACATGTTGATTCTGTCAAGCGGTATTCAATTTTTGTAAAATTCATTTCTTTCAGGAGGACAAAGTGCTTTTGCTTTAAGGTTACTTCTGGCAGTTTTCTCTTCAAAGATTTCATTAGGAGCAAAGGGATCTTTTGGAGAGGAGGTCGGGTTAGATCATTCCACTTTTGAAAAATTGAGCTATTGAATTTCTGACTGGATTAAAGTTCAGTAGATTAGTGGTTGTATCATTTCTTTGTCCTGTTATTTATAGTTCCGTGCTGCGCGAAAATCTTCAGAGGAGGTTGGGGCTCAGATTGTTTTGGGGGATCGTCCAATTGAAATAACTGTATGCAGTCTGTTAGCAAAATTTTTTAAACATAAAAATTAACCTCAATTCTCATAGCTCAGATTACGCCCCATCTCAGTCACCACTACTATTCTCTCTACTGGAAAGTGCTCCCTGGTGAAGTACAAACTTAAAATACCCCAATTATTTCTCTTTTGACAGCTTGAAAGGGCATGGAATTCTCTTGTATGGACTGAGAAGCTGAGATTGGTAATCTCACTATTTCGAGGCATCACTTCATCATCTATTAATATCTCTGGAAGTAACTTTAAGGTTGTTCTTTCATACCCGTTCTCATTTTCCTGCCAAGTTTTTTGCATCTGTTTTTGTTCCATTTAGTTCTTGTTATTGTATGTCTCTATTCCGTACTAATTTGAACTTGTACGTGGTTTCTGATTTTCTTAAATGCTTTTTTCTGTATCTTTTAAGAAATTCTTAAAAATTCTATTCATGCATCTACATTGTTTTGGATTTATTCCCCATAGATTTTACAATTACTGTAGATACGCTTTTTAAGATCATTGGGATTTAAGTGCTATTTAATAAGCTCGAAGCTTTCTTAAACAAAATTTTCTTTTTTTATTTACTTTTCTATTTTCAAGAAATAGAAATCTTATCTAATGTTTATATTGACTTTTTCTTAAAATATTTCTAATATAGGGTATATCAGATCTTTATGCTAAAGGTATTAACTTGATTAATATCTCCTTAGGATAGTGGTGGAAAGGTTTTTTGGACAATGATGAAATGGACATTCAGGGTTTGGATTGATTTGGTGCTGAAATTTTTAGTCAATTAAAGAGCATGTTTTCTTTGGAGAAAAATTGTGAAGAATTCCTTATCAAATGTTTTGGGCATTGGGGAACTAATTTTGATATTTTTATGAATTTTGAATTAGTGGTTAAGGAGTTATGAAATTTTTAATCTGATTGCTCATAGTAGAAATTATCTTTCTATATTGGGATTTTAGTTTAGGGTATGTTAGGGTTCTTGGGGAGTTGATGTCTTAGAAGGTCATGAGAAATGTAAAAGAATATTTGGGAGAGTTTTGAGGAGGTTGGATGTGTTTTGGAGTTAAGGGAAATTAGGCTTAATACTATGTCGATGAGATAAAAATTACGTCGAGAAAGAGATAGAGTAATACTGGAAAAAAAAAAATTATGGACTCATCAAATCCCTAAAAGATTAGTCAACAAGTTTCATCGATGAGTAGAACAACCAGCTAGCCACCAACTTTTTCATACGAAATTTGCACAAATTTTTTTTTTCAATAAATCAAAAAGTACAAAGTAACGTCCTATTTATAGACCTTTGTTAAGCTTTAGACAACTTCGAAAAATCTTAGTAGCTAATAAAACACTATTAAATTGATTGATAACTTGTCCTAATATAGTGAAAAAGAAAATAAGAGAAATAAAATAAAATTTAAATATTTTAAATACATGAAAATTCAGATTAGCCAAATAAGACAATTAGAGTGGTCTTAAAAATAAGCAATTTATGAAGATTCTTGCATCGTTCACTTGTATGGCTTGCCTAACCATCAAGGGACCTTAACTTAATGATGCAACCTAAGAACAAACTTTGCTCTAAGAATGCAAATAAAAGCACACTTCCTTTTTCATTCACATAAACCTTAAATAACACAAACAAACACAACTATAAATGAGTACTAACACTACTTACAACTTATAATAGAACAAGACACGATGCAACCTAAAACTTATAATAATTTTAAAGAAGAAATATATAGGTGGAATGGAAACCATGGGGAGAAGAATAGATAGAAGTCCGAGATGAAAAATAAGAAGGAAAGTAGAAGAGGATAGCTCGCAAGCTAAAAACCCGCAGGTTTCACATTCCAAAAATTCATCACAAATTTTCCTCTCGGCATCCTTTAGTAGAATGTCATATTTTCTTCTTATCTTCTCTTTTTCTTGTTCAAACTTTGACCAAAGTAGGAGTTTCCTATTTTTATACTTTTCAGTACATATATATTGTTGTCTTTGCACCCTAAGTGTTTCATTCTGAATTGAATTTGTAGAAATTGTTTGAGGCGGAACCCATTCTGTTGATGGAAAGTTATTATCTAGAATCAGTTGAATAGATGGCTAACTTTCACAAACTGCAGGCTCAATTACATCTTGAATTGAAACTTTGGCTTGTTGATGGTTGTCCATTTATTTACTTTTTAAATAGAAAGGAAGACACTTACGACAACCTAATGCTCTGTTACCAAGTTGATGCAACCTAAAAAATAAACTTTGCTCTAGGAATGCAAATAAAAACACACTTCCCTTTTCATTCACATAAACCTTAAATAACACAAACAAACATAACAATAAAGCAGTACTAACACCATTTACAACTTATAATAGAACAAGACAGGACACAACTTAAAACTTATAATAATTTTAGAGAATAAAGATACAGGTGGAATGGGAACCGTGGAGAAAAAAATAGATAGAAGTTCGAGACGAAATATAAGAAGGATATGGAGAAGAAGATAGCTCGCAAGCTATGACAAACCCGCAGGTTTCACATTCCAAATATTCATCACATCTCTCTCCTAAACTCTTGACAAAGGAAATCAACCCCAAATTATAGGAGAAATAAGAGGGAATAACATTTAATAGATCACATAAATGTGCCCCCAAAATAGCCACTAAAACCCACCGAAATACCCCAAATTTAAAGTCTCATGCATAGACATCAACAAAGAGGAAACTGAGCAGCCAAAGCAGGGAAAGCAAGCAGCCAACAACAGGAAAACAGCAGGACAACAACATGGGGGAAAAACAGCCAGCATAGGGAAAGCCAGCAGCACTTAGGGAAGACCAAACGACACCTAGGGAAGACCAAACAACAGTAGATATACGAGAAGACAATAGAGAAAATGAGTTGATAGCAAGGAAACTGAGAGATAGTTGGGAAACCGAGGGGCCAACAGGGAAAACGAAGGGTCAACATAAAAATTGAAAAGTCACTGGAGAAAAAAAGCTAGAAACACAAGTAGAAAATAAAGAAAACATAAAATGACAACTCTTGACTGCATCACTTAAGCTTCTTAATTATTCTTCCTATAATTTAGAAAAGATTATGGGTTGCCCATGTGCTTATATGGAGAGTTGTGCATGATGAAATAATCAAATCTTGATGGAGTGCCTTGATCTGTGAATTTTTTTTCTTGACTTTTGTCTTGTTGCTGCATCAATTTCTTGCCTCTTTTTTCTTATCTATTCTAATGTCACCATAAATAGGGTTTTGTAAATCTTTCAGCCTGATCCCACCTTGGCTCAAATTTGGCTCAATGCCATTCAGTTCAATTTTGAGTCAGTTTAGGCTAGCTATATAAGATGACTTGATTTGAGCTATGCCTTGCTCATTAATTTAGATCTAAGTTGATCCAAATCAAAAATAGGTTGCATCTAAGATCAAAGATAGAAGAATCACAACAGTTACTGCTGAAAAGTATTAGCAGCTTGTCTGAAAACATGATGGGTCATGAGTACTTATTCAATTTGACAATACCCCGAGCTGATTTTATAAATCCTCCTCCATTCATTCTTAATAAGTGTTTACTTGAGGTGTTATGTTTTATAACTTTTTATGCACAAGTTTTAATCATGTTATCTTTTATCCATTACTTTTTCTTACTAATCCCTTCAAATGATTCCATCTGCTTATCCTATTGGAGCAACTTTTGACCTCCATTGTAATATGTACTATTCCCTAGCCACTTCAATCTATTTCTATAGTAATGTTTGACTTCCTAAAGAAATCCACAAATAAACCTCCTTTTTTGTTCCTTATGCCTAAGCTGATGTGAATGTGTCCCTATTAGAAAACAAAACATGAAAATGGAGTTTTACTACTTGATTTATTTCGGGCATGAAGTATCACTATTTTTTTTTTCTCATACTCAATAAGTCCTACTCCAAATACTCCTTTTACATTATTATTTCTCTTATATATATTCGAATTTTATTCCACATTCATCTTGATTTTGATTTGCTGTATTATCAACTTAACTATCAATGACTTTTTGTTGCCCAAATTCAACATAAACTAGTTTAATTATAGTATTTAAAAATTATTTTTAGTCTATGTAAGATTCTCTTTAAACATATCATTCTTGAAGCTGTTCTTCATTTTAAAAACTAGCTAAATTTTGTAAGTTACAAACTTTGACTATCTAAAGAACATATGAAAGGAAGGATCGAATATCATAGACACATCCATTCCTCATTGCATGTGAGCATTTTTATGAAAGGTATTTGTTTAGCTTTAATCACTGCTATTTACTGAATTAGAGGTGATCCAACTAAAACTATAAAGAAGTTAGATATATTTGTTTTCAAGTTTTAAAGTAGTAAGAAGAACAAAGGCCTTGAAGAAGGAACTACTTCAGAGGATGTTTGGTTGAAAGTAAAGTGGGTCTAAAGTATTTCAAATATGTGTTTTAAAAATATTGGTATTTGGTTGGATGGAAAAGGAATGTAAAAAAAAGTAAATATAGTGTAAATTATTTTAGTTCATTTTTGAGGTAAACTAAACTCGCCCAGTTTCGTTTACACTACAAGCAAGCTCGCTTGATCGCCTCCGCCACCCATCGCCGACTGCCTCCACCCGCCGCTGACCACCATTGCCATCACTAGCCGCAGGTCGCCACCACTCGCTGCAGGTCACCACCACCGCTTATTGTCGCTGGCTGCCCCATCTTTTGAACCTTACACTACATTCATTTTACTTCTAAAAAAAAAAACCACCTGTATTTATTTTAAACTCATCCAAACAACTTCAAAGTATTCATTTACTGTATTTTTTTTAGCCAACCAAATAGCCTCTCAGTCCATGGTCATGATCAACATCAGTGACGCTCAAACTCTTGATTCATCCTATATAGAATCCACAAATTTTCTCTGTAATCAAAATGGATGTCTTCTCATTTGGGCACCGGTTTTGATGTTTTATTTGTTCAACATCTGTCTTTTATTAGTTTTGCTACCCCCATCAGAAACTGAGAAGTTGCGCCTTTATACCAACCATATCAATGTCAGAGGATGTAGCTATTGTTGTTGACTAACGAACGTAGGTACTGGCGTGCTTCTAACCTCCAAATTACATTGCCACTAACAATTCACATTATCTGCGTAGCGCAGGAAACAGAGATAGATGGGGGTCCATTTCAATTATATGAACAACTGAGCAAATCCTATCCTTCTCTTTTGCAGCCTCTCATGTATGAACGTGATACGGTATTGTTCCTAAATCCAGTCTGAATTATCAATAGTCCATGAAAGTAAATAAATATAGATTGGCAACTAGCGGCATAAAAGAAAACTCCCCTATTTTCATTCACAGCAAGCTAAACTATTGCCTGCTCCTCAAAATCCTGCGGCCTACAAATTATGATTTGCTCTGTGTTTGCTTTCTCAGTAGTGTAGATTGCAAAAACAAAACTTGACGGCTATAGTGCTTGTGTTTATCCACAGTATCTTGCATGGTCTTTGAAGAGGAGCAAAGCTGTAAACAACAGCAAGAGGGTGGTGGGTATTATCGGAAAGGGCCACATGAATGGGGTGGTTTATGCATTAATATCTGACCAGGGGAACCTTCGATTCCGGGACCTCGCCGGAAGCAAAGCAGGCAGTGGTTCTAATAGTTGGGTGAGTTCTTTACTTAAGAGTTTAGTTAGAGACACCATCTTAGGCTTTATCTTGTGGGCAATCTATGAACTGCTTGAGAACAAGTTGCCCATTTCAGGCTTATTTTAGTACTGGCTTTATATTACAAGCGCTAATCTCAGTAATCTGTTTTAGCTGTGTTTGATGGCACATTCTTCTCATTTGTGATTGATGGCACAGTTAGTTTAGGATTTACCCTACTTTAAGGAGGCTAAGTTCTTAAAATAGACAAAGCTAGAAGGTTATTTATACATAGAACTTTTATAATATATGTAAATGAGTCCGAGTCTTTGTTTAATCAAGCTAAGCTTGTTTAGTTGTTATCGAGCTTGTTTAATATTCGAGCTTGAGTATAGGCTCGAATTCATAACTTGATAAGCAACGAGTCGGGCTCAGCTCATTTACACCTCTAATATCACCATTTGTTATCAATCATCATGACTAAAAAGCATAAGGTTTAATTCACAAATCTGTAAAAATCTCATATGTAAAGTTTTACTAGCAGTTTTTTGAAGGAATTTTGTAGCTTATGCTTCTCTGTATATTACTGCACGTTGAGATTTTTAGCGAAGAGTTTGGGCAGATTGATGGATTTCACTTGCATGAGGGCGCCATTTTTTTTTCCTTGGGGGGAACGTAGTTTAGTGTTAGTGATTTAATTTTGTTTTGCATGGTTTTTCATTTATTATTATTATTATTATTATTATTTTATGTCTGGCTTCGGTTTTGAAATTCTTGGCTATCCTATTTAGGTTTTATTAGGGTTGCTGAAAAAGGAATGTAGTTTAAATAAAATTTTGATATTTGGTTTGATGAAAAAGAAATACAGTGTAAACTTTTAAAGAATTCCTTCTTGGCTACCTAGTTCATTTTTTGATTTATTTTGTAAACTTGCATGGCTTTGGCCGAATTTCTTTTTCACCTCATGCCAATTGCGTTGTTGCAAGCCGCCACATGCTAATCGTCGGCCACCGTCAATTGCCACCAACCACTGCTCGCCTACTGGCAACCATTGCTGCCCATGTTCGATCGACCGCCGGCCATCGCTATCCATCGCTAGCAACTGCTATCCACTGCTGACCGATCATCGGCCATTGCTCTTGCCTGCCATCGACCACCTCCACCTGTCAATGGCCGCTACCTCCACCGGCTGCTAGCGCTTACCATTATCACCATTTTACTTTTCATTTCATTGTCCAAATAAAAAATAATAATCTCATACATTTTTTTTACACTCATCCAAATAGCTTAAGGTATTGTATGATTTACTAAAAAAAAAATGCATATTAAAATGAATGCAGTATAAAAAAAATATAGTGCATTTGAAATATTTGAATTTATTTAGATAAGTGTAAAAGAAATGCTTGTGATTATTATTATTTTTTGTTTGACTTGAAGTAAAATGAATATAATATAAAGTCTAATTTAATTTCTTATATATATATATATATATATATATATATATATAAAAGAGTATTTGCATATATTGGACTAAAACTCTCTTGTAAATAGAAAACTATCAAAATTAAATTAATCTTCATCGCATGTAATGTATAACTTGAAACTACTATGAAGCATTTCTAGTTCCAATGGAGATAAAATTGATCATATCTAGAACTTTATGTTTGTATAGATTATAACTCGGAGAACGATTGTTTCATTTTTAGCTTAGGCCAAATACAAGCTGAATATGCTAATTTAGGCTTCGTTTGAGGTAGATTTTTTATTGTTTTTTAAAGTAATTTTTTAGTATAAAAATTTTTTGAATTAAGAACTTTTGTACTAAAAAAATATGTTAGAAAGCAGTAAAAACTATTTCAAAGTCTTAAATTGATTTTAAGCTAGGTTTTGATCGGGGGCGGAACCAGCCTTCATTCTGATACTGCATTATAAATGTTATGCAAAAAAATTATAAATTTTATATTCTATTTTACATTTTTTTGATAATATTATTTTACAACTTCATTTGGAACTAAATCAAATATTTCTTGCTCAAATATTTCAGTTGCTACCTTCACAAACAACAATACAAAACAATGAAAAGCCTAATCAAAGGGGAGAAAAAGCCTTTTAACTTCTTCCATTCACTTTCTCTCTTCTCCTTCGCCATGATTTCATCAAGAAGCAAGCGAAGGTTTATGCGATCCACTTTCAAGTAGAGGCTATTAGGCTATGGAATCAAACACAAATATAGAAAAAATTGCCATACATATGAAAAAAATAGAGATCAAGGGACTATTTTTTGGTTGAAAAAAATAAAGATCAAGAGAATAATATCTTAATCAGTAGTAAGGAGAACATAAAGACAAAATTGATAAAGGATTCATTCGAACGAATCAAAGCAAAAAAAAAAAAAAATGTAAACTAAAGAAAGAATTAAACAAAGCTTACTTGAAAGAAGATAAGGTAAGAAGATGCAGTTTTGGGCTTTCGATTCACCTTTGAAATTCGACGAACTTCAAAAGGCGGGCAGAGCTGCGGGGCAGTGGCGGAGCAACGAACTCGACGAAAGAAAACAGTGCAAATAGCATGAATGCCGTTCGACTAGGGCAAATAAATAAATTGAGAAGGGGCAAATTATTGAATAATCCCTCTTTGCAAGATTTTCTTTTTCTAGATCAAACAAGCTTGATATAGATATATAGAAAAAATGAATCATTTTAAACAAGCTTAATTCACATTTGAGCTAATTCAGGCCAACCAAGTTTTAAATCGCATCAAATCATGACATGAATCGACTTCAAGCCAGCTTATTTAAATTCGATCCGATTTTGAACCGAAGTTAAACCAGCTCGAAATCTTATTGTTCTCACCCCAAATTGGTTATATTTACATCTAAAACAAATACAAATATCTCTTGCTACATAAATATTTATTGTAGCTTGATTTAATGAAACCAACCTTGGATTGAAAAGTGGTGTCCACATAATATAATTCATCTTATGTAACATTTTGCAATTGAATTCTCAGCAACTCCCAACCTCCTAACCTAAGAAGGACTAGACTTAAATTCCCCTTTGGCTTTAATTATTATTGCCCAAGAAATGAATGGCCTTGAAAATATTGTAAGTCAAAGGGGTTGCCAGTCCAACTCTCATTAAATATGCCAATATTAATTGTTCACATTGCTTGAAAATCTAACATAATTTCTTAGTTTTTTATTTCTTTTTTAATGAGAAATGGATTGTGCCCACTCATGCCACATGGCATGATGACCATGTGGCATAATCACGACATATTTATCATAAAATTTTTATGTATTTATATGTCTAATATTTAATTTTTTATATTTATTTAAATATTATTTTAATTTATAAACCATATTAAAGCATAATATATAAAATATATGTTTATTTTCAATAAATTAATATTAGTAATATTTTTTATATAATTTAAAGCATTTATATGAAATATTTTATTTTATTTTAAATAAGTTAAAAGAAATTTGAGTATTATAGAATTTAGGTATTAGATATGTGAATATATAAAAATTTTATGATATGTTAAATCTCTGAAACATAAAAGGATATTTATATAAATTATTACATTTTATATATCTAATATTTAAAATATTATATCTATGTATATAATATCAATGGCATTAATTTATCTGAAATTATATTTATATTTTCATACATATGTTTTTATGTAATTTAAACACGAGAATATTTTACATATAAATATAAATTTTGTGTGTTATATATAAATATAAAAACTTTGTGGTATATATATGCGAATTGCATGCAAAAAATTGAAATAAGAGAGAGAAGTGAGGTTCCAACTCAAAAATTCCAACCTAATAAAGAATAAATAATAATAATAATAATAATAATAATAATAATAATATTCTAACCTAATATTATGTTATTTTTTGAAAAAAATAGACCGAAAGAAAAGTTATCTTATAGTGATTAGGATTCATTAGTTTAATTTTTCATAAAAAAATTTTGAAGTGAGAAAGTGATCTTCTAGATGCTTATTTAAAAATCTTAAAACTTAAAAGTTTGAATAAAAAAAAATATTTGGATAGAACATTGGATGACAAATATGTAATTTAGCCATTAATAGCGTTGGTTAGTGCACTAGAGGTTAACGTGATGATTAATGCTTCTATGTTCATTCAAATAGAAGTGGTTTAAATTTGTTGAAAAATGAGAGTATTTATGGCATATGTGACATTGTGGGGCAGCTTTATCATTATTTTGCTTTTAGGGGCTGTTTGGTTTGAATTAAAAGGGTTGTAAAGAATATATTCAACAAATGGGTATTTGATTTTAAGTAAAAAAATGCAAATTAAAATTTTAGTATTTGAATTGCATCTTCTAATATAATTTTGAAAATCGTTATATTTGGGCAATTTTCAAATATGCCATAAATTATGTGATTGTCATCGACCACTATCACTAGCATTAGTCACTGCTCACCACTGGTCACTATTGCCCGCTCTTCTGAGTAGCCGAAGGTCAATGCCGGCAGACCCCTTAGACCCCCATTATCTGCTGCCACTGCCACTGCTGACCATTGCTAGTCATTGGCTACTACTATTTGTGAGCTTTATACTACATTCATTTTACATCAAGCTAAATAAAAAAAAAGGTAATCACTTGCATTTATTTTACATTCAGTCAAACATTTCAAATATATTGCATTCATTTTGTACTGCATTCCATTTTACTCTGCATTCATTTTTCAGCCAACAAAATGGCCCCTTGGATAATGTTATATTATTGTTTGGCTGCTATTTTATTATTGAGAAACTATTTCTTACAATTGCATATATCAATTTGTGATAGTTATAAGAAAATTATTGTATGAATTTTTTAATATATATTTATGTTTGTGACATTCACAACACCATGACTTTTTTAATATACATAGTGGGGTCAGCTAGATGAATCATTTTTCTCTATTGTGTCCTATTAAGAGTTAAATGCTCATTTAAATCTAATTAAAAATATCATTTCTAATATTTTCTAACCAAATATTTTTAGGTCTACCTCTATAGGCCAAATTTAAGACATCTACTCTCCTAACCCGGTCATCAGAAGGCTGATGTTTTATGTGACCTATAGGCGATTCTCTCTAATCTTATCTGCCACAGGAGCTACTCTAACATTTTCATGAATATGCTCGTTTCACATTCTGTCTCTATGAGTAAAGCCACTCATCTACCTGAGCATCCTCATCTCTACAACACTTAACTTAATTTTATGCTACTCTTTTAAAGGCCAACATTCTACACCATAAAGCATTGCAGATCTCACCACCATCTTATAGAAATTTCTCCTAAGTTTGAGGGGTACTTTTCTATCACAAAACAGGACCGATGCATTCCTCCACTTTAACCATCCAACTTGAATTCTATTAATAATATCCAATCTATTTCAGCATCACTTTGAACACTAGACCTTAGATATCTAAATATGTACTCTTATTAATGACTCGATTGCCCAAAGTCGCAATCTCTCCACTAGATCTATTATTACTAAAATTACACTCCATGTATTCGATTTTTGATCTACTCAAACTAAAACCTTTAGACTCTAAGGTTTGCATTCATACTTCAAGTTTACCTTGAACTCCATCTCTAGTCATATTAATAAGAAGAATATAATAAAAAAAAAAGTATACACCATGGTATATCCTCTTGCAAATGTCTAGTAAGAACATTCATGACTAAAGAAAAAATGATATGGGCTTAAAGGTGATCCTTGATGTAATCCAACTGAAATAGGAAAATACTTGGTGAAAACACCTTATGTTTAAGCACAAAAAACAGCTCCTACATGCTAATCCTTAATGACTTGAATATAAGCATTATCTACCTTTTTTTCTTGAACTCTCCATTGCACTTCTCTTAGAACTTTATCATATGCTTTCTCTAAATCAATAAATATCATATGTAAATCCTCCTTATTCTCTCTATACTTCTCCATCAAACCTCTCAATAAATGTATAGCTTCCATAGTAGACCTACCTGGCATAAATCCAAATTGATATTGAGGAACATTATTATCACATCATAACCTATGCTCAATAACTCTCTCCCATAATTTTAAGATGTGATATAGTAACTTAATTCATCTATAATTCACACACTCTTATCCATCACCTTTATTCTTAAAAATATGAATCAACACACTTCTTCTCACTCATCTAGCATCTTTTTAGCCTTTAAAATAATATTGAAAATTTTCATAATCCAAGAAACTCCTTCATCTCCTAACCATTTCCTTACTCACATTGTTGGACACCTTCACCTTCATATCATATTACTTTCACGAACAAGGAGAGGACCAACTTGGTTATCCTTAGCAGGTACCTCAACCTTTCAATACTACCTAATATGCTACCTCATAGTCGTGCCACATTCGCCTTCATATGGTGAACCAATATTTAAACCTCCCTCAATAGTCGACCTAGCCTTTCAATGTCGCCTCACCTACAACCCTGAAGTTATGTAGCATTCACCTCTACAAATAGAATTAATGCAATCACCTTCATTTACTCGTCAACTTTCATGCATCATCAGTGCCAACTAGAAAAAACTAACAAAAATCTACTTTCACTTGCTCGATCTTGATACATTTTCTGAGTTAAAAAAAATATGATAAAAATATTTTATAAATAACAAATAAACAAATAAATTTTCTCCAAAGTTTTTCAATCATTCTTCAAATCATGATCCTCGAAGATGAACCATAGAATTTCCTATGCAAAGTTGGTAAGCATTTCCTTCACCTCATTCATTAGGGTAGCATTAATACGTGAGGATTTAGATTTGATTAATCATTAAATGTCCACTCTATTGGTAAAATGAACTCAACTAACTATATAAACTCCATAGTTCCACATTTCTATACGCTTGCCATCGCCACCTTGCGTGACAAAATTCAATAGCAAGTGAGAACAAGCAAATCTCCACGTGGCCTCTAGAAGACCACTTTGATCAACCATTGACCACTAAGCTTGAAAATTTCCAATTTTCTAAAACAATTCTATTATGATTATCTTTGATATAAAATCTTTATATATAGATAAATAATAGAAACATGATTGTGTAGTTAGAAATAAACCAATGTAGAATCTCTATATTTGGTTTGAAGTAAAGTTCGTGTAAAGTAAATCATTTATATGAGTTTTGAAAATATTGATATTTGGTTGGAAGAAAAAGGAAAGCAAAGTAAAATGAAAGGAATGTAGTGTAAATTGTTTTAGTTCATTTTTTGGGTAAAATAAATTTGCCCAAATTTGAGCGAAAACTATTTTCACCACAAGCAACCACTATTGCCATTGCCTATAGCCCCCCTACTAACTACCAGTCACCGCCGTTGTTGACCTTGTTCATCGCTATCTCAGTCGCCAACTGATCACCCCGTCACTGGCAGCCAGCCACCACCGCCAACCATAGCCTTTGTCACCACCCACCGCCAATCACTTGCCACTACCCTCACCAGCCACCGCCATGGTCACCCACCACCACCATCATCTTTGGACTTTATACTATATTTATTTTACTTCAAACCAGCATACATCTACTGCTATTTTACACTCATCCAAATTACATCAAAATAATTCTTTTGTATTGCATTCTTCTTTTAGCCAACCAAACAACCCCTTAGAGAAAAATATTATTCATATCATAAATTTAATAGCTTTATTAATTATGCGAGCTTTCTCATAAATTTTTTTTGGGGGCACATTTAGGTCAATTAAGGTAAACTTACATACACATCACACACACAAGACTCGAACTCAAATCCTCTTGATTGACAACCAAAGCTACCAACCAAAATACCAAGCTGAGCCGCATAACTTTCTGATATTGAATGACAGTAGATTTTTGTTAAATGAATCAGACTTTGGTTACAAATTTATTGTGAGATAGACCTTTCAACTTAGATTAAAATTTTTTACATCAATCTTAGAACTATCTATGTTACGCTAAGATGAGTTATTTCAGCCTAATATTGGCCTCTATTGGCGTAACGCATTTGAGTTTCACAGATGGAGAAATGATTCATATAACGAGGTTGGTATAATATCACCTATTTTTATCTAATATACATTTAAGAGGCAACGAAAAAATATCCATTTAATTTGTAGCCACTTCCCTGATACATGACCACCATCACCAACCCATATTGTTGCCTATCTAGGTCAAGGGCCGACCTAGGAAGAGCTTAGGGTGAACGTTAACCTATCATAATTAAAGTTATGCACGTCTCAATCCTATTTTACTCACCTTCAAAATCCCACTTTACTCACCTTCAAAATCAAGGGGGTCAAAACAAGTCAATGGTCCGATTCGAGTCTGACCTGAAATTGAATCGACCAAAATCCTATCAAGTCGAACCCGACCCGTTTAATAAATGAGTCGGAATGTACAACCTGAAACCTACCCATTTATTAAACATAGCAACTAAAATCTAATTTTTTTGTGTCAGTTTCGATTCGGATTGACAGGTCTGATCATTTTGATGATGCTCATACTCAAAGAGAGGTTGATTTTGCTCTCGATCTGAAAGTGCTAACGCTAAGTAGGCCAGACACCCCGAATCTGACCCATTTAATAAACGGGTTGAAATTCATGACCTTCCCTACTCATTTATTAAACAGGATAACCTAAATCTAAAATTTTCAAGCCAGATCCCAATCGGGTTCACGGGTCAACAGGTCGGCTCATTTATTGATACCATACTTAAAAGAGATGTTAATTTCGCTCTGGATCTGAACCAGCTAACGCTAAGTAGATCAGAGAAGCTACCGCATTGTTTAGAACTGTATCCACTGAAGTTTTTCAATAAAAAAAGATTATTTATTTATAGTTATTAATGTACAGATGATGTGTTTGATTTTAAGCTACGATAACATAAAGTCGCGTTCTGCCAGCACGCAACATCCCATATTCAAATTTCCACATCAAAATTCGGTCCACCTGCTTAGAAGCTCCAGCTTCCTGGGCTTGGTCGGGCTGGCAGATTTCTTTTTTATCAAGAAAAATAAATAGATATCTGAGCGAGCAGGAGCATTGAGGGCACATGCCCTTGCTGCTTCATATCTATCTCACTGGGTTATTTTATTAAATAACTTCTTCACTCTTCTTTATTTTATTTATGACAGCTAAATAATAAAATAAATAGATAAATACATAAATAGCTAAAAAAAGCAAAAATTTTCAAGGAAAATTTTATTATTACTTTCTAAAATAATTTTTTAGTACAAAATTTTCTTAAACTAAAAAATTTGTTTTAAAAAATTATTTTAGAAAGAAGTAAGAAAGTTGTCACAAATGAAACAATAATTGAAGATGAAATAATTGATTCATCATGTAAGGTTTTATTTGGAATAATTTTCTTACTGTTTTCTAAAGTAGTTTTTTGATACAAAAATTTACAAATTTCTTGAACTATAAATTTTGGTACTATAAAATTGCTTTAGAAAGCAGCAAGAAAGCTGTTCCAAACGAAGCCTTTAAGATAGCTTTTGGCCATTGCTTTTTGCTGCTTTCATTTAATTTTTTTTGCTAGAAAACTGCTTTTGAAAGGAGTAAAAAGGCCTTCCCAAATCGAAACCTTAGGTTTCGTTTAGGACAGCTTTTTTATTGGTTTTTAAAACAGCTTTTTAATATAAAATTTTTAATTCTTGTATTAAAAAATTACTTTAAAAAACAGTAAGAAAGTTGTCCTAAATGAAGCCTAAGTCTAACATCTCCTGTTAAATCATCTAGATGACTTAGTGGGAAACATATATATTTTATTTTATTTTATTTATTTATTTTTTAAATATAGTCTAAAAACATATACATATATTTTTTAGGGCTTACCCCTAGTGGGGATTCCTTCCAGAAATTCTTCGGGGCCCACGAGCCCAAGCCCGAGCGAGGGTTTGGAAATAGTTTTGAACCAGCAATAGATGCAACTTGGGTTAGGGGTCATGACTTTATTTATATTTGAGTGTATTTAAATTATTTTAGCTCATTGGAAAAATAAAATAAAATGCTCGATCTCTATAACTAATAAATTTCATGTAAAAATTTAATGAGATGCACGAAATATCAAATAATAAAAATCTTTATTTTGATCGCAATTTTATAGACATAAAAATAAGATAGCACCCTAATGTATAATTTAATATTTATATGAATCAATAATATAAAATTTTCAATAATAAATACTATATATTTCAAAGAAATCATTAGCTACCTTTTCAATTTACCATCAATATTCCCTTTACCTATAAACAACACAATCTAAAATAAACTTTTAAGATAATAAAAATCAATTTTATCATAGTGCCTCTTAAAATATTTGTAGATTATTTCCAAAAAAAAAATATATATTCATAGATTGTTTTTAGGCAGGATGAACGGTCGAATTCGGCTTACTAAAATTTTTAAATTTATTTTCAATCAGTACCCTATGAGCTCAAGCAAAAAAAAATCACTTAAGTTTCGTTTGGAAGAATTTTCTTATTATTTTTTAAAATAATTTTTTAGTAAAAAAATTTTGTACTAAAAAAATTATTTTAAAAGCACTAAGATAGCTTAAATTAACTTTCTAGTAAAAAATTTTTGAACAAATAATTTTTGAACTAAAAAATTATTTAAAGAAACGCTAAAAAAGCTGTCCGGAATGAAGCCTGGGCACTCTCGGATAACTTGAACCATGGCCCCTTGATAGTCCGGTTGGCATCTTCAATGTCCCGCTTGCCGCCCGATACTCATAAAACCAGTTAGTTGGGGTGGTTGTATCTCCTCCCCCACCTCCCTCCTACACACACAATTTAAACTCCTCCTCTCCCAATCCACCTCTCTCATTCCAAGCTCTCCTGTGCTTCGATTTCCACCATGGAAGACAAAGCTTCGGTTCCCAACAAAGAACTCAAACTCCCCAGCTTTATTCAAACCGTAAAGCTCAAATATGTGAAGCTTGGTTACCATTACTTAGTCTCACACGCCATGTACCTCTTACTCCTTCCTCTTCTCGCCGCCGCCTCGGCGAAGTTCTCCGCTCTCACAGCCGACGACTTCCACCTACTTTGGAACAAGCTTCAGTATAATCTCATCTCAGTTGTTCTCTGCTCTGCTCTCATCGTCTTCCTCTCCACCATTTACTTCATGAAGAGTCCTCGCCCCGTTTACTTGCTTGACTTCGCTTGTTATAAGGCTGGGGAGATGCAGAAGTGCACCAGGGAAGGGTATATTGAGAGGGCGAAGCTCACAGGAGCTTTCACAGAGGACAGTCTGGCTTTTCAAGTAAGCTGAATTTTTATTTTTTTGAATTTATCAATTTGGTATAATTTCTTTGCAGTTTTTTTTTTTTTTTGTGGAGAAGAAATTTTGAAAATGATATAATGTGGAAGTAAAAATAATGAGAAAGAATTTTATTTGTGTTACTTTTGATACTCATTTGTGGTTTGTTTTAAATCATAATATTGTAATCCTAAAATTAATTAAATAGAACTTATTAGAAATAGCTTTTTATGAAATTTAAATTTATTATTTTGCTAAATAATAATTTCATCAAATATGATTGTGATGAAATTTTTTTCATATTTTTATATTAAGGCATTTGTGATGTTTAATATTCATATTAGTTTTGATAGAACATAAATCCTATAGGTAATCTCTTATAAAATAACCTAAAATGAAATTATTATTATAATTATTCTTATTATAAGATATTTATTCACCAAAATTTATTAATTAATATAAGCATTTATTAAAAAAAATCAAAGACGTAATGATGTAATCAAGAGATTCAAAATGAATTCTATATCATAAATGAGTTGATTTTGATACATCATCTGTCTAACCGATTTTTATATTTAATATAAAAAAATAGATATGAAGAATTTCTTGACTCATACTCAGAAAATATTATTTCTTTACAATCAATAATTTCTATCTCTTACTTCGTAATAAAAATATTTAAACTATTTTGATTTCAGGAAAGGGTGATCGAGCGATCAGGGCTTGGACAATCAACGTACTTGCCAGAATCCATCGCGAGGATTCCAGCAAACCCGTGTATGGCGGAGGCACGAAAGGAGGCCGAGGTGGTCATGTTCGGAGCCATAGATGAGCTCTTGGCTAAGACGGGGGTGAAGGCAAAGGATATTGGTATTCTCATAGTTAATTGTAGCCTCTTCAACCCTACCCCATCACTCACCTCCATGATTGTCAATCACTACAAGCTTAGGGGCAATATTCTTAGCTACAATCTTGGTGGCATGGGTTGCAGTGCTGGCCTCATCTCCATAGACCTCGGCAAGCATCTTTTACAAGTTAGTATTTATTTATTTTCATATATTTTTAAATAATGATATAAGTTGAATATTATGAAAATTAATATTATATTTTTTTGGCATTTTCTTTTATACAAAAAAAGCAGAAATTCTCTTAAATTAGTGAAAATTCAGTCATTAAATTAGGTGGGGTTGGCCGAGTTGGATTGCTGCTAGTAGTGCTATACTCTCCTTTCAATATATGAAAGCACAGAATATACAACTGGATCCTGCAGGGCTATTGGACTTCTGTGTCCTGTCACATAAGTTTAATTATTAAATTCTGATAAATAAAATATAATTTTAATTAATATTATAAATTAAATCTTAAAATTATAGTTATAATAGAAAAAATTTTGTTAGAATATTCTAATATAAATTATAACAATATCAGCTTCAAAATTATTAAATTTATTTTAAAATTAATTATACTAACTTTAAAAAAATTTAATAATTTTTAAGCCCATATTAATAAAATTCAGCCTATATTGCTATATACTCTAAAATAAATTCAAATAAACAATTTCACTCAATTCATTTAGCTCTATTTTAATCTAAATTAAATTCAAATAAACAATTTCACTCAATTCATTTAGCTCTATTTTAATTACGATAAGTGTGTCATCAAACATGAATTAGTGCACTGGATCTCATTAGAACTCTGTAGTTAAATATATTTGAGCAAGAATAGTATTAAGATAGATGATTTTTTGTGAAGTACTTTTGTTGTCCCTTTTTTATAAATAAAATAAAATAATAAATTGAAATTTTATTTATAATTCTAATAAGTGTGTCATCATATTTTTTTTTTGGGAAAATTATAGGCAGAGCCATTGTATTAACCTGACAAAGATTTACTATAGATGAGCAGCTATCAAAAAGTGACCAAGCTCATCCCTAAAAATAAAAGAAGAAAAAGACAAAAATGGCCGCTAACTGTGGCATTATATCATTATTAGTGCATCGGTTCCAATTAGAAGTATGTAGTTAAAAGTATTTGAGCGCGTAACTCTCTTTGATCTGTTGATTAAGAGCTTTGTCTATCAACTAAAAAGTTTTAAGTTTAAAGCTTATGTTGATGATGTATGTGTTTGATTTTAATTATCTTAAAGTACTAAAATGGATGACCATTTGAAAGTTTTTAGGTTGCACCTTTTTTATAAAAAATAAAATAAAATAATAAATTATAAAATCTTACTTATTTATACTGTAATTTATCCATTTATACGCATGCAGGTCCACCGCAACTCCTACTGTCTCATCGTCAGCACAGAAAACATAACTCTCAACTGGTACCTCGGCAACACCCGCTCCATGCTCCTCTCCAACTGCCTATTCCGCGTCGGCGGCGCCGCCGTCCTCCTCTCCAACCGCCGCCAAGACCGCCGCCTCTCCAAATACCATCTCCTCCACACCGTCCGCACCCACAAAGGCTCTGACGACCGCTCCTACAACTGCGTATTCCAATCGCAAGACCCCTCCCTCCTCACCGGCGTCTCCCTCTCCAAAGACCTCATGTCTGTCGCCGGAGAAGCCCTCAAAACGAACATCACCACCCTCGGTCCCCTCGTCCTCCCCCTCTCCGAACAACTCCTCTTCTTCGCCTCCCTTCTCTCCCGCCGCGTCCTCCGCTTCAAATCAATTCGCCCTTATATCCCCGACTTCAAGCTTGCTTTTGAACACCTCTGTATCCACGCCGGCGGCAGGGGAGTTCTGGACGAGCTCGAGAAGAACCTTCGGCTGACGGAGACCCACATGGAACCGTCGAGAATGACGTTGCACAGATTCGGGAATACGTCGAGTAGCTCGTTGTGGTATGAGTTGGCGTATACGGAGGCAAAGGGGAGGATGAAGAAGGGTGACCGCACTTGGCAAATAGCGTTTGGGTCGGGGTTCAAGTGTAACAGTGCGGTTTGGAAAGCCTTGAGGACGGTTGAACCGGTCAAGGAGAAGAACCCGTGGATGGATGAAATTGATAGTTTTCCGGTTCGGATCGGGTAGACCGGACCGGACCGGTTGTGGTATGATGTGGTTTTATTACTTTTAGTGTATTTCATTGGATTGTTAGGGGATAAAGTTAGTTCCCTATAAGAAAGCTTTTATGGGAATTATTTACTGGTGGGTTTTTTTTTTAAATTTATAATAATAATGATAATAATAATTTATTTTTATATATCAATTAAGATATATGTTTATATGGTTTTATCATCAATAAAGATTATTTATTTATGCTTAAGAAAATTTAATTAATTTAGTGGTGATTTTGTGTAAAACTTAAAATAATGGCTATTTGTGTAATTATAATAATTATATTTATATTTAAATGTTGATATTTAGGGGAAATTTGAATATGCATTTTTGTTCCTACCAAATTCTATACAATTTAATTATTGCACATGCAAATGTATTTGAGAGTCGGTGGTATATTTATGAATATGTATGATGTGATTGGTGTGTAGGTAAATTTGTCTTCAACTTAGGGTATGTCTGAGGTGGCTACAGTTTTTTCAAGCTGTTGTGAGGAAGATACTTTTTTGCAAAACGTATTGTAAAAAGCAGCATCCTAGCACAAAAATTTCTTGAAAGTAACGAGAAAAGCAATTTCAAACTAAATTATGGTTGCGGTCTAAAAAGCAAAGTAGCAAGAATGTTGTCCCAAATAGGAGAAATTGTTCTGTGCGGAGTTTGGACTGGAAGAACCGTCCGGACATGTGAGTGTACACATTGTATATAAATTTGTATATACAGTGTGTATCAAATTTTTGTATACAGTATATATATACAGTGTGTACACTGATAGTCTGGACGATTCTTCCTGTCCGGACACCGCACAGAATAATTTCTCCCCAAATAGACCCTTGATGAACTTAAAAAAAAACCCTTTATAATTTGTTTAATTATGAATTTAAAAATCATTGATTTTTTTAAATTAATGTATTACAAATTCATCATATATACCGCTAATATCAAAGTAAATCCAATGAGTTTAAATTCTTTCTAATAACAACTACTTCAGGGTAACCTAACAATATTTTTTCCATTGTTTATTGGGGAATTTCTATTTCTATTATTTAATTTTATATAATGTTTTGTATTTATAGATCAGTAAGGAGTTATGTTTAAAAAATATAAATAATTTAATTATATATATTTTTAATACTTAAATAATGGTTGTTTATGCAACCCTTCTGTTTATATTTAAATATTAGATTTTTTAGCGAAATGTGTTTTTATGTTTTTTATTTCTAACAAAATAAAAAATAATTTAATTGTAGCACATGCAAATGAATTCAGAAGTTTAGATTATATTTATGAATATATATGATTTAATTGATGTGCATATAATTTTGTCTTCAATTTAATACAAATGATTATAAAAAAAAGTTAGAGAATTTTTTTTAAGAATTTCATTCATTATTTTATAGGGATTTTGGTTTTATTTGTTTTGGTAATTTTATTTTATCATTATTTTTTTGAAATAAAAAAGATGCTTTAAAAAAATAATAAAGGAAAAATGCTTAAAATATTACAAAAATAATGCATTTAATTTTTCTGATCCCTGCCTGCCTTACAAATATTTATTAAATGCAAATGAATGCAATCTATGCAGCCACATCAAAGGTCAAAGATGTAATATTTTATAAATGATTATTATTATTATACTTATAACAAAACTTCATAAATGAGCAATATAATTAAAATTAATTTAAGTTGCAGCTTAGGGCTACTTTTGATTGTTTTTTGAATTTTGCCGCCTTTCGAAACTTTCTCTTTCACGCAGCTCATCTTGATCTGTTGGTTGGAAGCTCTAGCCATCAACCAAGAGGTCTCAGGTTCAAAACTTACGTATGTGATGTGTATATGAGTTTGTCTTAATTGACCTAAATGTCCTCTAAAAAAAATTATTTCCTTAAGCAACTTTATAGTAGCCTTATTAAGATGCATTGATATTTGTAATAATGAAGTGCATCATATTAGAGCCATATATTTATCCGGTATGAGTCACACTGATGTCATACGCATCATCTACTTATCTAATTAATATAAATTAAAGAATTAACAAATACATGTCTGACATTTCTTGAATAATAAATTTTAATTTAAAAAAAATATCACATACATAATTTTAGTTGATATGTCTACAAAAGAATTTGAATGATCGGCATTAATTTTGAGGCAAAATTTGAATAGAAAACTTTCAGAATTAAATTCAAGGTTATATGGACTTTAATTTTAGCAAACTTATAGTTGAATTGAACGTCATAACAAGATGAAATCAATGATACTAAAAGACTAAAAGTGGCCCAATCCGAGCTTAAATGCAACCAAATCAAGCCGTTTATGCATAATTGATAATTTCAAACATTAATTTGATGACCAGATGATCTCTAAATTTGGCATGCTTTTAGTTGAATCAAGTTGCTCGACGAGAGGAATATAAGGAGCTTAAGATCATTTAATTCTAACATCATTTAAGACACTTAATTGAGCAAATGCTTAATGATCCATGAAAGTGTTTTGAATTCTGGCCAGATTTTTCAAAATAGCTATTTCAAAATTCTTATATATAATGCACTAATACTCTTAGTAATGATATCCAATGCGAGTTCAACACATGTCCTATACGCCATCTAATTGTCTAATTACTAGAAATTTAAAAAAATAACAAACACATACATACAACACATCTCAAAAAATAAATTTTAAATTTAAAAGTATATTACATAAATAACTTAAGTTAATAGCTACTCAACACTAATTTCAAATTTTTTATTTTTCCCTGCTTGCCCATAAATTTTTTTATAATGTTTTTTTTATTTTTTTTAATAAAAGGATAGTTTTTCTCAACTTCAAGCTAATAATTAATTTATAATATTATTAATTATTTCTTCTTTAATTGAAATTAAGATATTGAATAAATTTAAAATATGTTTTATATTTAATGAGCAATTAAAATAAACTTATTATATGAGAAAATTAAAATATATTTTATAATATATTTTGTTATTTTTTAAATATAATATTATAATGACGTGTTCATGACGTCACTCTCATAATCTTATTTCAATATCTACACAATACATCATAAATCCTTAGGGCAACATTATTAAGTCCTTGGGGTTTTATAAATATATCACAAAGTTCTTACATATTAAATATCAAAATTTTTATATTTACTTATATAACACTTTAATGTCTGAATTGTATTTGAGTATATATATGACCTTTCCACCAAGGATGTATGACCTTTTCGAGGTTGTATGTCAGAGAATTGGTCGATGAAGTTAACTTATGTGAAAGAGGTCGAGAGAATCCACTAATAATGTATGACCTATCTAAGGTTGCATGTCAAAGCAATGCTCGATGATGTTAACTTATATGGAAGAGGTCGGGGGAATCCACCAAGGATGTATGACCTTTCTGAGGTTGTATGTCAGAGTACTGCTCGATAACGTTAACCTTTATGAAAGAGGTCGAGAGAATCTACCAAGGATGTATGACCTATCCGAAGTTGTATGTCAGAGCACTGCTCGATGACGTTAACCTATATGGATGATGTCGAATTGAATCCCCCAGGGATCGATTTTGCCTTGATTGGGAGGGGCGAACGTCACGTATATCCCGAATCAAAGATGAAGAATGGTCTATCTTTAGACCGTTACTGTCCTTTTGAGATCGAGATTAAAACCTTGCCCGAGGAGTAGAAGTCCAACTAGGGACTGTATAAAGCTTAAAATTTATTGAAAGCATCGTTGCATTTGCTAGAAGCTTTATGATCCAAAGATATCGTCTTTGATATTGGAAGAGTTGGAGGAAACTTCTTGACCATGACTGTAGTTAAGGTTGCCTCCAATCCATATTTAGCTCCTATGAAATTGATGCAGCAATAGCTGAAGCCAGGATGTTGACATGAACAATCTTTTGAGGTTGTAGAAAAAATTACTCCCCAGTTGGGAATTACTTTCCTACAGACAGCGCTAAACTGTTACTTCCTGAAATATTTATGGCGGTAGAGAAGTAAAATTTAACATCTTAGCTTTGTACGAAGATCCATCACATAATCAGATAAAAGTGAGGGTGTTGCATTCATAAGAGACACCAGAGTTTTTATGTGAAAAACCCTTAAAAGGGGAAAAACCATGAGGATTGACCCAGTTTGAATGAATCCACTATTATTTACAGTCGATTATAAATAAGGCCCTTTCTTGGGGGAAGTCATTGGCTTGATGTAACAAATAAACATCATATGGAGTGCATTATATGGACCGTTGTCTGGTGACAGAGGTCGAAAGGACCGTAGTCGGGTGATGGAGGTCGGAAGGACCGTAGTCGGGTGACGGAGGTCAGAAGGACCGTAGTCGGGGGGAGACGGAGGCCGAAAAGACCGTTGTCGGAGGGTGACGGAGGTCAGAAGGATTGTAGTCGGCAGGTGACGAAGGTTAGAAGGACCACAGTCGGTGGGCGACAAAGGTCGGAAGAACCGTAGTGGTGGCCGAGTTGAAGTCCGGCGTCCCGAGTAGAAGTTCGGCATCAGTTGATTACCGGGTGGAAGTCCAGCGATGGATGAAAGTTCGGCGTTGGGTAGAAGTCCGATGACGACCTGTAGTCTGGCAATGGACTGAAGCTCGGCGCCGGGTATAAGTCCTACAAAAGTCTAGTGATGGGCAGAAGTCCGGTGACGGGCAGAAGTCCGGAGATGGATGAAAGTTCAGCGTCGAGTAAAAGTCAGACAACGGTCAGAAGTCTAGCAATGGGCAAAAGTACAGGGATGGACAAAAGTGCGGCGTCGGGTAAAAGTCCGACAAAAGTCCAACGACGGGCATAAGTCCTGCGACCGGCAAAAGTCCGGAGATGGATGGAAGTGCGGCATCTGGTAGAAATCCGGCGACAGCTGGTGGCCGGGTTGAAGTCCGGCGGTGGTCGATGAGGAGTCTGGTGGCAAGAGAGCTCTTCATTCTCTTCCTTCTCTTCTTTCTTGGCCCTCTCCCTCCTCCCTCCTCCCATGAGAAACGAGGGGTCTATTTATAGTTTTTTGAGAGTGGCATGGCAAGTAAATAGGAGGAAGATCAAGGGTAATTTGGGAGTGGTTTGAATGGACGGCCGATGTCGATTCCCTCGATCATAGACCGTTTATTAGGCATTTGAATGTCTTAATGATATCAGAATTCAACGATCTTAGGCTCGTTGGATTTGTCTCGTCAAGCCACGCGATTCGACTCTAAGTATGTCACATTTGGAAACCGTTTGGCAATCCAAATCATGGTTTGAACCTTCCAAATGCGCTTCGAGTCTTTGATTTGGACCCATTTTGGCTCAGATTGAGTTGACTTTGGTGTCGTTGGGTTCATATTTCCAAGGTGTTTAGTTCGACTATAAGTTTACAAAAATTGGAGTACGGATGGTCTCCGATTTAATTTTTGAAGTTCCCAACTTGATTTTGCTTCGAGATTCATGCTCAATCTAGATAATTTTTTGATGATAATTTTTGAAGTTTCCAACTTGATTTTGCTTCGAGATTCATGCCCAATCCAGATAATTTTTTGATGATATGTCAATTATTGATATTTTAAATGTGTTTTAATGATTGGAATATTATATAAATAAATATAAATTTATTATTATAAATGTAAAGTTATTTTTCATTTTTTTCCAGTGCATTTGTATGCCATGATCTACATAAGCAAAACGGACGGTTGTGATCAGCTTTGACTGCCTACCGTATGGTCCCAAGTGTCACACTTTAATAATGACATAATGTGAACGAGGCTCCATTCTAAAAAGTCCACTGCGCCTGCTTTACGAGTTGCTCATGCAAATTAGAAGCAGCTTACAGAAAGTTCTGAAGCTAATATGATCAAAAAGTAATAATAAGAGTGTTTGCGGCAGCTTTCTATCTATTTTACTTTTTAAGATTATAATCATAATTTTATTTGACTATTATATATTATTACTTTCTCACTGTTTTTCAAAAATTTCTATCAAAAAAAGTCTCTGTTTATAACAGAGTAGATCAGTTAATTTTTCTACAACAACTTCACATCCAACTTTATAAAAAGCTATAGCTATTCCAAATATATCCTAAGTCAAATTTGGGGCTCGAAGAACAATTTAATGCTTATTTGTAAGGCTTTATTTGAGATGGCGTTCTTATTTCTTTGTAAAGTAGCTTTTTAGTACAAAAAATTTTTGAAAATAGAGAAAAAATAATAACGAAACGTTGGTTATAATCATTTATATATATAATTAAATAAATTTAATTAAATTATAAAAGCTAGTCATATAAATGAATTTATTTTAATCTGTGAACCTTTTATAATCTGTGAACCTTTTAAATTAATTAGATGCTCATATAATGATAGCTTAATTGTTTATTTAATGACCTGTTAATTTTTTTTTTTAAATTTTGCATATTTTAAACATTATGTGTATTATTAGAGTCATAACTATAATAAAAATGTCAAATAAATAATTAGATACGTAGATTTAAATCTTTCTTATTAATATTCAAAGTTAACTAAATAACTTAATGAATTATGCAAATTTAAAAATATATAAATTCAATTATGTCTAACAATTAGATATACTTTTAATTCATTCACATCAAATATATAATTATTTTGATTTGATTAAAACTTAAAGACAGTTCAAACTCGATAAGAAAGCTAATAAACAAGTTTGACTAAGATTTCGTTTGGGACTGCTTTTTTATTGCTTCTTAAAACGGAGTTTTAGTATAAAAAATTTAATTTTTTTATTAAAATTTTGTTTTAAGAAGCAATAAAAAAGCCATCCTAAATGAAGTCTAAGGCTTCATTTGCAATAGCTTTCTTACTGTTTTCTAAAACAATTTTTAAGTACAAAAATTTTTAGTTCAAGAGATTTTTGTACTTAAAAATTCTTTTAAAAAGTAATAAAAAATTATCCTAAATAAAGCCTAAAAATTTAAAACAAGATAATACTCAATTTGGATCGAACTTGACAAAAGAAAATTTTGAAGCAGCTTTAAAAATTCTTTTAAAAAGTAATAAGTCTTTCTAAATTTTATAATCAATTTGGTTGTCATACACCATATGATTACTTTTGTCTAATATACTATTATGTTAACGTCAACTAAGGTTTTATTTTGGACGACTTTTTTATTATCTTTTAAAGCAATTTTTTAGTTAAAAAATTTTAATTTTTTATTAAAAAATTGTTTTAAGAAACAGTAAGAAAGTCGTCCCAAACGAAATCTAATTTGGGAGGGGTAAGCGGTACTAGATGCACAACAAGTATGTACTTTTAGTTTTTTTTTTTCTTTTTCAAAAATTTCCTTAATCAAACTTACCGAGTTAAGCATGTTGAAGTAAATAAACAATCAAACACATGCATGAGAAAAATGACAGAGCTAGAAAAACTTTTTAGCGGGGACCTAAATTTATTTTGACAAATATTCCCTTAACTTTTTTCATCCGTGCTTGAACAAACATGGGCCGTTTTAAAGCAAAAAAAAAAAGTCAAGCACTAGCTATATTTAAATTGTCCAAATTTATAAATTATTTGTAAATTAGATAAATATCGATTATAATATATTAAAATTTTAAAAACAAAATTATTATTCAGGTTTTTCTGAAATTCTGCATTTATTTTCAACTTCTATAACATTATTTATTTATAAAATATATGATATTAATAATTGGACTAATTTGATTTTAAATTAACATTGACAAAGTTAAATTAGCATACAATTACCATATACTGGGATATTGCTTGGTTCATCGTCATGCTGTTGATTGAACTGCTGGATCAATAGGTACGCTTCAACATAGCATGCTTTATTGACTGGTGGCCATAACGGTACAGTAGTTTTCATGCAAGCCATGAAGTCCCTCCGATTGCCTACCCCATATGTCCCCACTTTTTTTCCCCTTTATTTTAAATCCTCAATTAGGCACTATGTGCCCTGTTCCACCCCCGAATCTCCCGTGCATAAGATTGTACAAGTAAAACTAATACTAGAACGAATAAACTTCATACATAATGTATATTATAGCTTCATTTGTGACATCATTCTTACTACTTTGTAAAGTTGCTGTAGAGAAAATAACAGTTAAATCTATTATAGAAAGCAATTTTCTTGTATAATTTTTTTTTTAAAACAGTGACTAAATAAAAATTGTAGTTATGATCTATAAAATAAAATAATAAAAAAATTATCCCTAATGAAGCTTATATCACTAAACATGCAAGATTAACATGCAAACTTATAATCAAGTAATATAACATGCAAATGCAACCACATAAACATTCAATGACATTAAATAATGGTAACACATGTGAGTGTGTAATTAAACAAGCGAGTACAATATAAAAAGACATCTCCTTAACCACAAGCTAGTCCAAATCCATTAGACATAATGAAGCAAAATGATGGAAGAAATCTTTTAGCACCATTAATTTAATGTACTAATTAGCACAAACATAATGATATTAATCAAGCAAATAATCTAAAGAGCCATATAATAAGGACTTGTGGACCCAAACATCCCTCTCAAGTTTGTCTTATTCAGTGCACTTTTTACAGGTTTAAACAAAGTCAACAATTTTGGTGTACATTGTCACGTTTCTTATTATTGAATTGAATTTTCAAATCTCTATTGCTTTCATCCTTCTTAATGGCATTGCAGATGTTCAGCTGGCAAGGACTTTATTCATGCTTTGGGTCAATGGAGGATCTCAGATCAGGATGGCTTCGTTTGAGATAACTTTCTAAAACAGCTTTTAGTATACTAAAAAACTGCTTTAAGAAACTATAGGAAAGTTGTCCCAAACGAAACCTTAGTTTTGAACTTATCAAACAGATCTACACACCATCCCGCATTATATTATATTGTTGTTTGAAATCTCTAATACCATAATATGACAAAATATATTATACTTGCGTGGTGGAATATTTGAGGTTATTGAGAGAGTTTGCAATTTTAATATTGTATGAAGATTTTGTACATACATAAATAAAATAAGTTCAGAACAACATATGGAAGGTAGAGAATGATTTATGATAGGACAAAGAATACAAAGAATATCAATGGGCGTAAGCTTTATTGGCAATGGTGTGTCAATGTTGATTTCAATGGCGTGGATCGATATTGTTCACAATGGCGCATACCGACGTTCGTGTCATCAACATGCATAATCTTTATTAGTAATAACGGGCATCAGGGTTAATGTTGATGGCATGCTTCACACTTATTAGCGATGACATGCATTTGCGCCATTGTCAGTTACTAGCATCAACCTTCGTTTGACAGTCAAGCGATGCCAATTGGGTAAAATTACTTATACAACTATAGACAGACGAATATGGTCAGACAATAATAGTTGAGCAATAATAATCGAGTGATTAAGGTTGGACGATAGTAGCTAGTCAGACAAGGATGGTTGGAAAATAGAATCAGTCTTTATTTTATTTAGATTAATCAATTAACACTCTTATAAATAAAAGTAAATATAATTCTTTTTCATTTTGATTAATATGTCTAAATATTATAGAGCCCAATTCTATTTTTTATGTGAATTTATTTAAAGTTTTATTGGTGATTTGAATTAACGCGAGCAATAAAAATTTATTCTTCAACCTATACTAATGGAGAATAATGTATAAAAATTTGAAAGAAGAAGACTATGTAAGGAAATCCTTATATAAACCACGTCGAGATAGGCTTTATATTTGTTGGATTTATGATGAGATTGGTGCAGCCTTTGATATCATATATAACACTAATCTTAGGCTTCGTTTGGGACGGCTTTTTTATTGCTTTTTAAAAAGGAGTTTTAATACAAAAATTAAAATTTTTGTACTAAAAATCTGTTTTTAAAAGCAATAAAAAAGTCGTCCTAAACGAAGCCTTAGTTTAGATTGGATGGTATGAAGCCCATCATATTATAATTTTTGTTAGAAAAATCTTATGCAATTTTTTTTCAAACTTAAATAATTATATATGCAATGTGCTTGCATGATACAACATGTCACTGTCAAATTAGGTTGGATGTTGTATCAATCTTCTTCAAATTACTTCTACCTCTTAACAATATTGTTTTAATTTCTCACATGTTATTTAAAATTGATTTCACAATTTTATTAGTTCAATACAAAATAAATGAGATAAATAATCAATGTACTATTTGGGATCAATTTTTTAGATTTATTTATATGTTATGAACAATGGTAAAAATAAAAATAAGATATATTTGAAATTGAATTATTTGGAGTACGAAATTGCATTTGTCAGAGAGTTGGAAGAATCAAGACAAGCATTTATAAGGGAGATCTTTGGGGAGGTGTAGCTTCGAAAGAGCCTCATGTCGGGTGAAAATAAAGGTGTTAGATAATATCATATGTTAGGCTGAAAATGATCGTAGACCTTTTATTCTACATGAAAAGAAATGAAAGGTAATTCGTAGAGAGGAGATTATACGACCCCAAAAGGTAGAGAGCAATCCAATTTACAAACACAAAAGGCAAATAAATGTGGAACCAAATGCCAGAGATTTTTCCTACCCAACAAAGTGTGCCATTGAGGATTTATTTTAATTCTAGGAATCTAGTTTCTCATAGGCACAATCCATCATGGTTAGTTGCATTATGAGTGTGATACTCAAGATAAAAAAATTTGATTAAGGATGTTTGTATTCCAAGAATCAACAAATGAGTATCTAGATGTCTATCATAATTAGTGGAAGATAGGGTAAAGTTCATAATCAAACATGTTAAATTTTATGATATGGAAAAATTAGAGTAAAAAGATAGCTGAGTGACATCAGTGAATGATGTAGATTTTTAACTATTTTGTCCATGAAATGTGTATGTAATGACCATTTTTGCAGTAGTGGAACTGTAATAACCTATATTTTGACCGAGATAAATAATTTTTTTTCTAGAGTCAATATAACTCCAAATCTCAAAAAATCGCAAAGCCGTAATCGTCATAGCATGTTATTGTAGTATTTTAATTCCACGAATATTTTCGTAATTTTTGGCGGTGTAAAAAATTCTTAAGAAATTGACACCTATCGGTACAAGTGAGGATTTTGAGGCCGTCAGGTGTCCGTTTTGCAAGCCGATTTCACCAATATTTTCTAAATAAAATGTTTTATTTTATGAATATTTTTCTATAATTTTTAAAGTCCTAAAATAATTTATTTAAATTTTATACTAAGAACCGTATTTTGACAGATGTAAATAATTTTTTCTGGAATCAATATAACTCCAAATCGCAAACCGTCTTTGTCATAGCATGTTATTATAGTATTTTAATTACATGAATTTTGCTATAAAAAATCCTTAAGAAATTGGCATCTGTTAGTACAAGTGAGGATTTCGGGATCATCAGGTATCTGTTTTACAAACTGATTTTACTAATATTTTCTAAATAAAATTTTTTATTTTATAAATATTTTTCTATAATTTTTGATGTCCTAAAATAATATATTTGAATTTCATACTAAGAATTAGTTAAATTAAATATTATATTAATATTATATATTATTTTATTATGAAATATCTAAAGTAACTAAATAGTTTTTAAAGCTTTTCCCGTTTCATTTCGGTAACAGAGAGGTCATTAGGGATTTTAGAGAGAAAAGGGAAGAGAGAGAAAAGAAAAGTTTGGATTTGAAACCGTGGAGCAATTTTCGTTAGTCAAGCTTGTTAGGAGATTTGCTCGTCTCGCTGTAAGGAACATTTACCATATTTATGATTTTAAAGATTTTATGTTTTTGATATTTTTCTGATCAAATTTATATTTTTTGTTATAAACAAATATGAATAATTTTTTATCAATAAAACTTTCACCACATAATTTTTTATATGTTATAGAGATTGAGATTATAAACGTTTTGAGTATTTATTTGAGATTTTTTACCGGGTGATTTTAAAAATACATCTAGTTTTGCCTACTCAAAAATTTATTTTGACATCTAAAAATAGTGCTTCAGTTCAACCAAAGCTTCAGAATGTTATTTTATGCAATATTTTATAATTTGGTTAAATTCTGAAAATATAAATTTTTGTTTAGTATGATTTTTGTTGTCTACCATTAGGACATTTTGGTATTTTTCTGAATTAAACTCAAATATGCTTTATTTAATGCAATGTATTGAAAATGAATGTGGATATGTGATTGAGATTACTGTTATAGTACTATGATAATAATGTGTGTATAAAGACAAGTAAAGACTGGTTGACCTGTTGGTTGGAGACTGATTGATCTGTACAGGATGGTGGGTCGACGGGCTTTCCTTTAAATACTGTGAATTGATGTTATTCTCTATTGATTCACATGATACACTAATTGAGAGTTATAAGGAGATGATTACTGTGCCGACGGGTAAATAGTGACGACTCTATTTATTGAGCCAATGGTTTACTGATACTAATACAATACTAAAAAATACCGTGATAGCTAGGACTTCTTACTTGTTTAGTATAACTACTGAAATACATGTTCTTAAAGCATTGTTCTTATTATTATACGGATTTATTATTACTGCATGAATTTATTATTATTGTATTATTTTACTGCTCCTATCACTAGATTATTATTATTACTGATTTAGATACTAATACTATTGATTCACTGTATAATAAGCATGTGATGTACTGAACATGTAAAATACTGATTTGATATTGATATAGAATAATTAGATAATATATGTACATTCCTATATGATTTTACTATAATGATTTGATTTCAACAATCTTTATCAATATTTGGATTTGATGCTTTATATGATTTATGTACTGATTTGTATTATGGATATGATGATTACTTTATTGATTTGATACTCGTACTGATTTCTTTCTTTACTGGCTTCCGTACTATAGTATTTTACTATTTACATATTTTACTACTGTTGCATGTGAATTTTACTATTTCTACACTGATTCAATGATCATATGAATATAATTGCTATGATTTGATCCTTGACATACATATTGCTCATTTGCTGTGTTTTGAAGTTAGTTGTTGATTTTGGTGACCTGCTGGGCTTTTTAGTTTATTATATGTTGTTAAATGATTTCAAGTTAGGGCAAGGGAGTAAGAATATGAGATTGGTCAGAATTGTTCAAGTTCTTTTTCTTTTTGTTTTAGTTATTATGTTGTAATTAGGATATGAAAGATATGTAATGATTGTATAGATTCTGAGCAGTATATATGACTTTTGAGAAAATAAATTATAGAATCTATTTTTACTGTTTATTACTAATAGATGATATTAGATAGTCATTGTTATTATTTAGTAAAAGATAAAAGAATAATTCTTCCAAATTAGATTCTGGGGCATGACAGGAACTACCTACAATAACCTAGATTGGACCCGATAAGAATTTTCATGCCTAATTAGCATTTATAAAAAATTATGCATTTTTAAAATTTTCCCTTTAGGGCACTGCGACTCTATGGCAATGTATTCTTTGTTTGGAAGCATTGTGGTCTTGGAAAGTGAGAACTACAATATTGTGTGCTAAAGGGTAGCACTGGTTGGGGGCATTGTGATGCCAAACTCTCTATATGAGTACATGAAATCTTCTCTTAGGAGCACTGCGGCGCTATAAAAGGTAGCATTGCAACACTAGGTTTATAAATATTCAAATCCATTGTCTAAAAATTTATTTCTTCTTATTTTAGTCAACCAGTCACAGAGAGAGAGAGAGAGAGAGAGAGAGAGAGAGAGAGAGAGAATGAGAGAGAGAGAGAGAGAGAGAGAGAGAGAGAGAGAGAGAGAGAGAATTAAAGAGAAAGTGGGATTTGGAGGTCGTAGAGCCTATTTTTCCTGAGGACTCAATTGGAAAAGTTGTTCTTCTTGAGATAGATTATCATTGCCCTATTTTAGGTTTTGATTTTGTTGCTTGTGTGCATATTTTAGATATTTTATTTGATTGGAATATATACAAATACAAATGTATGGAGATTTATAAACTTTTATTGTGTAACATAACTTTTGGTATGTAATAGAATAAAATATTTTGGACAATTGCTAAAAAAATATATAAATTTTCACATGGTATTTTGAGTTGTATAATATTTTAAGCATTTTAGTGAATATATTGATATTGATAAAAATTACTATAAAACAGTAAATTCTTTAAAATGATATTGTGAATATTGATGATAAATGATTTTTTGACTTGCTACTATCGAATGTATATACAATTTTACCCTGTGAATACTATTATTTCTATTATACATGTGAAATTTGATCATACCTGTATGATGTAAAACATTGTTCATATATGTTGAAAGTGATGATATTTATATATTTATGTGTTGAAAAATATATGAAGGAGGGAGAAAGAAGAAAGTACAAGTGATGGCTATTAATATTTTATGTGCAATGCACTTGTGCACATCTATTATTCCTTCACCTATGTGTATGATACACCTGAATAGATGTGAGTGTTGGTGTTTGAAAGCGAGTTTCGAAAAATTTAGTCTTCTTTGGGAATTTTTGAATTAATATTAAAATTTAATTCTAAAATCAAACATCCCATCAAAAATATTATACCACCTCGGGAGGTGGAAATAAATTTTCAGGATGGGGTTCAGATTTAGAATTAAGAATTCTATCTTGAATATCGTAGCCAAATTCAAAAGAGAACTTCATATGGCCCCTAAAGGGTCAAAATAAGGTTCAGTCAAATATCGGGCTACAATAATCAAGAGGAGCGATCATTAATTTTATATTCGAATTCATTTTAACAAAAGATATATCTCCTTGAAGGGAGAAGATATCATTTGTTAATAATCATTCGAACATAACGATAACGATCATTAGTGATTTAATTTTTTCTAAAGATAACTAATCAAGTTTTAAAAATTAGTTTTGAAAAATTAGATGTGGGTTCTAAATCTCCTACGAGTGCAAGCCCTCGTAGTTAATTACATCGTGGGAGGTCGGAGTCCCCTACGAAAACTTTCGATTAAAATAATGGCAGAAATTTTGTTTAGAGATTTCTAGGAGTGATGCCAAAGAGGTGAATTTGGATTTTGAAAAGGGATTGGAGCAAGATTGAACACTTATTTTGGAATCAAATGAGGAAGGGTAGGGGACACTTTAGGATTCTGAAATAATTCAGAAGTGCCCCGATCTAAGCTAAGTGTTGGGCTTTAAATTTTGGATTGAAAGAATATTTAATTTGAGTTGAGCATTTTATTAGAAATTTGGGATTGTATTCCCGAAGGTTGGGGTCTTATGATTCAAAAAGAGACCTGCCCCAGATCTTAGATCTAAATTTGGACACTGGAACACAGTAGTCCGAACCTAACTAATGCAGTGCAAAATCTGGACTTACCCCGGCCTGGATTGGGGAGCCAGCTAAACCACCTAAACGCTTCAAAGCCATGAGTCCGGTCTTTTGATGCAGAGTGATCAGGGGCGTTATTTAAGATTGGTTTAAGAAGTTGGGGTCGACATCTAGAGCAGATTCCTAATTGACCCCTTGACTTATGTCGGGTGGAATGCTTAGACTAAAATGCAATTAAAATTTAAATTTAATAAGTTTCTAATGCGATGCATGCTGGTTAAAGTATCCAAATCTGATATGCATGAAATTTTTAAAAAAGGCTTATAAAATAATTTTTTTTGAAAAGACTAGACTTCCCCTGATCCAACACCTCATCCTCATAGGTCGGATTATCTGGACTCTACCCACGGGCGGGGAAGTGTCTTATAGCAAGGAGGGAGAGAGATGCAGTAATATGCATGCGACCCCGGACGATTCCGGCTATTCCCTAGGTCGTTAAATTTCTATGTTATTTAAATCTTAAAATTTTAAATATATGTTATGAATAGAAATATTTTTGGTCCTTAAAGAGCCTAACGAATTCCAGGCTAAAACAAAAAGAACGGCATTCAATCGCCCAAAAAAAACTAAGAAAAGCAGGCAATCCTATACGCAATCAAATTAAATTACAGCACATTAAATAATCAAATTAATTAAGTAAATGTCCATAGGTAAATTGCCTTGCTTATTACAACCCAGATTTACATAAATTAAAAGTGGCCGGGCACCACTAACAACAACCCGGATTCTAATCCTAATACAGACGCAAGTGACTTTGAGTGGGATACTCTATGTCTTCAACTTCTCGATCTTCTCTTGCTCGAGCTTCTTGGATTCTTCGTGGCTGGATACCCAAATGGAAAAGAGAACTCTTCACTTGAGGGGGAGGTTACTCTTTCCACTTTGGGTAGTGAAGTGATCCAAATTTGGAGTTCCAAATGGATAAGGACTATCCCCCGAAGGGGTATCCTTTCCTCTTTGGAATCCAACCTTTGGATCTATGTGTCCCAAACTCAAAGTGTCACTTTCACAACTCAATACTCAAACAAATTACATGAATATAAAAATAAAAATTCTAGACTCTCCTGCAGGGTTATCCTAAGCATTTAAATATTAGAATACGTCCCAAGCAGTTATATATATGTGCATGTAAAAGTAAACACACTTGGCCACGCTCTTTTTATTTGGGGGCTAAGCAGCTGAAGCACCTGTAGCATTTATATTTATGATTTATTTGGCCCCCTTTATTGCCCTGCACAAGCGTGGCCACCTACAAAAAATCCAGTGAGCATCCAGATCGTTCCTAACATAAGGGTAATCTAATCGCCCATCACATCAATCCACAGAGTGCAGTAAAAGTAAATAAACACATCAATCAATTTCAATCACAAGATGCAATGAAAACTCGAAAAACTCGGCACACAGCAGAAAAGGAAACACCGGCCTAGCCTAGATCTAGGGTTGGTTGTCCTAGCAAATCATCTAAAGTGTGTGTAGTAGGTCGTGTGGCTAGGATAGATCCTGAATAGGGTATTTGATTGAAGTTGTTTGATGTCCTGATTGGTTGAAAGGCTTAAGGGAGATTTTGATTGAAGTTTAAGTCTTAATGGTTTAAATTTGATTTTTAAGATTGATTTTGATTGTTTGTTGAATACCACCTTTGTTGCACACCAAGGCCATGAAGTTTATTTCACCTTCCTTGGGGCTAATTCGATAGCCTCGTAGGCCTGGGTTACCCAGTGGTACCCGATATAATTAAGTGATTTGAGTTTGATTAAAGTTTAAAGATTAATTAACTTTTAATTAAATTGATTTATTGCTGGTTTTAAAATAAAATTGATGTTTTCTGGAATCTTGAATGATTTATTGAATTTTAGAATTTTATGGATTATTTTAATTAGTTAATTAAGGGGTCCAAAGTTGACTTTTCAAATTAAAATTAATTTTGTAAGTTTCAGATTTTTAATAAATATTAGACCTTATGATGAGTTGTTATACTGTTAGTACACACAATTTGGAGTTTTCTATGAAAAGTTATGATTTTTCGAAGTTCGAGCCTAGTTTTGAACAACGGTTGACTGAAAAGTTGACTTTTTGACTTTGACCAGATTTTGGAGGTTTAATATTTTTAGAAAATACTAGACCTTAATTGGAGTTTATTGACACTAAGTTTGCTCAATTTGGATTTTTCTGTAATTAGTTATGCATTTTCAAAGTTTCCTTAATTATTGAATTCTTAAAAATTGCTTAATTAGGAAGGTTTTGATCATTTTGATCCAAACTCATCCCAAACTGCATGGAATCAATCCCAAAGGTCAGGAATGACCCATGGGAGTGTTTCCAAGTGTTTGGAAATTATTTTAGATTTTTAATAATTTTTAATTAATTAATATAATTAATTATTGATTTTCATTAAAAGTCAAATTAAAGTTAAATTAGGAGTCCAGTCAAGGGGTTTTTATTTTTCCTAGGTAGAGGATTAAGTTCTGGTCAATTTGAGATATTATTTGTAATTTTTGAGTTAATTGAGATTTATTACATTTTTTTGAATTTTCTGGGGCCTTAAAAGGGTTGAAACTTTGGGTAATTAATTTTCTGACCTAATGACCTCCAAATTCAATGAAATTTGGACCTAAGGCTTATTATGTCACTAAGTTTTCTGTGTTCAAATTTCACCCCTATTGGGTGTGTGTACAATCCCCTAGGCAATTTCTACGTTTTCTAGACTTTTCCCGAAATATTTTCCCTAGGTGTTTCTATTGTTCAAATGGGCTTGAAATTTGGTGTGACTAACCCTGACCCAAATGTACACACACAGCACAAAACATGCAGCCTAATTCTACACAGGAAGGAAGTTATGAATTTTCAAAGTTTTGGGTCCAAATTGGACCCATAACCTTAAAAATCCACATCACAGAAAACCACAGAGCATCTGACCCTAGAAAAATTACAGGATATGCCTAAGATGCTCATGAACATTCCACCAAAATTTGGGATCCATTTGATCCCTGGATTGCAAGAAAATTAGAAAAACTAAAATCAGATAATTGTAATTTTACCATAATCCAGGGCTCAAAACATCTTGATTTTAATTTTAATAAATTCTACACTTAATTACCTTTCCAACGAGCCCAAGAACATCAATTTTGGTGGAAAAATGAATTTTCTGTGAATTTTGGAAGTTTCTGGACATTTTTTGAATTAATTTGACTCAAATTAATATTTAAACGGCGGCGGCAATGATTGCGCCGCCCGCCGCCATTCGACACGTGGCAGGACGCGTGTCAAATCCTGGGCGGATCACTTAAACACGTCGGACGGTCGATCCGACCGTTCGATCGACCGCGACGGCTAGGATCAAGCCACGTCGCCCGTGCGGTCGTCTGAAGGGCGCGGGTTCGAACCCAGGGCCCGTCGCGCGATCGGTTCGGCTGGCGTGGCCAGTTCTGGGCCGTCCGATCGCGCCTTCAGGAAATTCGATGAAATTTGAACAACGAGTCAATAAAATTCAAACGTCCATAACTCTCAAAATACTCAACGAAATTCGACGAAATTTGAACTGTAGCTAGAGGGCAATGTGATCTTGCAATGCCTGGAGTTTGGAGGCTCCATGCATTGCAAAATTCGTACAGTTTCAAATTAAAGTTCTAACTAAAAGTGGAGATATCTTACAATCTACCCGGTGGATTTTCGCGTTCTTGGGCTCTCTGAACTTGTAGTTTGTCCACGCTCAAGTTTGCAGAAGACCCCAACAGATTTTGACGGCTGGATTTGAAGATATCAAAGAGAGAAGGTATTTCTCTCTTTTCTCTCTCCTTTTTCACTAAAATGAAGGTTTTAATGGTGGAAATGGTGGGGGAAGGCTTGGAATGGCCTTGGGAGGTGCTGGAGAGTGTGGGGAGCTGCTGGAGAGTCTTGGGGAAGCTGGAGTTTGGGACTTAGGCCAAGAAAAGAGCAATATGATGGTTAGGGCAAAAATTTTTTTACTTAACCCTCCTCACTTGAAATGAATGGCTTGGATCTCATCATGGGTGCCTTGGATGCTTGCCAAGTGTCCCATGAGCAGCCCAAGATTAGGAAAAGGCTGGTGGATTGAGAGGGATTGCCTTGAGCCAAGAGGGGGGGGGGGGACCACACCTCTTTTCCCTCATTTGGCTAAACCAAGCCTAAGCAAGGTTTAGGGAGCTAGTTTGTGGCCTCTTAGGGAGGGAAATTAGTCCCTTTTGAGCAGGTGGGAGCAGGTTTTGGGAGAGGGGAAGGGCTTGCCCATGTGGCATGGTCAAAAGCCCATGATTTTGTCTCATTTCAACATAACTTGACCCATTGACTTGTTGACTAGTCAATGATGACTAGGATGTGCATGGGAGGAGTCAAATGTGCTGTAGGAGTCAATATCAAGGGACATGGGGCCATGGTGTTGAGACTTTAAGTGAATACATGAAATTGGAGAGGGTTTTGACCCCTCCAAATGGGTTGACCAAGTCAAACCTAAGGAGGATTGACTTGGAGATCCTTGGACATGTCATGAGTGTCCAAACAAATGATTTTGAAGCATTAGATTGGTTTGAGATGGATTCAAATGTTGAAAATAACAATGGTTGGGTTAAAGGTGGATTTGGTCAACCATAGTTGACTTGGTCAAACAAGTCAAACCAAGGAGTGGGTTTGATTTCAATGGGTCTCAAATATCATAAAACATTCATTGGAAGGGGTTTCAAAAGTTTAAAATGTTGAACGATGTTAAATTTTGGTCAAAAGTCCAAAAACCCCTTTAAAGGGTATTTTGGTCATTTTGACCCCGGATGAATCCTGGGTCGAGGTGGGTCCAAAAAGATGTAGATTAATGTTAAACACATCAATATCAATGGTCTGGAGGTGATTAGAGGGTTTGGGGGAAATTCCAAGGTCAAATTTCCCAAAATAATGGGTCCAGTGGCACAGGCCGTAAATATTTGAAGGTTTTACAGCCTTTGGATTTAAATTTAGTTTCTGGGGTTAGAGACTCCAAAATGGGCTCAAACTTGGAGGTTTGACTCTAGAGACGTATCACATCAGTATGCAACTGACAGATCATGAATCGGAGGTCATTTGACTGGGGTTTGAAATGTTTGAAAATTCCCTGAAAAAGGCTTTTAGGACTCAGGTCTTTGGCCTTGAATTCTGGATTTGGAAATCTGAATTTGATATAGATCTTGAGTTTAAGTATCTGGATTTGAATCATCTCAACCATTCATGATCATTTGGAGTGATCATAAGTGTTTGAAAGTGATTTGAACTAGATCAAAGGCAGGATCAAGATCTGAACTAGGGTTTGAATCTTGGACTAGGCTGGAGTCTGGATTTTGATCGAGGTCAGAACTGAATCAAGGTTTGGATTGACTTAAGTTCAGGATTGATTTGAAGTCTGGATTAGGCTCTAATGACCTCATACAAAAATGAGGTCAACAGTGAGATGAACAAGTGGAGATAGAAGTACAAATAGAGTTATTAGATGTTGAGGAAAAATATGATTAAGTGAAATTATAAGTGAAAGTGAAGGTATAATGAGGCGTAGGTAAATATGGAATGTGTTTTGAAGTGATATATTGAATGTTATTTTATGATATGTATCTCATTTATGATATTATGTTAAAACAAATGCTTATGTTATTATTTCCAGTATATTCTCACTATTGTTTGACATGTAACTAGGATTAACACTCATTTGTACTAATGCAATAATGTTAATGATAACACATGACGCCAACAACCATGTTAATCAAATTAATAGTATATTTTACTGTTCATTCAAAATTCAAATATCATGTAAATCCTTTCAATGTAGATAATGAATTGTTTAGTAGATCTTGAGTTGCCTCCTAAGCAAGTGTTGCTCACTCTTATTTTACGTATATAATATTTCAAGAAAAAGTAAAGCCCCGCTTTAGTAGAGACTGTTAATAAGGGTTAAAGTCTGAGTTCTAGATATGAGTTCTAGACTGAATTCTGTTAATAATGAAATGAAATGAAATGTTTATGATTACTATTATTTAATGTTGTAGAAGGCTCTATATTGTGAATATAAAAGAAATAAAATAAAATAAAAAATCTTCCAATTAAGTCTTGGGAAATAAATCACATGTCATAGCCTCGACACAATGCGACCTGCTTCAGTATAGAAGATTTTACTCCGTCTGATTGGGACAAAGTATTCCCTAAAATAGTTGAAACTACTCAAAATTAACTCTTATGAATGAAAATTAATGGAATTCCCTCAATAAGAGATTGGACAAAAAAACATCGAGTTTATTTTTCCCCAAGGAACTAAAATGAAACTATTTAGATTGATGAAAGCCATAAACTATGTGAAACCCCCTAAATGCCTAATTGCATATAATGATTATGCGAAGGCTGATGATATGACATATACCAACTTTACTAGGGGATATTTTCTAACTCCTAGGATTTTAAGTCATGATGTGAAGTCATAATGAAATACAAGAAAATATAAGTAAAAGGGAAATGGATGTGCATAAGTGACTACAATGTAATGAAAAGAATGTAGCAATTCTAAGTCTACATGCATATATGACTTAGGCCATGAAATATGCATGCATCAAGTAGGCCTGGCCAACTATGTCCAAGGCATATAATTTAAATATGTGTAGCCAAATGTTTCCATGCCTCTATAATTTAGACATATCTTGATAATATTCATTTTTATAGTTTTTCAATAGAAAAGCTAGGGGTGTCAATATTTGACACGACCCGAAAACCTGACTCGAATCCGACCCGAAAATTTTGGGTTAGGGTCAACCCGAACCCGAAACTGGTTGGGTTTGGGTTCAACAATTCGACCCACTTCAAAAATCGGGTCGGGTTCGTTTTCGACCCATTTTGACCCGAAAAGCGGAGATTGACCCGTTTTTGGATCCGAAAACTAGCATTTTTTAGTCGGCTCCGGGTAATTCGGGTCGTGTCGGGTTGACCCGGACCCGAACCTAGTCGGGTTCGGGTCAAAAAAACCGACCCGTTTGCAAAAACGGGTCGGGTTCGGGTTGACCCGAATAGTGCCGAGTCAGTTTTGGGTTCGACTCGAACCCGACCCGTGACCCGAAATTGACACCCCTAAGAAAAGCTATCATGGTTCAAATTAATAAATTGATTTTGATTGATTTTAGCTTTTAAAATATTCCCTAAGAACCTATGTAATGTCTAAATAGAAGAGAAAAGAACAAGTAGACACAAGTTGGTAATAATTAATTGTTGTAATTAAGGAATCTTAATCACATTATCATCAAGCATAGTTTTTTAATTATGTTATCAAGCAACAAGATTATAATCAAGTAATGTAACTACCAAGAAACCATACAATAATGTTACATATATGATAAGGCTGTAAGGCAAGTGAGTGACTTAATGGACAAGTGTGCACAATTTAAAAAGCCAATATAGCTACACAAATTACAAAATCTTATAATTTCAAAAACCAAGTAGGCTCATATCCACACCTAGTCAATATAGTGATGCAAAATGATTTATGCTAATACTAAAACTAATAGATTTTGAAGAACTATTTGTTTGATAGTCTCAACGCAAAGATGAAAGAACATTAAGCATGAGAATCACTAAGTCCATTTAACTAGCTAGTATAACTAATAAAATATTAAAGAATATAAAACCAAGCTATAAATCACTTTAGACAAAATAAATTTTATGTTGTTCAACACCAAATCATCCAACATCCATACTTAAACACTCCTTTACTTAAGATTTAATTACTACCTTCTTATAGAGAAGAAGTCCTCTCCTTAATGGTGAAGTAGCTTCATGCCCCTTTGTGCTCTTCTATACCCAATAGACAATCACACAACTCTCCTAACGAGAGAGGCAAAGACAAATCTCACATATAATTAGTAGATATCTTTCCAAATTTCTTTGAAACTTTAGTGATGCTTAAGGAAAACTCCAACAAATCAATACAACCATCTCTATAACACTACCATAAAACATATAATACATAATAACTTATAAACTTTCTTAGAGAGAGATCACCACAAGGAAGCTTCACTTAATCTTTCACCTCAAAAGGATAAAACCATGAAGCCTTAACCTTTTCTTTTATTTTCATTAGCCTTTTCACTTCAATTTGGTCTTCTATTTCTAGGCTAAGGAATGGTAAAGGAATCCTTTAGGAAAAAATGAAAAAAAAAATTCAAGTGCTCCTAAATTAGCCCTCTATTGGTTAGATTTGTAATATTTACTAGTAAAAATTCTAGGAAAATAAAGTAGCATTGTGCACCGCATGGGAAGACTCATGACAATCTAACATGTACATGGATGAGAGGGGAAAAACAATAGTAATTTTGTGAATACAAAGAACTTTTAAATATAAATAATTAAATGAATATAATACCAGAATATATCCATGATACTATATATGCAAATTTAATAAAACAACCAAATGAATTCAATGGAATAGAAATTAAATTCAAATTAATTGAATATCATAGAACTTTATAATTAATTATTATTAACATATAATAATATAATCAAGCAAATTATATATATATATATATATATATATAATCAATTAAATTTACTATGATAAATAAAACATAATTATGAAATCCTAATCAAATGATTCATGAACTTATTTTATTAATTAAATAAATAATGATGTAATTAACATAATTGTCATATAAAGTAATTTTGATATATTTAACAAATTAAATAGTAAGGTTTGAATTAATCATATATAAGTGATCAAGATCATAAATATAAACAATTTATGTAGATGATCATTTTTAATAAGATAATAAATTAATTTTATCAATTAATTATTTCCATCATAAACATCAAGAGTGTATCAACATATTCAATAAAAATGTCACCTTTCATGCAATGGTTGAAACTTCCAAATCCAAGCAAGTATAAATTCAACCAACTTCCTCTCTACATAAAAGGTAATGCCTCTATTAATTTCAAATTTAAGATTAGATATCATCATGCATAATAAACTTTAGCCAACCCTCTCTCTTGAAGCAAAGCTTGAATTAAGGAGTGATTACACAAATAAAATCTCAAAGAATGTATTTTAAAATTCAAATTTAAAGAAGCAAGGTCGACCCCATAGAGTTAGCACTTTAAAATTCTAATATAGGGAGTGTAAGGCCAGCCCCATAGGAATTTTACTGAATTATTTAATTCATAATTTATGTGAAATGGCTGTAAATGAGGGGTAGCATTATATTGGGATTAGCTTGGATTAATTGATGTAAGATGTTTTGAATTTTGCTCAGAAGTTAAGGCTAAGTTGCTCTCTCCTAAATGAAAATTTTGGTGAGTTGCCATAAAGTATTATTTATATTTTATAGCTAATCATGAATGAATAATGTATTTTTTTTAATATAGTTTGTATTTCTTTTTTCATTATCCACGGCTATGTTACCTCCACTCTCTACTCAACTGGATATTTACCCTTTCCTAAAAATAACATGTGCAAGAAAAGTAGGGGTTACACTACAAGAAAACCGAGTGATACTGGTGGACAAAATCCGCCAAAAATCATAAAATTCCCTCGAAAAATTTGCATTTCTGCCAGATTTCTGGCCGAAATGAAGTCGACGGTAAAATGCACATCAAAAATCTAATTCCAGCATAATATAGTGGTATTATTCATCGTTTAAGAGTTACTATTACCATCGGTTTATTGGTCTAAAATTTTGGTGAAAACATTCCACCGAAAATTTCAACGAATAACCCGTCAAAAAATTTCGCCGGAAACAGACCAACAGACATTTCCAATGGGTTATTGCCAGAATTTTCGGCGGAATATTTTCATCAAAGATACGATACATTTTTGTCATATCTCCATTTCTGGGGATATTCAACTGGAAACATGCAGCAAAAAAAAAAAAGCATCCCTTATGTTTATATTTTCTACAACACAACAAACATATATATATATATCATATTCATTCAAACATTGAACAAAAATAAATAGTTTAACATTCACCAAACAGTTTAAAAATAAATATAAAATTTGTTTGTTAAACAATTAAAAATAGACAATAAATTATACAAACATATAAATGAAATGTCCAACATATAAATGAAATATCCAGTAATTATAAAAAAATATCTAATTAGAATCAGTCTCCCCCTCTACTGATGTTGCCTACTTTTCACTGAACTAATCCCTCAATTTTTACAGCTCATCTAACAACTAAGTTTGTTGCATTTGCATCTACATGTTAGCTTGTGATTTTCTGACTTGCTCTAGCTCGATTGTAAGGGCAGTTACTTGTTTGCTATACAATGACTCCTGGCTACTTGATAAGAAGCTAGAGCCACCAGATGTCTGCCCCTCGTATGTGTAGGCTTGGCAGCCTAATCTATACCCGACCTTTATACATTCCTCCTACCTCTTACGACCAAGTGCGGTGGTCAAAATAATTTGCTAATCCCCTAGAAGATGCCTTACGTGCTCTTGGCTAGCTCTCTTAAAGCCGTGTATACTCGTCCTATAAAAGTTAATACAAGATTAAACAATTTACATATGACACCAAAAATATTGAACTTATGTACAAACAAAGGCACTCCTTTTGCTCATCAACCCATTGCTTATCCTCCTATTACTTGTTGGTAGGATTGTGTAACTTAACAACAGTCAGTTCTCTACCCAGCACCTCTTTCTGCAATGTACTTATATTAGTATTCATATATAAGTAAATTATTAAAATCTTTTAAAATTTCTTATCAAATGTCACATTTACTTAGTATGTGAAAGTTAGCCCCAGTATAAAGGGAACTACCTATGCCCCTAACATCAGAAGCTAGGTCCAATCTATTCTAGTCCCTCCTTCTGGTATAATCTAGGCTACCCCAAGTACTGGTCAGCTCACCCCATACACTCTCACCAATTCAGAGTGGTCGCTCACCTGACTTTTTAATGTCTGTAAACATGTCTCGTATATGAGTCAACCTGCACTTCTCAAAATTTTTTCTGATTTTATCATCGTGCTAGGCAACCAATAAAAATCTTTTTGCATTAAAAAATATATAACATAGAATATTTTTGTTAGCTTAATTAAAAAGATATAATATAAAATATATTTTTATAATAACTAACCCTAAACTCTCTAAAACACATACCATACACTTCTTTTGGGATTTTCTTCCAAGAAATATAAGGAGCATCATACCTACTTCGTACGTTGTCCCGTATTTATGCGTCAGCTACTTTGACAATTAAAACCTGCATAAAATGTGTTAGGTGAAAAATATTTATCAAAATTTAGTAGTAAGTTAAGAATATAGTAAGTACATACGTGTCACCCTCAGGTGCAATCAACATGCGCCCCTCTGATGGAAATGCCCACTTGCGCAGGGCTGAGGGGGTGGTAGGGGATAGAATGACAGGACATATGGTGGATATGGATAAGTGGGAGGGCCTCTATGAGAAGGTGGGGGGGATAGTAAGGGTAGAAGGGAGTACTGTATATGACATATGGAGAAGGAAAGCAGGGGTCTAGTGAGTAAAATTATGGGCTAATAGCTAGAGGAGTAAGTACAGGCAGGCTAGGCTAAATCTGAGTGGTAGGCCGAGAAGAAGAGGTCCCATCAGTATGTACAGACCTACTAGCTAAGCAACTAGCCACCTTCTTACACCTACCAAAAATATTTTTGATCAATCCTCGGTGAGGTTCATCACCTAAAGCCATCTGTAAAAAAAAAGAAATATTAGCAATATAAAATATAATAAATATTTAATATAAAATAGAGCAGCAATTAAGTAACTAAAATAGAGTAACATAAATTATAACAATATCTGAAATGAATAGTTAAAATATATACCATATTTTTTAACCAATTTGATAATTATGTTTTCACCATATTTTGGACTTCTACTGATACTGATATACTCAAACAATAAATAAAACTCATACAAATTTTAAATCGTTATGATTTATGAGTGATAAATATATGAATATGCTAACTCATACTTACTTGAAATATGGCTCAATTTCACATAGTTGAGAAAGGTATACAATGTGGCAGCTCTCATCTCCTTATCAGTCAAATAGTGCATGATTCTAGTGCCTGCAAGTTCACTACTTCCATTGAATATAGATATATTTGAGGATTTACATAAATATGTATGACCAAGATTTTGAGATATAGTACTCTTAATTGATTGTAATTATGTGTTAAAGTAATACGAGCAAAGTTAGGATATCTCATACATTAGATATGCTTTATAAATTGAGCCTTCAGAATGTGCTTTATTCTTAGCAGTCTTTTTAGGTTTATTTAAATACCTCTTAAAAGGATACATCCACTGAAACTGAATATGTCCACCTACTGTAGCCTCATATGATAAATGCATGGGTAGATGCTCTATAGAGTTAAAAAATATTGGATAAAATATATTCTCAAGTTTACACAAAATAAAAGGAATATGCTGCTCTATAAGAATCAAGTGTTATGCATTCAGTTTTAAAGAACATAAATCCTTGAAGAAGATACTTAGCTCGATCAAGAGCTTTAAAATTAAATATGGAAAAAAACTAATGACAGTTGGTATTATATATTACATGAAGATATAATAGTCATGGCTTTTTAATTCAAATAATCTCCCAAATTTTATGTCATCATATCTACTTAGATTGGAAGAATATCCATCAGGTACCCACAGAGTCTGCACCCATTCACAAATTGCTCGTCTCTGCTATAAAGTCAAGGTGAATGAAGCTTTTGATTTGAGAAGTTTTTCATTCCACCATCCTTCAACTCTAAAGCTTTCATCATATAAATCTTCTTTAAGTCCATCAATGATTTTATATTGTCTTTGAATTTATCTTTGATATCCATGACTATATTGAATATATTATCAAAAATATTTTTCTCTATATATATCATATCCAAGGTATGTCTGATTAAGCTTATTCTTTAATATGGCAAGGACCAAAAAATACTTTTCTTGGTCTAATTATGGTTAACACCATGCCTTAAAAAATTATAATAAGCTAATATTGGAGAATCAACTATCGTGGACATGAACATTACTCTTCCAAATATTTCTTCTCTGATTAATCTAGGAGGAGACTGTGATATCACTATTTTATTTTTAGTAAAAACATCCTTATTTTGACTAAAAGGATGACCTGCAGGTAAGAACATGTAGTGATAGTTGAACCAAGAGTTCTTCGCTCCATGCTTTAAAGTGAATGACTTTGTAAATTCTATACAATATGGACAAGCTAACTTATCGAAAGTGTTCCAACCTGAAGTATAACATATGCATGAAAGTCACCAATTGTCCAAAGTAATGATGCCCTCATTATGAAATTTTATTTGACGGATATATCATATATACTTATTCCTTCTCATAATAAATTTAAATTATCGATTAACGGTTGCAAGAATACATTAATTTTTGCTTTTAGATTATGTGGCTCTGAAATTATCAGCATCAAAAACATGTAAGGAGTTGTCATACACAACTTTGGAGGAAGATTGCAAGGGGTGAGTATCACGGGCCAACATGAGTAAGGTGAAGAAGACTGGCTAAATGGAGTAAAACCATTTGTAAATCTAATGTTATATTTCATGATTATATGATGAAGGTGGGATGTATATAATCATAGTGTTTCCAGGCCTCTGCTTCTGATGGATGTGTAATAATACCTTCTTGCGAGATGTGTACATTATGCAATATCTTATGTGCAACAGATCTCATGGATACATATAACTGTTGTAGTCTAGGAATTATGAGTAAGTAAAATATTATACTGACTAGTATATCCTTCATCTTTCTTTTCATCATAGACTTTGGTTTAAATCTTGGTACATTGTAATAACGGCATACAATCTCTGATAAATTATCTTTATAGTATAACATACATCCATTGACATAATAATCTTTTTTTGTGCATTCAAACTAAGTTTAAAAACCAACTTCTTAGTCTAATATAAATCTATAGGAATTATATTATCTACCTGGTTGGTTTCCTTAAGCAGCCCAATGAATTGGTTAAAATATTCACGGGAGATATTATATTCTAACTTGATGCTTAACATCTTCACAACAATGAGTAACTTTAAGTGAGTGGTGCACCCCTTTTATATTGATTATTGGGCAACTTGTAACAAATTAAAAAAATTTCGTGACTCTTCTATATATTGTTCAAATTTTGTTCCAATTTCATCATAAGCTAAGTCCTCAAGAGTTCAGGATTTTCTTCCTCAGCTATATCAAAACTTATAAACACGCCACATTTTGTCCACATTTAGAATCAAAATGTGGCCTGTACTCACCATAAGAAGTTCAATACCAATATTTTAGCATGAACCTTATACGATATAAATTAATAATTACATCATCTGGTCTTAGGTGCACTTGATTTTATGTTTAGAGCATGGACATCGAAACTTTTCATCTGAGATGAAGCTAGGTAGTTGACAGGTTGTTTGAATGAAAAAATTCACCTTATTAATAAACTTATTTGTTAATGTTTTTTATCCTTACGCTAATCGGTTATATATCCAACTTCTTTGATTTTTAATATCCATAATACGAAGAATTTAGCCTACATATAATATGAAGATATTAGAGATTGGATTAACATCTATTGAAGAAAAATAGATTGAATTCAAATTAATTTATAAATCAGATGGTGTTATTTCACACAGCCTCCCAGCATCTCCCCTGTTTAAGAAAAATATAAGGAATCTTAACCTGCCATCTACGTCAAGAAAGACATGCACGGTCGGTGTTGGGTGACACCGTGATCATAGTCTTCAAAACTATGCCAAGAAATATATGCATAGGTTTTTAGGGGGGTACCTGTGTGAAAATGCAGTTTACGTCAGAGATATTCTAGCAGATTTACTGACTTTCTTGGCATGCAAAAATGCATTTTGCACTCTTCCCATGTCACAAACATCCAAGTCTTTTTATACCTCTACCCCTTTCTTAATATAAGCCAAATCTAATACCTCTACTTTCCTAACTTGGTCATCGGAGGCTACAGTTTTATGTGACCAAATCATCTAAAGTGATTCTCTCACTCATGAGCATTCTCATCTCTATAAACACTTAACTTAATGTTATGCTTCTCTTTTAAAGACCCACATTTTACACCATAAAGCATTGCAAGTATTACCACAAATTAGAGAATTTTTCGCTAAGTTTGAGGAAAATTTGCTATCACACAACAAGTCCAATTAACGCATTCCCCTACTTTAATCATCCAACTTGAATTTTACTAATAGTATCCACATTAACTACCTCTCTAGTCTTATCAACAAGAAGAATATCATTAACAAAATGCATACATTATAGTACAATCACTTGCAAATGCCTACCGAGAATATCCATGACCAAAGCAAAATAAAATGGCCTACTTACGACAAATTTCTGGCCACTGAGGCGACAAATGTTGGTGACAGAGTAGTGAACACAAAGGCGATAGAGGTGACGTTCAGCTAAAGGTGACTAACGCGAGCGGGAATGAAGGAAAATGAGCAGTAGTGAAATAAGAAGGAAGACGACCACTAAAGGGAAATAGGGCCTTTTTAAGCGAATTTTTTGTTGGAAATATTTTTGGCAGAATTTTCATTGGAAATATTTTGTTCTGTTTAAGTAGGCCGGCATATTTTTCATTGGAAGTTCCATCGTTAATTTTTGGTGAATTTTTTTATGAACGTAAACGTCAATTTTACAAAAACCAATGATCTTACTGGTGGATTTTTTGCAGGTACTGTTCCGGCGGTATATCTGCTAAAAAATCTACGCTAAGTTACCAGTGGAATATCCACCGGTTGCGCCGCTGCTTCTACCGATAGATATAATTCTGCCAGAATATCCACCGATAAGCCAAGGTTTTCTTGTAGTGTTAGTAACACTTAGTAGTTATTCAAAACATATTATAAAATTCAATACACATATACAATAACTTGTACACCAATACAATATCATATGAACTGTGAAACATGTTTATAGTGAGCTAACATGATGCTTATGACATGTCGTGTAAGTATCAAATTTTGTGTCAGTGCAAAGCTAGTGACAATAACAGGTACATGTTAGAAATAGCAACATAAGCATTTATTTAAGCATAACGTAAAAAAATAAAATAACACAAAAAATAATATTTAACATTTCATTTCAAAGTATTTCATAATTTTCTCTACACCTCTTATACCTCCACTTCCACTTATATCTCCACTTGTTCATATCACATTTGTTCAAGCGCATTAAATATATAGATGGATAAGCATATATGTGTACAAGCCCTTAAACCTCTATTTAAATACACGTAATATATCAATAACTAGCCACCTGCATTCCCCCCCCCCGGCCCTTCACGCATTTTTAAACATACGAGCATAAAAACATTAGTCTATAGGAGCAAACTTGTGCACACATTTTCATAGTTATAAATAATAAAGTAATTCATATGCAATATCTATAACAACATTTCAAAGAATAAAAAATTATTTTAATACATACTATAAGGCAATAACTATCATGCTAATTATTTTACACCTACTATGAGGCTTTAGTATTTCCTTGAATGAGGCATTAACTGTCCTCATCGAATAGATAAGCTTTGAAGATGATTAAGACTTTTAGTTCATATGGTGAGGCTTTAATCTTTCTTTTAAAATGTGTCGATTGTCCTCATTGGATAACCAAACTTAGAGGTAGTCAATGCTTGTTTTTCATGCTTCTTCTTAGAAGCATACCCTAACATCAATTAATGATGCAAGTTTTAGCATTGTTTTTAATGCCATAGAGATCATTTGAGACATATTGAAGTTGAGGTAAAAATTATTTTATTAAAATTGACTTCAAGAGAGATAAGACTGCTTGTAGATATTACATTGATTTTCAACATGAGTGATTTTAAGTCTTGATGTTGGTTTTAATTTCGTTAGAATTATTCGAGAAGTGTTGCAATTGAGGCAGAACTCTTTTGAAAACTACAAAAAAACTTCCTATGAGAAAAGATCACTCATTAAAAGCTAAGACAATGTTTTAAGTGTACAACTAGAGTTGATATAACCCACAGATAGAACGGGTCATATTGTGTCAAATGGTGATAGGAGAAAATTTCCAAAATTAAATTTGATGGAATTACATAAATTTTAAATAATTTATGAAATACAGAGCCACTAATACTTCAATTAAATAGATAAATACTAATTATCAAAAGCTTTTTCATTTATCTTGAAAGTACTTACAACCAAAATAAGTATACGATAGTATATGGCACAAACAGTACATATAAGAGGGAAACGTCATTACTGTCAAAATTTGACTAATATACGTATATAAACTCAGATCTCAAAACCTATAACTTGTCCCCTACTCAGCCTACACTTTCCCATTATCCTAACCTGAAATAGACATAGAAAGCAGGCATGAGAAACTACAGCTCAATAGACTACATTCGACCCACCCGAGTTTTCAATAATAATTGCCATTAATGATAAAGCAAAAATATCAAGGTAAAGTAAATTCATTTATGTAAATATCCAACCAAATTAGTCCAAATTATAAATAAATATTCACAGAGTAGGAAGCAGCATTTCTAAAGTATCAATCAACATAGTATAATAATAAAGAAACATAATAGTAAACACTTTATGTTCATATCTCAGAATAGATAAAATTTCCCTTAGATCCTTATGCCTCCCAAAGAAATATTAAAATTCAAGACATCATAACTCTATGTCTTAGCATATCATATAACATGCCCCTATAACTCCCAAATATTTAGCACCGCAGATACTTAGATATTTCAGGCCCTTATGACTCCCATAAAATAGTACGTCTCTTTCAACCATCAACATTCATCCAAATCCATAAATTTCAAGAATATAAATACAAAGTAAATACATTTTCAAATATAACATACAATGTTATAGTCATCACACATTTTCACAAAGCATCTTACTAACAACTAAATAATCAAAAATTCGGGAGAAAGCCACATATAGAATTTAACATTTTTAAAAAATTAACCAAATTATCACATATTATTAATAGCTACATTTTAAAATTTTTATTGTACTATAATACTATTTATAGGTGTTAAAATATTTTTTAGGTTATTTAAATAATGAATTTTCAAAATTATCTAAGAAAATCTACAACTAAAAATCAAAATGTGTAGAATGTTGCCAATTATAATATACCAAAAGTTATGTGGCAAAAGTTTTCCAATCGAATAGATATATCCAATTTCACATTAAAATTTTAATTAAAAAGTCAGTAAATTCCAAAAAAAAATTGACCTATTAAAATTGAGATAGTCAAAATATAACATATCTCGACCTGAACAATTTTCTGAATTACCTAGACAGATGAAAAAAACTAAAGCCTCATGAAATAGATTTTCTCTCTCTAGAATTACTCCTCTTTCTCTAACTAGCTTATACTTAAGGGTGGAAATGATTTTGATAATTAAAAATTTGCCTATATTTAAAATTTAGAGACCCAATATCACACCAAAAGTACAACGTCACAACACTCTCAAGGGAAATTTTTAGAATTCAGATTTCACATATACTAACCCTTAGGACATAATTGATGAGTGTAAATAATATTATTTTTTATATGTTAAATTGCCAGTGAAATTATTTTATTTTAGTTAGGTTTGTGCAAGAAAATGCAGGAAATATGCAAAAATTTTAAGTAAACATTCTTCCTCACGAGATCGATAGTTTACTCTATCACTATATTACTTGATTCGATAAGTATACTTACATATATTAAGTAGGATTTTAATATTTTTTATATAAAAAAAACTTAAGTTTTGTTTAGGAATTGATAGAGCCTTAAATCGTTTTCATAATTCATTAGGTTACTACATCACCCCCATCAATACTCAAGAATAAAATCCATGCATTCATAACATACAAAATGTTCACTAACACATGAAAAAATAGAAATGCAGAGAATTTAAACATGGAGGACTTACCATACCAGATTCAGTACAACCCAAAATAAGAATTCTTATTTATAAAATTCAATAACTTATGTTTCTTAATATAATATACAAATTTGTCTGACATTTATAATCCAATGGCTAGAAATAATAATTATAATTGGTGAAATATTATTCTTTTATTTAACAGTGTTCCAATATTTTGAGAACTTATCCCCCATAGAGTAGTAATGTAATAATTACTTCTACGGCGATTGGATCTTCGATATAATGACTAAGATTTACAAGTTCATTTTATTTTTATTAGGTTTTAACAAATATTTTAAGTTAATTCATGTTTAAATAGCCCTCCAAAATTTATGAACTAAACTTAGAAAGTTTTAAATTGCTTCAGCAGGAATTTACTTAGGAATGCTTTGGTGTTTTATCTATAATGTTGCAGTGATGCTGAAAAATTTAGTTTTCTTTAGAAAATTTTAATTTTGAATTTGGATTTTAATTCTAAAATCGAGCAAGCCTTCCAAAAGAGCATACTACCTTGAGGGGTAGAAATAGGATTTCAAAATAAGGGGTTCAGATCTAGAATTGCAAATCCTACCTTGAATATCGTAGCTAGATTCAAGAAAGAACTGCATATGACCTTGAGAGATCAAAATGAAGTTCAATCTAATTTCTAAATACAATATTCCAGGTTAATTATTGCTAATTTCATATCCAAGATTTTATTGGTAGATGATATGTCTCTCCAAAGGAAGAGAATATCACTTATCAATGATCATTTGGACATGACGATAGCAATCGTTGTTGATTCAGTTTTTTCCAAAGGAAACTAATCTGAATTTTGAAAATTAATTTTGAAAAGATGGATGTGGGTTCTAAATTTCCTACGAGCGCAAGCCCTTGTAGTTAATTATATCGTGGAAAACTAGCATTTCCTTCGAAAACTCTCAATTAAAATAACGGTAAAAATTTTGTTTAGAGATTTTGTAGGAGTGATGTCAAAGGAAATGAAAATAGAATTTCAAATGGGATTGGAATAAGGTTGGGCACTTATTTTTGGAGTCGAAGGAAGAAGGATAGGAGACATTTTGGGATTCTAAAAATGATTTAGAAGAGTCCCAATATAAGCTAAGTGTTGGGCTTTAAATTTTAGATTGAGGGGATTTTTATTTGAGTTGAATATTTTATTAGAAATTTAGGATTATATTCCCAGACGTTGGGGTCTTATGATTTAAAATCTATCCTGGAACCTAAATCTAAATTGGGCACCGGACTACAGTAGCCCAAACCTAACTAATGCAGTACAAAATTTGGACTTACCCTGATCTGGATTGGGGAGCCAGCTAACCACCTAGGCAAAAAAAATCTATAAGTCTAGACATTTTTTTTATGAAAGAGTGGTAGGGACATTTTTATTAAGGTTTTTGAGAGTTGGGACTGATATCTAGAGCTTGTCTTAATTGGTCCCTTGACTTATGTGGGGTAAAATGTTGAAATAAATGCAATTAAGATTTAGACTCTTTTTTAAGTATGTTTCTAGTGCAATGCATGCTTATCGACTTGATTAGTACTTGAAATTGGAATGAAGCAGTTTTAAAAAGGCATAAAAATAGATTTTATCCTAGAGATTACACAGCTTCCGCTTGACAGATCTACACCCTCATAGGCCAGGTGGTCTGCCAAAACTCACAGGCGGAGAGGTGCCTAACAAAAGGAAAAGAATAGTGCATCAAAGATGCTTATGCAAACTCCCGGTGGTTCCGAACTTACTTCTTAGATCGTTAGAGTTTCTATGTTATCTTAAAAATTTTACTTAAACTTAAGTAGAAAAATTTTGGCGTACCCTCACGAGCCTCCGTGTATCCAGGCTAAATAAAAAACAAAATGCAATCGCTAAAAAACTAAAAAAAATAGGCAAAATCTTATACGTAATCATATTGAATCAAACACATCAATAAATGAAATTAAATATTTAATGAAAAGTTTGTAGGCAAGTGCCCCATTTATTACAACCCAAAATTACAGAAATTAAAAGTGGCCGGGCACCACTAACCACAACTTAGATTCTAATCCTTAGAAAGATGTAAGTAGACTTTGAGTGGGATACTCTTCTGTCTTCAGTTCTTCATCCTTCTCCTCTTCGAGCTCCTTTGATTCGTCATAGCTGAATACCCAAATGGGAAAAAAAACTCTGTCCCGAAGGGGAGATTATTCTTCCCACTTTGGGCAGTGGAGTGATCCAAATTTGAACTTCTAAATGGAAAAGAACTATCGCCTTTAGGGGTTTCATTTCCTCTTTGAAATTCAATTTTGGGCTTAAGTATCCCAGACTGAAAGACACCTTCACAACTCTTAACTTAATCAAATTACATTAATATAAAAATAAAAAAATTTTAGAATCTCCTATAGGGATATCCTAAGTATTTAAATATTAAATCAATTCCCAAGCAGTTATATATATATACAGAAAAGTAAACACACTTGGCCAAGCTATTTTTATTTAGGGGCTGAGTAGCCGAAGCACCTGTAATAGTTATATTTATTATTTATTTAGCCCCCTTTATTGCTCTGCATGAGCATGGCCACTTACAAAAAACTCAATGAGCATCCATATTATTCTTAACCTAAGGATAATCTAATCGCCCATCACATCAATCCACAGAGTGCATAAAAGTAAGCAAATATAACAAGCAATTTTCAATCACAACATAAAATAAAATCCCAAAAAATATGGCACACAACAGTAAAGTAAACATCGGCCTAGCCTAGACTAGAGTTGGTTGTCCTAGAAAATCATCTAAAGTGTGTGTAAAAGGTCGTGTGGTTGGGGTAGATCTTAGAATGGGTAACTTGTTGGAATTATCTAGAGTTTGAGTTTATTGGAGGTTTAAAGGAAGATTTGATTAGAGTTTAAATATTAATATATTAAAGTTTAAATCAAACATATTTTACTAATTAAATGACTACTACCTTTGTTACTCATTGAGGCCAAGAAGTTTATTTTATCTTCCTTGGGGCTAAGTTAATAGTCTCGTAGGCCTGGGTTACCTAGTAGTAATTGAGGTTGATTAAGTTAATTTAATTAGTTAAAAAATAAGAGTTAATTAAGCTTAATTAATTTAATTAATTATTGATTTTAAATATTAAATTAGTTTATCTTTTTCATTAACCAGTTCGTGGCATTGTGCCACCAGGCTCGTAGAATCAGGCCTCCTTAGGACATGTAGCCTCACAGCCCGGAGTAGTCCATCCTAAAAATCTTGTTGATATAGTTGTTATGTATTAAAATATTGGTTAAAGGTTTTATTAATCAAATTATAGTTTTTTAGAATTTTAACAAATTATTGAATTTTTTTGGATTTATTGGAATTATTTTAATTACATTAATTAAGGGTCCAAAAAATTAACTTTTTAAATTAAAGTTAATTTTGAAAATTTTAGATTTTTAATAAATATTAAGTCTTATGATGAGTGATTAGACTGTTAGTTTGCTCGATTTGGGTTTTTCTATAAAGAGTTATGATTTTTTAAAGTTTGAGCCTAAATTTGAACTACGATTAACCGGAAAGTTGACTTTTTTTTACTTTGACTTAATTTTGGGGTTTTGACATTTCTAGAAAATATTAGATTTTTATTAAAGTTGAATAGCTTTGAGTTTGATTAAATTGGATTTTTATGTAATTAATTAAGATTTTTCAAATTTTAAGTATTTTGTAATTTTCTTTTTTAAAATTGCTTTAATTAAAGGGGATTCTTAATTTTTGATCCAAATCAACCCCAAACCTCTTGGAAATCACCCCCAAAGGTTAGAGATGACCTAAAGAGATATTTTTAAGCATTTGGAGAATTTTTAGAATTTTTAAATATTTTTAATTAATTATTGGAATTAATTGTTAATTTTTCTTAGAAATTAGATTAAAAGGGATTAATGGGTCAACTGATTGGGGTTTATTTTTTATTGCTTTGGGATTGAATTGTGGTCAATTAGAGTCCTTAAATGGATTTTTTAGATTTAATATGAATTTATTATGAATTACTCAAGGTTTTAAGTCAAATCTATGAAGGGATTTTGGGGTTCCTAGTTGGTGGACCAAATAGGCTCCACATCTAGTAAATTTTGGACCATAAGATCATCTGATCTCAAGGTCCAAACTTCCTAAATTTGGGCCCAAGTAGACCTAGCTAAGGAGGCTAACTAAGAAACCCAAGGTAACCTCTAGGTTACCTTAGAAAATTCCTAGGGAACTATCCTAAGCTTGGATTGGGGCAAAATCAGTGGCCTTAAACTTCTTAATCTAAGCCTTAGTGGTTTTGGCCACTTTGGGTTAGCCTAATTCCTAACCCAAGTTGACCCAAGGGTTAGGTCAACCATGGAAGGTGTATGGGGTTAAGGGAAACCCATGCCATCTTTAGTTTGATTGAATTTAGATAGGGTTCTAATTTGACTCAAGGGGAACCTCTCTTTGGACACTTGGGTCAAGCCAAATGGCTAACCCAAGTGGGCCCAAGTATTGGGTCTCCAAGAGGGATTTCTTGAGGACCCAATGGGTCACCCCATAGGTTCAAATGAGTTTGGAAAAGTGTTGGTCAAAGGATATGAAAGGGTTGGAGTGTATGGGAGGTTTGGTCAATCTTGGTTGACCTAGTCAACCAAGTTGACCTAGGGTCAAGGGTTGGATTTATTGAGTTCAAATTGATCATATGAACTCAATGGATGTGGTTTCAGACTAAGGAGAGGCCGTTTGGTTGGAAATGGGTATTTAAACCCTTAAGAGTCACCTTTGTCAACCAGGTCAAACCCAAGTGTGAGTTTAGGTCCAATGTGTTCCTAATGATATTTAGGATCCATTGGGATGGGTTTTAAAGGTTGGAATGGGAAGGGTAAATTAAACCTAGGGGAAAAGACCAAAAAATTTCTTTAAAGGGCATTTTGGTCACTTTGACCCCTGGTCAATCCTGAGTCAGACTGGGTCTGAGAAAGTGCAGTTTGCTGATCAACAAGTCATAGTAAAGGTAATGGCTATGATTGGGAGGTTTAGAAAGGGTCCCAAGGTTAAATTTCATTGGATGGCAAGTCCAATGGCATAGGCTATAAATATTTGAAGGTTTTGCAGCCTTTAGAAATCAACCTGGTTTCTAGGGTTGAAATCCTCCAAATGAGCTCAAATTTGGAAGGTTGGAACTAGAGATATGTAACATCAACATGCAATTGATAGACTCTGAATTAGATGCCAATTGACTAGGTTTCAAGGTGACAGAAAAATCACCTAAAAGGGGTTTTAGGACCTGGGTCCTTAACCCTGAGGTTTAGTTTGGAAAGCTAGATTTGGATTGGATTTAGAAGTTGAATGGCTGGACTTGGATCATCCACACCAATGAAAATCAAATGGATGATTGAGATTGATTGGATGTAGTTTAAAAATTGATTGAATGTTGATTGGAAGCTGGATCAGGGGTTGAGTTGGAAGGTGTGGTTGAGCTTGACTGAGATTGAATTGGGTCTTAACTGGGACTTATATGATTGGAAAGTAGAAACTTCCCAATCATGAGGTCACCAGGAAGGGATCCAAGTGGGTCCTTATGACCTCATACAAAAAAGAAGTCAGCATGGTTTTAAGCTCCTTATCTAGCAGACAAATTGGGAATCCCTTGGGAGGCTATGCCGTTATGTGAAATTTAATATTTTTATTTACATATCCTAAACCATTAACCAACTTATTTCATTTGCATTTTCATTAATCCATTTGTCGGAGAAGAAACTAAGAGAAGAGAAAAAAATAGAAAAGAGAGGAAACAAAGGAAAAACTAGAGTATATAGGCCGTGGAGCTGAAATCTTTTATTTGGACAATTAAAAAAATTGTTCATCTTAAGGCAGGCTTTTGTTACCCTACTTTTGTTTTCAATTTGGGCAAAAATTATAGGGATTTAATTTATTTAAACAAGTTTATAAAACTATTCATCATGTAACTTATGGTATGTTATAGAATAGATGGTTCAAAGCATTTTGACAGGAAAAACCCAAAGTTTCATCGATTGGTTTTGAACATATGATTTTTTTATGAGTTTTACTAATTATATTTATTTTGAAAAAAATGTCATAGAATAATAAAAGCCCTAAAATGATGCTATAAATGTTTCCCATAAATGATTTTCTAAATTACTTCTATTAAGTATGTGTAAATTTTATCCCAAGCATGCTATTGGAATTATTGTATGTGTGCTACCTTCATGCATTTATATATTATCTCAAATGTCATTCTTGCATGATAAATATTTTGATGTTTCTATGTTCATGCGATGAAATGTACATATTATATTCATTAGGATATAATATAAAAGGAGAAAGAAAGTGATACGCATGGTAGCCATTTCATATTCAGTGCAATACAAATAGAGTTATAAGGGCATGTGCATACATATATTTCCTCCATTTGTCTTAAATAAATGTGAGATGAATAAGTAGAGGTATATATGGAAATGGAGTTATTAGGGAAATCAGGTATTTCTCCATCCATCCCTAAACAGATGTGAGGCAAGTGGAGGCATAAGTGTAAGTAGAGGTATAAGAAGGCAAAAAAATATGTGCATGTGAATTATATCTCACAAGCATTACATGTAAGTTATTTTCTATCCTAGAGATGAGTTCAAGTTTAAATAAAGTTCTTGTTGTTGCCACGCACAAGTTGAAGAATTAATCATATTATTGCTTACAAGTTTATGTTGTTGCCACGTATAAGTTTAAGAATTGATCATATGGTTACTAGTTACAAGTTCATGTCATTATCACTTACAAGTTCAATAAATGTGTAATGTTGGCATGTAACTACTATTAATAATTAAATGTATCATTGAAACCATGTTATAAAGAAAAATGTTGCATGCTTACTATATTGCATTAATTAAACTATAAAACTCAATATTTATTTTTATGCCATTTATTTTAGAAAATTTTATATACATAACACCTCAAACTATTAAAAATACATATTCAAGACCCAACCTATCATATTTACTTATATACAACTTATAATGATCATTTTTATCTATTCTCTCACGAGGTTTAAGCCCTATGTAAAAAACCCTATTTGCACATCGTCTTCCCTTCATTCACTAGAGAGTGTCCTCATCGCCTAAACCCTCACCTTCTCTGTTGCGTTTGAAGGTTTTGCATGTGTAACATATTCCCTTGGCCTTGCATCTTCTCTGCCGCGTTCAAAAATCGGTAAAATTTGCTTTTCATGTTTTCCTTTTCATGAATGGTGGATGGTTTTGATTTTTTTTCACCATATGAATGTCTTAGTTATTGTTTGCTCTTCTTCTTCTCCAATCAACCACTCTTCGCCTTCTCTATGGCTCACATATAGGAGACAACCAAAACTATCCGTAGATGAGGGAGCCCTTTAGGAAGTTGGAAGCTCATTAGGAATTTGGATATTGTGGACCTATGAAAGGACAAAATGCCGCCGCCCTGCGGGGGGGGGGGGGGAGATAGTGTTGCCAATGGAAGGGCAGATTCGATCGTACATATGATTAACCATTGAGGATAGCGGCTCTTGCCAGTACACCCCAATGGGTAATAATATGTACAATCTGATCATCACAATGGGTTTCCTCCACCCAATACATTAGCTCGAGTGGGGTTTATTTGATAGTGGGATTCAGTTTGCCACGGGCGTAAGACCCTGTGGTTAATTATATCTCAGGTCGGGACCTGAGAAAACTCTCGATTAAGGATTCTATATTATACTCTCAAATGGGATTGGCACATAGGGAGAAGACTAGGAAATCCTACTCAAAGGATAAGAAAGGGTTCAACTCAGCTTAGTCAACACACAGGGCTCATATCAGCATCCAGAGGGACTAGGGTAGTGAGAAAACTGGAGAAAAGAAAATCATACACTCAAAGCATACAGGAGAGAAGGATGGAGGTGGCGTCATCCATGCGACACAGATAGGTAGGATTTATAGCCTCTGAAAGATAGAGTACTTACCTATTGATGAGGCATACTATGAAACAATAGTATCCTTGAGCCCTAAGTTTAAAGTGGGTTTAGTTTTCTATGTAACACTAACACCCGTGTCCTAGCTAATGTAATGCAAAACCTGGACTTACCCCGACCTGGATTGGGGAGCCAACTAGCCACCTAGTCGCTTCAAAACCATGAGTTCAGTCATTTTATGAAAGATGGGTGGGTAAGTTATAGTTCTTGGAAATGGGGCCGACGTCTAGAGAGTTTCCTAATTGGCCCAAGACTTATATAGGGTGAATGTTTCTATAGCTAATGTAATTAAAATTTTAATTTATTTAGTTTCTAATGTAATACATGCTAGTTAAAGTATCCAAATCAGGTATGCATGAGTTTTAAAAAGGCTTATAAAAATAGATTTTTAGAAGTAGTCTGGGCTTCCCCAGGTTATCCGGACTCTACCCACAAGCGAGGAAGTGTCATATAAAAGGAGAGAGGAAATGCATCAATATATATGAGACCCCGACGATTCCAGCAGTTCCATAGGTCGTTAAGTTTCTATGTTATTTAAACCTTGAAATTTTAAATATTAGTAATGAGTAGAAAAATATTTTAGTCCTTAGAGAGCCTAACGAAGTCCAAGCTAAAATAAAAGCAGCATGCAAATCGCCAATAAACTAGGAAAATTAGGCAATCCTAAAGGCACACAATCATAAATAAAATACATCAAGATAATCAAACCAATTAATAAATGTCCATAGGCCAACTGCCCTTAATTACAATACAGGGTCTGCAGAAAGTAAAGTTGCCGGGCACCACTGCCAACAACCCGAATTTCTAATCCTAAAATAGATGCAAGTGTCTTTGAGTGGGATACTCTTGGTCTTCAATTTATTGATCTTCTCTTCCTTGGCCTTCTCCTCCATGGACTCCTTGGGTTCGTCGTGGCTGAATACCCAGGTGAGAAAGAATACTCTCCCTCAAAGGGGAGGTTATTCTTTCCACCTTGGGTAGTAGAATGATCCAAATTTAGACTCCTAAATAGAAAAAGACTATCCTCATATTGGGTATCCTTTCCTCTTTGGGAATCCAACCTTTGGATCCAGGTATCGCCACCAAAATGTGCACTTTCATAACTCTTAACCATATTACAAAGAATTTACATTAAATGAAAGCAAGAAAATCTAGACTCTCCTGCATGGTTATCCTAATAAAATCATCCCAAATAGTTTATATATCATCCCAAGTAGTTTATATGAAAATAAAAATACTCATCACAGTCACACTTGGCCATACTCTTAGTTATTTTGAAGGCTAAGCAATTCTGGAGCACCTGTTGTAGTTATATGATGATTTATTATTTTAGTCCTCATTTATCTAGGAGGCTGAGTAATTTTTGAAGCATCTGTATGAAACAACGTTAGCATTTAAATCATGATTATTGCCCCCTTTCATTTAGCACTACATGAGCATGGACACCTGTAAAAAATATCATTAGTATCAAAATTGATCCTAACCTATGGGTAATCTATCATGCAATCACATCAATTTCTATAGTACAGTAAAAGTAAACAAACACACCAATAATATTTCAATCACAGCATGCAGTAAAATCTCAAAAAACTCAGCACACAATAGAAAAGTAAGTACCGGCCTAGCATAGGTCTAGAAGTGGTACCCTAGAAAATCATCTAAGTGTGTGTAAAAGGCTGTGTAGCTGAGATAGATCATAAGCTAGGTAGTTAGTTGAAGTTATCTAGTGTCCAAGTTCGTTGAAGGTCCCCAGGAGAGGTTTAGGTTTGAGTTTAAATATTAATGTGTAAGGATCAAATTAGGTATGCTTTAAGGGTTCAGTGATTACTACCTTTGTTTCACACCGAAGCTGTGAAGTTTATTTCACCTTCTTTGGGGATAAGTCAATAGCCTCGTAGGCCTGGGTTACCCAATAGCAATCAGGGTTAATTAAGTTAATTTAGTGAGTTTGAAGATTAAAAGAAAGGGGTAGTATAACGGATGCTCTATCAGTCCTTCTTCATTTTTTTTATTAAATAGAAATATTATGACATTCTTTTTAACAAGAAATTTAAATATCTTCTGCACACTTTTCCTCTTAAAGGGATATTCCTTATTAAGCCTCTCCTGTAAGAATAACTAACTCTCTGAAGTTCTATGGGAGGGTCTAGCTTGTACTGTTGACTGCCTAGGTGTGTAAGACTGTTGCGGTGGTACTGAACTGACTAAGGGCTTCTTGCCCTTATTTGATGGTCCATAGGTACTGTGTACCTTTCATCTCCTAGGTGGAGGTACCCCTGAAGACTCCTGCCACTGAGATCTACGAGAGGGTTGACTCTCAACTTTAGGAGGGACTATATCGGGTATGCTGTCTTGCAAACTGATCACCTTTGTCAATAACTTTTGAAAGGTTCTAATGTTAAAACCCTTCAAGTAACGAGCTATAGGGCCATATATGTTTTTTAACAAAATTTTTACTGTATGCTGCTCCTGTAACTGGGGCTCACACTACAAGCTGAGGTTCTTCCATCTAATATATAATCTGGTAGTGTCTCATACGGATGCTGTCTGGCCACAACTAACTCATAGCTGCTCGGGCTCTGTAAAGGTGTATACTGAATCATTGGGGAGGTCGACATACCATCTAAATGCCACCACAACTAAACTGCTGACGAACATCCTTAACATCAAAGTGTCATTCCCTCCTATGTTTCAACATATGACCCGATACTGAGCCACATGCTGCCTTGGGTTCCCAAATCCATCAAAGACTCTAAACCTAGGAGGGAAAAAACCTGGGGGGTAGGGCTCGTGCTCGTACTCTACTGGGTAAGGCTGCCCCCTGCTAACTACCTCTCCAGACTTTTTAGAGGAAATGTCCTGCTCGACCTTCTAGGCTATCAGATCCTGAATCTGTCCTGCTGACAACTAAGCTGACTGACTCTGAATTGGGGTAGTAAAGGTAACTATTGTAGGTGCCACTCGAACTGCTCTCTGGACCCTGTCCACTCCTATAAGGTCTGGTGCTACTACCGGTGGTGCTACTCGCTCATCCATGGACGTAATAGGAGTACCTACGCCCGTCATCTGGGGAATCACCCCCAAGGCTGTCAACTGAGTCTGAAGGTTTAGAACTGTAGCTTATGTATCAACTGACCTGGGGATCCACCTACTTCGACTTCTCCCTGCTCATCATCATCATCTGCTCTCTCTGCTCATCTGAGAGACCTTGTCTAGTAATCACACACACTCGATAAATTGGTACATCTTCATCTGACTCCTCGAGTGTGTCCTCTTGGGAGAAGGTCTGACAAAGTGCTTCTATATATGGACCCATAGGGGAACAAATCCTTCGGGGGCTAGGAGCTGAAACTACCTCTCCCCGGGCTGGTGAACCATCGGGAAGAACTATATCATCAACATCTGCCACTATATCATAGACCATCGAAATTACCTCGTCTAACTGCCCAACTGCCTCAACTGACTGTACTGCCTCGATAGGGGACTCTACCTGTCATCATCTCCAAACCCATTTACTGTGACGGGACCCAGTAGGGGTGACTGGCTGCTGTGGGGCTACCACAACTGAGCTGAGCTGGGGTCTAGAAGGCTCCAACTGCTGTCTCCATCCATGATGATGTGGGCGTCATCCAAGAACTGGGGCAACTGTCTACGGCCTCACCAATGGAACTGTACTGACAGGCTGCCTGGGTGGCTATTCTCTCTACCACCTATACCTCTGCCTCAGAGTCTGTCTCTGTAACTGAACAGATGCCTGAGAGATCTGGTGGAGTAACCTCTCCCAACTGACAGGGCCTCGACCCCGCGCTAAGCGGATGATGCTTCGAATCCTCTAAGAGAGGGCTTGAGCAGCATCATCCCTGGGGACCCTAGCATGTGGTAAAGCAGTAGTGATAGGAGGGGCCGCCACAATATGAGCGACGTCCGCCTCATCCCCATTATGTGTCAGTGGAGAGAAGCATTCTCCCTGAACTGCTGTTATCTCAGGAGCGACTATAACCTTCGGGATGGGTACAACTGAAACTGGTCGTAGTGCCTGCTGAATAGGCTCCTCATGAGCCAACAAATCTACCATCCGTTGTTTATCTACCTCGGATGCAGCTAACCAAAGTCTACGATTTCTATTCCTCTAGGCCCTTCTCCTAAAGCCAGAGGTGGAGGACGAAGGAACATTTGAATCCACTACCTGAGGGGCAGGGGGAACAGGGACTACAGGAAGTGTCAGGGTCTGCTCGATGGTCTCTGGGTGAGACAATCAAGCAAAAATAGAAATCCGACAGGAAGAAGGCGAAGGGGCCTTGGTCTGGGCATTCCTCTACCTAGAGGAAGAAGGAGGGGGAACCTGAACACCAGCTGCCTCTACCTGGACAACAGGGGGAGTAACTACTACCTGCCATCGCTGAGGGGCCAGGGTAGTCAAATAATAGGTACGGTAGGCACTGGTCGCCTCACCGCTGGACGAGTAAGCTGAACGGGGAGTGGTCTAGGCACTGGCTGCCTAACCACAGGGTGCACTGGCTGCACACGAATGGGAGTAGGACGAGCAGGTGCCCGGGCTGTCCAAAGGGGCGTATGGCTACACGACCTCTCCTCTGGGGAGGAGAGAAGGCAGCAGCCTCAACAGGGGTTGGCCCGCCAAGAGTGATGAAAGCTGAGTCAGTGAAGGAACCAAAAGTGATTCCTCCAGCAGGAGGACTGGCTAGCAGGGACTCAAGGAGTGTCACCCGCATGTCAGAACTGAAACAAAAAGTCACAGAAGAGGCCATGACACTATCTACTAAGAAGAATAAAAAAAATTTTGAAATGATTAGTAGAAGATAATGACACGAGAAGAGTAAGGATAGATGAGGGACAGAATGACCCAATAGGTTGGAAGGAAAGGAACTTAGCTAGGAGAAAACCCTAACTAAAAGGAAAGAATCATCTTAACTAAGGAAGGACCCTAACTAAGAGTAGGACGAACCTAATCTAGGGAGTACCAATCCTGGAGTACACACAAGAAAGAATAATATAGAATACAAAGATGGAGAGAGAAACCTATCCCACCGTGGTCACTAGAAACCTATGGACCTCTAAAAGAGAAAACACTATCGCCCCGCGGGGGAAAATAATATTGCCAATGGGAGGGCAGATTAGGTCATACATACGATCAATCATTGAGGATAACAGCTCTTGCCAGCACACCCTGATGGGTAATAGTATGTATGACCTGATCGAAACAATGGGTTTCCCCTACCCGATATATCAACTCGAGTGGGATTTATTTGATAGTGGAATTCAGTTTTCCATGAACGTAAGCCCCCGTGGTTAATTACATCTCATGCCGGGGCCTAAGAAAACTCTCAATTAAGGATTCTATATTATACTCTCAAATGTGATCGACACATAGGGAAGAGACTAGGAGATCCTACTCAAAGAGAAAGAAATGGTCAAACTGGCTTAGTCAACACACACGACTCATAACAGCATTCAGAGGGATTAGGATAGTGAGAAGAAACTGGAGAAAAAAATCATACACTCAAAGCATATAGGAGAGAAAGATGGAGGTGGCGTCATCAATGTGACGCGGATATGTAGGATTTATAGTCTCTGAAGGATAGAGAACTTACCCATCGATGAGGCGTACTACGAGACACTGATAGTAGTAGCCTTGAACCCTAGATCTAGAGTGGGTTTAGTGTTCTATGTAACACTAACACCCGTGTCTTAACTAATGTATTTTTGGCTTATATCCTGCTGTTTGATTGAAAAATATAGTTTTAAAAAAAGGTTTAATTTTTTTGGGAAATATTTGATTTCTGGAATTTAAATTTTATAATCGAACACTTATTATGAATGATATATCACTTCGAAAGGTGAACATATCGTTCCCTAATAGGTTCAGATTACAAATCTTTGGATTTATCTGATTATCGTAATCAAACTCAAGGGAAAACAACATATGATCTCAAAAGATCAAAATGATGTTAAATCTAATATTTAACTATAATAATCTAGTAAAAAGATCATTAATTTCATAATCAAGATCACGATAATAGTACGATATATCTTTCCAAGGAAAGAGGATATCATCTATTATCGATCATTTGAAAATGACGATAATGATCGTTGTCTTTTGAATTTTCCAAAGATAATTAATTGAAATTTTGAAAAAGCTTGATTTTGAAATCAGGTCTGGGTTTCTAAATCTCCTACGAGCGCAAGCCCTTGTAGTTAATTACATCGTAGGAAACCAGAAAATTTCCTACGAATACTCTCGATTAAAATAGCGATACGAATTTTATTTAAGAATTTCAAAGCTAGATGTCAAAGGAGGTTAAGGGTTGGAAATTTAATAGGGATTAGATCAAATTTGAGCAGTTATTTCTGGAGTCAAAGGAAGAAGAGTAGGAGGTGCTTTGAGATTCTGAATTGCTTCAGAAATACCCCAACCTATCATAAGTGTTGGGCTTGAATTAGATTGAAAGATATTTAATGTTTAAGTGGTCAATTTTATTAGAAAGTGAGAATTAGATTCCCGGAAGATTGAGGTCTTAGGATTGAAAATCTGCCTTAGATCCTAAGTCTAAAATTGGGTACTTAGAATCAGTGACCCGGAACCTAGCTAATGCAATGCAATCTGGACTTACCCCGGCCTGGATTGGGGAGCCAGCTAAACCACCTAAACGCTTTAAAACCATGAGTCAAAGTCTTTATGAAAGAGTGGTTGAGGATGTTATTTAAGATTAGTTTAAGGAAAGCGGGGCTGACATCTAGAGCAGATTCCTAATTAGCCCCTTAACACTTGTTGGGTTAAATGCTTAAGCTAAAAAATGCAATTAAGATTTAGACTCAAATTTAATTTGTATCTAATGTAATGCATGCTAGTTGACTCGATTAAATGCTTAAATCAAAATGTAGCAGTTTTAAAATCAGGCTTAAAAATAGATTTTATCATAGAGATTGCACAACATCCCCTTGGACAGAACTGCACCCTAATAGGTCAGGTGGTCTGCCAAAACCCGCAGGCGGGGAGGTGCCTAACATGGTAGAGAAGATTCAATATGTATGCATGAAAAACCCCCGGACAGTCCGGGCTTACTTCTTAAAAGCATTAGAGTTACTATCTGAGCCTAAAGTTTTTAAATTTTTGTTAAAGTAGAAATAGTTTATGACCGTACCCTCACAAGCCTCCGATCGAATTTCAGGCTAAATCAAATACGACTGCAAAATTGCCAAAAAACTACTAAAAGCATGCAAGTCCTTAATCGCAATCAACATCAAACAATCAACATTTAATTAAATCAATTAAATTAAAACTCAAATTGAAAGTCCATAGGCAAGTGCCTTTTAATAATACAACCCAGGGTCTGCAGGAAAAGTAAAGTGGCCGGGTACCACTGACTACAACCCGAATTCTATTCCTAAGACTCAAGTGACTTTAAGATTTGAGATTCTTCTCGTTATTCACTTCTTTGTCTTCTTGGAACTCCTTGGATCGTTGGGTTCGGATATCCAAATGAAAAGAAACTCCCCTTGAATAGGGGTGTTATCTTTTCTCTTTGGATATTTGAACTTCATCCTAATTTGGATCTCCAAATGGATAGGAACTCTCCCCTAGAGGATGTTCCTTCCTCTTTGGATTCTAAATTGGATGTTTAAACATCTCAATCTCAAGGTACTTTAAACAATTTACAACTCAATTTAAATCAAATTACATCAATAGAAAAATAAAAATCTAGACTCAACAACCTCCAAGGTTATCCTAATAATCAACAGTTTATATTTGACATCCCAAGCAGTTATATATTTGAAATTTAAAAATTCTCAATCACAGCCACACTTGGCCATGCTCTTTTTGATTTAAAGGGGGTCTTAAGCATGCTTAGCACCTGCAGAAAATAATATTAATTTTAAAGCTTTAATTATTGCCCCCTTTAATTTAAGTGTCATGTATGAGCATGGCCACCTGCATAAGATTGAATTAGTATAGATCATTCCTAACCTAGGGGTAGGTCTAACGTAGAATCAATCATATCACAGAGTGCAGTAAATAAATAAACAATCACATCAATTCTACCACTAGCAAACAGCATGCAGTAAAAGCTCGAAAACTCGGCACACAGCAGAAAAATAAACACCGGCCTAGCCTAAGACTAGAGTTAATTGTCCTAGCAAACCATCTAAAGTGTGTGAGGTAGGCTGTGTGGTTTTGATATGTCCTGAATAGGCATTTGATTAAAGTTGTTTGATGTTCTAGTTGGTTGAAGGCTTAAGGGAGTTTTAATTTGAGTTTAAATCTTAATGATTTGAATTTGATTTTAAATTTGATTTTAATTGTTTGTTGGATACCACCTTTGTTGCCCACCGAGGCCGTGAAGTTTATTTCACCTTCCTTGGGGCTAATTTAATAGTCTCGTAGGCCTGGGTTACCTAGTGGTACCCGATATAATTAAGTGATTTGAGTTTGATTAATATTTAAAGGTTGATTAAATTTTAATTAAGATTGGTTGGTTGCTGGTTTTAGAGTTAAGTTGAAGTTTTCTGGAATTTTTGGAAATTTATTGAATTTTAGAATTTTTGGATTATTTTAATGATTTAATTCAAGGGTTAAAAGTTGACTTTTTGATTTTAAGTGTTTTCTAGAAATTCATATTTTATTAAAATACTAGACCTTAATACGATCAGTTAGACAGTAAGTACACTGAAATTGAATTTTTCTAGATTTTATTATGAAGGTTTGAAGTTTTGACTTGAATTTGAACTAAGTTTGACCAAAAGTTGACTTTTTCAAAATTGATTGATTTCTGGAAACTTAACATTTTTGATAAATATTAGACCTTATTATGAGTTGAATGCATTTGAGTTTGCTCAATTTAGAGTTTATTTGAATTAGTTATGAATTCTTGAAGTTTTGAGTATTTATTGATTTTTTTTTAATTGTTTAATTAGAGCCCTTTTTATGATTTGAATCCAAATAACCTCCAAACTTCTTGAAATCAACTCCAAAGGTCAGGAATGACCTAAGGAGTGATCTCCAAGTGTTTGGAGATTTTCTGGAATTTTAAATTATTTTTAATTAATTAAATATTAAATTTCAATTAAACTTAAATTAAACTTAATTTTGAATTCCAGTCAAAGGGCTTTTATTTTTCATTCATTAAGGGTTCAATTTTGGTCAGTTTGAGGTATTATTTGTAATTTTTGAATTTAAATTGGATTTATTACAATTTCTGGAAGGTTTAATGGCTTAATTAAGGGTTGATTTTGATTAAATTAATTAAGGGGCTTAATGATTTCAAAATTCAGTGGGAAAATTTCCTAAGGCTGAGGATGTCACTATGTTTAAGTGTTCAAAGTTTCAAATCAATAGGAGGTGAATCCTAATTTTTGGAAATATTCTAAGTTCTCTAAATAAGTCCTTAATTATTGTCCTTAACAACACTAAGTTTAAATGGGTTCAAATCAAAGTTCTTCTAACCTTTAACATAACATGCATGATATATACACATACAAACACAATCAATCCTAAGTCTAAGAGAGCCTTAAACTAAGTGGTGTGTGTATGTCCTAAACATACAAAGATTTATGCTAATTAAATATTCTTAATTAGATTAATAAATGATTAGAGCATAATCATTCATTAATATTCCCACATGATTTCTATTCAAATGTGTTGATCTTTGTTTAAAATTCCAAAGTAGATCTCTCAACCTAAAGGGTTTAAATACATATATATTATTTTAAAGTAATTTTAAATATATTTATAATATATATGAACTTATATATGTATAAACATAGATTTTAAATTTAAAATACTTGAAAATATGATTTGGGTAAGTTAAATATCTAAATGAGAGGTCTACTGATTTACTAAGATCATTTGAAAATAAGTTTTTTAATTTTTAAAATAATTAACTTAGTATTTAATTTAGATATTAATTAAATACTAAAATAATTAAGTAATTAAAATAACTTAAAATTAATCATGTTTTGATCTCTGAATTTGATTTCAAATTAAAGTGCTTAATTTTTTGAAAATTTTGATATATTATACTTATTTTTTTGATTTAAAATGAATTTCTTATGAATTTTTGAAGTTTAAATCAATTAAAAGGAATTTTAATTAATTTTAAACTAATTAAAGGTTAAAATAATTTTAAAATCAGCTAACTTAAATCTTAAGAATTTTCTGAAAATTTTAAATTATTTAAGTATATATATGTATATATGTATTATTTATTCAAAAATATTCAAACTATTAATTATTAATTAAGTATTAATTAGTAATTAAAAATTTAATTAGTTTAAATACAGGATATAGTTTAAAATAGTTTAATTTTAAAATTAGAATATTTTAAAACAATTAATTAATTATTGAATATTGATTGATTAAATTAATGACTATTAATTAATTATCTAATTATTATAATGTTATAAATCATTTAAATAATATTAAAAAATTTAATTAAATTCTATGTAAATGTTTAAATATTTTTAAGATTAATATTAAATTTAAAATTTATTAGATATTAATGAATTATTTAAATACTTAATTAAAGTATTGAGTGATATTTGAATATTTTCAATTATTTCAAAATTTTAAAATATCTTAAAATAAAAAAAAATTCTAATTAAAATTAATATTAATATTAATATTAGATCATTTAATATTGATTAAAGTGATAAATTATTTAATATTAATTAAAATGTTGAAATTAGATATTAATTAAAGTTTTAACCTTATTTAATATTAATTAAAATCTTAAAATATTTAACATTATCAAAAATATTAAATAATCTTATTATTAATTAAAGTTGTAAATCATTTAGTATTAATTAATATTATAAATTATTTAATGTTAATTAAAATATTACATAATTTAATATTAATTAAAATTTTAAAATAATTTAATATCAATTAAAAGTATAAAATACTTTATATTAATTAAAATATTAAGTAATTTAATATTAATTTTAAAATCATTTAATATTAATTAATAATATAAGGTATTTAATATTACTTAAAATATTAAATAATATAATTATAAATTAAAGTTATAATATCATTTAAAATAATACTTAATGATTAATGTTTAATAATTAATATCTAAATAACATATTTAATATTCAAATGCTAATTATTAGTTTTTCTTTTATAATAATTAATATTTAATATTAATATAATTTTAAAATATAATTATAAAATTAAATTAATAATAATTTCAAACTAAGAATATTTAATCTCTGAAATACATTAAAATATAATATATATTATTTAAGATTAATATTTAATATTTATTTTAAAAGAAAATTAGAATTCAAAATGATTTAAAAAAAATAAAATCCTTTTAAGCGAAAGCGGCGGCGGGAATGCCACGTGGCAAGCAAGGATTTGCCTACCCAAATCGCGGCAATGATTGGGCTGACTCATCCGACGGCACGACGGCGGGAATGCCACGTGGCAAGCAAGGAATGCATCACGCGGTTTCACTAAACCACCTCAGCATCCATCTAAACCGTTGATTTCACGCGAGATTCATCCGACGGTGGATATCAATGCCCGCAGTTTGATCTCAACTGAGGAAGATCAAATGATGGAGAAATGATCCCGCGGTTTGAAATCAATGGCTGGGATTGAGCCAGACCATAGGCAGCGTAGCAGGGTCTGATCCGCGGTTGAAAATATCGCGGAATGGCTGGATTATAACCGTTGATCAAAAGATCAACGGTCAGGATCCCGCCTAGAACAGACGGTCTGTGAATTAGGCTCTAAAACCATTTTTTAGCTCATTTTGATAAATCCGATTAATCAAAATTAGTAAAACTTTAAACATAGATTTAATATTTGAACAGAAATATTGTGGAGTAAGTGATTTTGATTAAAACACCCTATGCGAGATGCTATTTAACTCTAAGTGGATAGCCTAGGGTTTAAGATTTTGACCTTGATAATGGACGGATTAAGCCGTTCTTGGACTCTCTGAATTTGTTGTCTGTCCACGCTAAATATTGCTGAAGACACCTCGAGCTGAAGATGCCTGAATCGACTTCTATTCAAGCTGGACGGACTTCAACTCAAACTCGCCGGAATACGATCACCGGTGAGGTTTAACCGGCTGGATTTTTGTTGGAAAATGTGGAAGGGAGTTCTGGGAGCTTTTGAAACCTAGAGGCTATGTCTGGGGAGCTTTTGAGAGTGAGAGAATGTTGAGGTGCCGAATGAGGCTCTAAGGAGTCTTTTGCCCTATTCAAATGTTCTCTGCTTGGATGGAGGGCTGGGATTTGTTTGGCATCATCTCCTGATGGTTGACACCTGGCTGGGGTTGTTGGGATGGCAGGGAATCAAAGGACTATAGGACAATCCATGTGGAAAGTGTATTTTGTCATTTAGTAGCCATGTGTGAATGATGAGAGTCATTGGATTTGAATTCAAGGGTTGAGATGAATTCTAGAGAGGTTCTAGATTATCTAAAACTGCTGGAGAGGTTTAGGAGGGAAGAGATTAATCTTAAGAAGGGTTTTTACCCTCTTTGACCATTCCCTAAGCTTGATTTGACAAATTGATTAGTCCACTTGCCATGTGGACTAGTAAGGTGGCCTTAGAGAGATCTTTGGGTACTGGATTGATAGGTTGGAGGGGTTTGATGGCTAGGGATGAGGCTTAAGCCAAACTATTTGACCATTTAAGATAATTAGAAAGGCTTGTTGACTAGTTTGACTAGTCAACATTCAATTTGACTGCTTAGGTGGCAATAAGAAGATTTCAAGGGCTAGATTAAATGCCTTGAAAGGAGTTAGAAGGGATTAAATAAGTAAATATACAAACTAAAAGACATTTAACCAAACATATAGTTGACTTTGGTCAAAAATCCTAGGACTTGACTTGTATTCTATTTGAATGTGATCAAACTCTAAAATATAATGGAATCAAAGACTTGATGGGTTTTGACTGAGTTGATTGACTAAGAGTCACTGATTTGATTCAAATAGGTCAATTTTGGTTGGACTTGGACTCAGTTGACCAGGTTAACTGTTGACTGAGTTAGTGGGTCCTGTTAAGTTTCAATCATTAGAAGAAGTGATCATAAAGGTTTGAGAAAGTTTTGATTTCAATTAAGGCTTGATTCAAAGTATAAAAGATTAAAGGTTGATTTGGTCAACCTAGGTTGACTTGGTCAACCAGGTTGACACAAGGTCATGGGTTGAGTTCAACAAGTTTGAAATAATGAATGGGGTTTGGTAGAAGTGGTTTCAAGGTTTAAATGGGTCATTTGAGCCAAATGAACCTATTGGGGCTCTTAAAGGGCTTAATGAGTCAACTAGGTTGACTTGGTCAACCAGGTTGTCCCAGGGCCAGGGACTGGGTCCAATCAATTCAGAATGACATTCTAAGTCTACTGGTGGGGGTCTGAAAGTCTGGAGAGGCTGTTTGGTCAAAATGACCTATTTGGGCCCTTAATGGGCCTTTTAGGTCAACCCTGGTTGACTTGGTCAACCAGGTGGGTCCAGGGTCTGGAAATGGGTTCAATGGATTTGAAATGACATTTGGAGACCAATGGAGGTGGTCCCAAGGTCTGAGGAGGTCATTTGGTCAAAATGACCTGTTTTGACCCTAAAGGGTCTATTTGGTCAAACTAGGTTGACTTGGTCAACCATGTTGACCCAGGGGCTGGAAGTGGGTCTAACAGGTTTGGTTTGATATTTGAAACTTGCTGGAGGTGGTTGCATTTGATTTGGAGCTCATTTGACCAGAGTGACTATTCACACCTCATAGGAGTATTTTGGTCATTTTGACCCCTGGTCAACTGGGGGTCAAATTGAGTCCAAAAAAATGTAATTTATTGTTCAATGGGTTATAATCAAGGGTCTGGAAGTGATTTGGAACTTTGTAGAAAGCTCCAGGATCAAAATCCACTGAGTGGCAGGTCCAGTGGCATAGACTGTAAATATTTGAAGGTTTTACAGCCTTTGGATTTCAATTCAGTTTCTGGGGTTAGAGACCTCAGAATGAGCTCATATTTGGAGGGATACCTCTAGAGACATGTCATATCAGTATGGAACTGACAGACCTTGAATCAGAGGTCATTTGACTAGGTTTTGAGATGTTCAAAGATTCACTGGAAAAGGCTTTCAGGACTTAGACCTTTAGCCTTGGAATTTGATCTGAATTTCTGATTTTGAGCTGGATTTTGATTTTGAATGATAGGGTTTGAATTAAGTCTAGATTGGATCGAAGTTTAGATTGATCTAGAGGAATCCTATGGTTTAGAGTAGGTCCTGGGGTCCAGATCAGCTTAAAGGAATCCTAGGATCTAGAATAGATCCTAAAGTCTGGATTCTAGGAAGATCCTAGGCTCTAGATAGATCTGAGATCTAGGGTCTAGCAAAATCCTAGGATCTAGAGTAGATCCTAGGGTCTGGATAGATCTAAAGTCTAGGAAGATCTTAGAGTCTAGGAAATCCTAGGGAAATCCTAGGGTCTAGAGTAGATCCTAGAGACTGGAGTCTAGGAAGTTCCTAGAGTCTAGGGAAACCTTAGGGTCTGGGACCTAGAAGGTTCTTAGGATCTAGAATAGATCCTAAAGTCTAAATACTAGGAAAATCCTAGGGTTTGGGAATCCTAGGATCTAGAATAGTCTAGAAATTTGACTGATTTAAGATCAAGGTTGATTTGAATCTGGATTGATCTAGGATTAGATTGATCCTAGGGTTAAGATTAATTTGAAGAGATCCTAGGGATGGAAATCTAGGAAAATCCTAGAGTCTAGATTGGTCTTAAATTGTATTGATCTGGGGTCAGGATTGATCTGGGGTCTGAATGGGCCCTACTGGCCTCATACAAAAATGAGGTCAACACCTGCATCAAAAGGAAAGCCAGCTAACCACCTAGTCGTATAAAATCCATGCTATTCAGTTTTTATGAAAGATGGGTGGGAGGTTGAGTTTGTGGAAGTGAGGTCGACGTCGAGAGAGTTTCCTAATTGACCTCAAACTTATGTAGGGTGTATGTTCCTTAAGCTAATGCAATTAAAATTTTAATTTAGTTAGTTTCTAATGCAATGCATGCTAGTTCAGGTATCCAAATCAAGTATGCATAGAATTTTAAAAAGGCTTATAAAATAATTTTTTGAAAAGACTAGACTTTCCCAGATCCAACACCTCATCCTCATAGGTTAGATTATCTGGACTCTACTCGCAGGTGGGGAAGTGTCTTATAGCAAGGAGGGAGAGAATGCATTAATATGCATGCGACCTTGGACGATTCTGGCTATTCCTTAGGTCATTAGATTTCTAAGTTATTTAATTCTTAAAATTTTGAATATTAGTTATGAGTAAAAAAATTTTATTCCTAAAGAGCCTAGCGAAATCAGGCCAAGCACATGCAAGAAAGAAACCTAGGAAAAGCATGCAACTTTTATTGCGCAAATAATATAAACAAATCAATATAAATCCATAAGATGTAGAAAAGTCTAAAGTCCACGATAAGTGTTGTATAAGTACAACTCAGGGTATGTAGAAAAGTAATGGTGACCAGGCTCCACCGACAATAACCTGGGTTCTAATCCTACTAAACGACGTAAGTCTTAAATGCAAGGCATTTCGTCTTCAAGTCTTCGTCTTCCAATGGGTTGTCTTCCTTTGGATCATCCTCCTTTTGAATTATCTCTCTCTAGATCATCCTTCGGAAGGGTACCCAAATAAATAAGAAATTCCCTATAAGGGCCTTTCTTTTTCTCTTTGGGTACCGAGTATTTGAAATGCCTTGCCTTTAAAGACTTTCACAACTCAATATAAATTACACCAAATTATATTATGAAAAAAAAAAATCTAAACCCGGACTGAACCTGTAAGGTTATCCTAAGAAAAATATCCCAAGTAGTTTATATATCACATCTCAAGCAGTTATATCTGTATAGAAAAGTAAACACACTTGGCCATGCTCTTATTCATTTGGGGGCTAAGCATGTTGGAGCACCTATAGAAAACTTTTGTGATTATGAGCATGATTATTAATTTATTTAGCCCGCTTTATTTTGGCGTTGCATGAGTGTGGCCACTTGCATAATACTGTATTAGTATAAAGCGTTCATAACCTAGGGGTAGTTCTAACGCACAATCAACCATATCACAGGTAAAGCATAGTGCAGTAATAAAATAAACAAATACAGCAAGTCAACACAAACAGCACACATGTCACATGCAAGAGAGTCACATCATAGAAACAAAAAAAAGTAAAACACCAGCCTTACCTAGAACTAGAGGTGGTGCCATAGCAAACAATTCTACGTGTGTGTAGAAAGTTTGTGTGGCTTTGGATAGGTCCTATGTTGGGTAGTTAGTTCAAGTTATTTTGTGTTAACATTTGTTGAAGGTTTAAAAGGGGGATTTAATTGAGGTTCAAGTATTAATGGATTGGAGTCCACTTTTAGTTAATTTAGTTTGTGGATCTATTTTAATACTTAGGGTGGTAATCTTTAAAGTTTAAGCTATATTAGCGAGTTTTAGAAGGTCCGGGATTTACCTATCCGCTAGGTTAAGGGGGTCCAAAAAGGTGACTTCTAGGAGCAAGCTAGGGTTAGGAGTTCTAACATTTTAATTAAATGTTAGGCCTTATTATGAGTAATTAGACTATTAGTTTACTAAATTTGGAGTTTTCTAGGCAAATTTATGAATTTTAGAAGTTACAGGTAATTAAAGGTCTTTTAGGTTTGAGTTAGGTTTGTTTTCCAGTTCTATAACTTTTTTTGAATTTTATTTTAATGAATTTTATTTTAGTTAATATTTAATTAGAGGATGATAAATAGATTAGTTAGATTTAATTCAGGTTCATATTCAAATTCTTCCTCTTAGTGATTATGTATGTTGATTATAATTTTATTGAGAGTTGACTGTTTTTTTTATGCATTTGATTTAGGTTATAATTGGTTTTATTAATTTATTAATGAATTAAGGGAAACTAACCCTAGGATAACGTGTCACTAAGTTTTCTATATATTATATTTCTATCCTAAGGGAGCATGCATCATAAGTCTAAGTTTTCTAAGACTCAGTCCTTAATTTTTGTCCTTAGGTGTCACTAGTATTGCATGAAAGGAAAGTATAGTTTCTAACCCTTTGAACATTCGCACATATATAACTGGGTTCAAGGATCTATAATAAAATAAGACAAGAGAATAATTTAATAATTGAAGTCTCTACAGGGTCCTAAAGGTAGGAGAACGTACACGCAAGAAGGCTCCCTAAAGGCTTCTAAGTTTTAAGGAAACTCATTACACCGGGGGCTACGACCCGGTGGTTTTTCTCGTAGCACCCCCACTAGAATGAATGAGGGCGACTGATGCTCAGATCTGATTATCCAAGCTCCTTTGTCTAGTGCTCCTAAAAGCTCCCTCTCTTTGCATTCCCACAAGTACCTTGCAAGAGAACAAAGAAAAGAAAGAGGATTGTGTGAGAGCAGATTACTTTCAATATACAGATAATCAAAATAAAATACTATTAAAATAAAAACATACCTTTCTTTTTTTGAACGTGGATGCTAGCTTGGTTGTTTCCTCTTCGGGACTTTGCAAATCTTAGAAACTCTCCCGCATCGTTACAAAAATGGTCTTAATTTATTACTTTTAAAGAATGTAAGCATCTCATTGATATGCATGTCTTTTCAAAACCCAAACATGCTTTTGCCCCACCGTCATTCCCATTCAGCATTTATGCCAGATGTAAATAAGAGTAAGGGAAATTTGGATGCTATTTAATCTTCCCACGTTTTAAGAAAGCACTCGAAATACTTGACACAATTATCCACATCAACTCCATACAAACTCAAAGTAGCAAAGAAGAAAACCAGACTTGAAACAAAAAAACTCAAATAAAATTTTCAACTTTAAACCCAAACATGCTTTTAACCCACATACTTAAGCTCATCTTGGAATCAAATGCAAATATGAGAAAGAAAACTTATCTATGAAAGTTCATTTCATTTCAGGAAGACTTAAAAGGGCCACCTAACATCAAACTTCTCTGATGCAAAACCATTCATAAAACCCCCAATCACCAAAATAACTCAAAGAACCTCCAAATAAATCAACTCACAAAACCCTCAAGCAAAGCAATCCATAAAACTCCCCCAATATAAAATCCACTACAATCTTTTGATGCAGAACAAACAATAATTTTTTTTAACATGGGGTAACTCTATGAAAATCTTCTAACAAGAAGGTTTCATAAAGCTTTACAATATAAAATATTCACTAAGCATATCATAGAATTCCTTAATGCAAAATAACTCACAAAGCCATTTTTATAAAGCTTCACAATCCTTTTCAAAAGCTCAAAAGGAAAGAATTATCCAACATCTCAAGTGTAGTTACGTAAACCAACCTCAATAAACATAACTCATCAAACATCCAAAAGAAGGAAACTATCTTGGATAAAATCTCTCCAAATCCACCTCATTAAAAATGCCAACAATTGATTTGATATCACAAAGTATGAATTCTTTCAAATATATTTCAAAAAGACACACTCACAAGCTTGAAATCCTTTCTAAGCTCAAAGAAGACTTATTCAATATAAAACATGCAACCTTGCATTCAAACCACACATTCCCAAAATTAAAGTATGAAACAATGGTTGACAAAGATACATTCAAGATCCAAACCTCAAGATGCAAAACAAGATACCATCGTTACCATAAAGAGTTTATAGCAATATAGGATCATTCTATCCTTTTAAGTCATCATTAGAACATACATGAAGACTCTTCCCCAAAGCTTATGAGCCAAACAACTTACAACCTCACTTTAGCGGCATTTCATCGCATATTTGACATGCAACGACACCGAGCTAAATAAGTGAATCAATGGTGGATGTCATGCTTCTACCATTTCACCCAATCATAAGAAGAAAGAAGCTCCACCTACAATCCTTCAATAGTGCACGTTCATGCATATAATACCCATCAAATTTCTCCAAAACACACATGACTATCTTATTCTTTGACAAGAAGAGGATTGAGATATTGCCAATATATCTTTTAGAGAACAAAATTTCACATAAAGCTCGTACAAACACACCACATTATCTTACTAAGACATTTCATCAAGCAGCTAACATGCGATGCTATAAAGAGCCACAGAAGAAGTTAATGTGAGAATCATGCTTTACACCCTAAAAATGAAAGAAGATCTATCCATATGCATAGCCAAGCCCATCACAATATGGTTCATACAAGCTTCACTAAGTTTCGAAATGAAGAAAAGTGATATTTAAACCATGGAGTTTTGAACAGATTTGCTAAAGCATGTTCACATCACTTCCTTTAAACAAAATCAAAGCATTACTCATAAACCAATGAAATGAAGTGAAGGACAGCAAATCATTCACATTATATATATCATGTGATAGAGAGATACGGAAAATAGAATAAAAAAAGAAATTCCTCTTCTCTACTAAAAATGCAAATATCTTATATGCTTAACTTCAGCGAATGCAATTAAAATAAAGGGACTAAACTAAGTTCAGCAATGTAGAAGTAGAGCACTAAAAGTCTAAGATGGCAATAGTATGTTGGTGTATTGTAAATAGATGGCAGTGAGAATGATTAATGTAGCAGGTAGTCGATTGAAGTTTATTTCACTGTAACCTTTATGTCTAATGTTATTAGTTATTCTTATGAGAATCTCTTGCAGACTACTGATGAGAAAAATTATCTGGTAAGTCAAAGCCTCCTAGGATGAGATATGAAACGAAAGCACAAACATACTAACTATCCCTTAGTAGGCATTACTACAAACACCATGTGTGCATGTTCTGATAAAGAATTAACATGGCATTCTTATAGTCCTCCAATGTTTACACCTAAGGCTTTAATTTATGTAACATGAATCAAGAGCAAAGTTCATTCTCAGATTTCTGTAGGGAAGAGGAAATAGTAGGGAAAGAAGAAGAAGGAGAGGGAATGAAAGAAGGAAAGAAAATGAGAAGAAGAAGAAGAAGAAGAAGAAGAAGAAGAAGGGAAGTGGTTACCTGAATGAGAAGGCCGATTGTTAAGGTAGGGATTTCAGCCCTCTTGCTCACACGAATAGCAAAGGCGGTGGGGTTCCGAGGCCGTCAGCTGAACTCCTGGTCGGAGCCTGCGAACACACCAAAGAGACCAAGACTTGTCTTCCGCCTAGCTTGCGAATAGGGAGAGCGAGAGGGGGCCTTGGTTTGGCTGGGATTCACGAACGGGATTCCCCTTGGGGTTGTGTCTGGGATATCCGAAAAAATCGAGAGAGGGAGATGGGGGTCTTCGGCCTCTTGTCTTCGGTCCTGTTGGAGAAGCCTTAGAAGGAGGAGGGTCTGAATGCCAGGGAGCCCAGAGTCTTCGGGTCTCTTGAGAATTAGAGGAAAATCGGGAGGGAGATCGCATGGAGTAAATTCATGCCCAAAATGTCGCGCCGTTGTCGCCTCTTGCATCGTTCTTTTTAAAATTCTATCATATATGTTGGCAGCTAACGGCATAATCCTGGATGAATGGCAGATCTCGCTCTATCGCTGCCGTTGATGCCATTTCTGGATTTAGGAACAAACTTAATTTTAGGAGGAAGTTAATTAGGCTTCAAAAATGAATTGAGCGGACTCATGGGACAAAAATTAGACTCAGATCTAACCTAATCTGACTCAATTTGGGTCAATTCGGGTTTGATTCGACTCTACCCAAATCATCAAAATTAGATCTAAATAAATTAATAGCCCGAATTAAATTAAACTTGACGCGATCAATGTATGTCGATCAAGGCTATTTAAACTTTGTCGGGTCCAATTTTACTCGATTCGAGTCAACTCGAGCTCAAATTAGACTCGACGAGGTCTAATTAAGTTGATCAAATGTGCTCGAGGGTGCTTGTACGAAAACTGAGGTCAACATATATAGACTGCTATGTTCATTGTAGATGAGGGAGAACTTATGAAAGTTGAATATAGCATCAGGAATATGGCAGCCCTTTAGCAATAGAAAGGAGTAGTGCAAATGTTTAACTGAAACTATATGGATTTGAATTTCATTGATCCATATAAAAAAATGGATTTTATTTATTATTACAAATATTTGATGACTGAATTATCAGCTTTAATGATATGTATTACTGAAACTTTTCATTTTTAATTTTGAAGGTGTATTTTTATTATTTCTCAAGCCGTGAAGCCATTCTACAATGAGTTTGAGCTCCTCGGGACACCAATCAGAAACCTACGTAATCAAATATATTGTCATTGTAATTTACAATGTACAATATATACGTCATACAAATTGCGTAGTTATGGAAGAAAATTCTATAGATGCTCCCGAAACAGATTAGAAGATGATTGTCATTTTTTTCAGTGGTGTGATGAACTAAATGATTTGTCATATTATATGAATTCATGTAGTAGTGTACAAGTTGCCTAAACCAGCCTAACTCAAGTTGTTTCAGTTAGAGTTGAGGTTTTACAAATAAAAATCTTGTTGGTGATCGTGGTCATCCTAATTTTGATTATTGTGGTCGCTGTTAAATCTCTGCTCATGAGCTATAATTGTAATTGTTGATTCACTTTTTCATTTGAATGTAATAAAATGTTCACTATCATATTAATCATTTGTCATATTAATATATATATATATATATTTTTTTTTTGTGAATGAGCATTCTGTCTGTTGTGGATATTGAATGAGCAATTTTGAATGAATAACAGAGAATACTTTGGTGTAATGCAATTTCTACTATGGCAGTTAGAATGCTACATAATGTTGTGGATTATAGAATGATGTAGAATTGAGAGTACTGTCATATTAATTTGAATGAATAGCTGCAGAATTATGTGGAATGCAAACCGCAGAATACAATCAAATGAAACTGTAATAATTCAAAGTCAATAACAAAATAATTATACTCAGATATATGTATTAAACATAACTGCTACCATTCAAAGTATCAAATGCTAGTGCTCAGAAGACTAAATACTTATAATTTTAAAAAATCTACTAATGCTCAACTTACATATACAAATTATGTAGCTTGTAAGTGTTTACGACCGTCCAAACTAAATTTTTAAGCTTGTTGTCGTCTTTGCAACGAAATAGCTTTTTTATATTCTTCCACAGGTGTCTCTTGCACACTCTATGCTCGGCATTTGGGAAAATAAGCTTTGTAGCTTCACCAAGGCCCTTCTCTATTTCAGATATGAAGGATAATTGTTCAATTTCACAACCAAATTTTTTTGAAAAGTTTCTCAAGAACCACTCCCATGATTTCTTGGACTCTGATTCAGTAACAACATACGCTATTGTGTAGAGACCATTATTGCCATCCAAATAATGTGTAGATAGTAGTACGACAAGATATTTTGATTTGAGGTGGCAAGCATCAACCCTAATTAAATATCTACATCCAGCAATAAAACCATCAATACACACTTTGAAGCTAATAAAGAATTGCTTGAATGCATTAGTTTTGTTGTCACACATGTATGCAATGTGAGAACCAGGATTCCTGTTGATTAACTCAGACCTCAGCATAGGCACCCACATATAATTATCATCTACTGAGCCAAACATTATAACTCTTGCTAACACCCTTGAACATCAAAGTTTCATATATGGCAATGATAATCTATAAGTTATCTCCAAGTTATTACTAATATCTTTTAGCGTGATATCAATATTTTTCTTTATAATATCCTTGATTTCATAAGCTACCCAACTAGTAGTAACTTGCTTGTTTCCAGCTCTATTGACCCCAAGACATAAATGAGTTGAATCTATTTTTCTAATTTTGATGGTGTGCTCATCAGGACATAATGAGGCACGTACTCTCCATGGACAAACTCTGAATGCGCAAGTAACAATTACTATAGATTTGTCACTAGCCTTTATCTTTATAGCATAATTATGTAAAATTGTATTAGACCTAATTGCTTGCTTGAAACTTTGGAAATCCTCAAACCACAAACCAACACATAGATTATTTGCCTAACCAGTTTGAGGCATAAAGAACTCATCACACAGATCATCTACTACAATATCATTATTTTTTCTGATCTTTGAGCTGAACCGATGCATTTCAGTTAATTGGTTATCATTTTTAGTTTGAATGTTATGTGATTGGGACATATATTCCTTGTGATATTTCACTGTAATAGCCACCTCAATTCTATTCCTTTCATAAGAACTGCCAAGCATGTCAATTACATCTCAATCACTTGAAACCAACATATAATTCTTAGGTGATTTTCCATTGTTGACCCCTTAGCCAATGACAAAGTGCTTCAACTCATTCTTTTAGCAGCAACAAACTGATTTCATCTCTCCGAAGCTTTAAGGTTTTCTGACTTCCATCCACATACTTTATTCGAGCCTGACCATGCACCTCACTCCAATATCCACCAAATTTGAGGACAATGAAGCAAAAAATGACTTGAATTCATTTCTGTATGTGCATATAATTAATGAGTTAGATGAAGTGAAAAAAGTGAATCAAAATGAGTTAGCCAAAGTGAACAAAATGAATCAAAATGAGAGAAGTTATTATCGGAGCATTGATCGGTTGGTATAGAATACATTATAGAGCACAAGTAAATATAATCAAATAATCCAAACAAATTAATCGCTGCCAGTGCTACACACTTAACAGTCCTTCGATCCCTACCATGAATTTTGATTGCGATAAATAACAACAATTAAACCTAGGGCACGGGAATGGCAGTGCAGAAGAAATAGTATCATGATAAGGAGAAGCTTTCACATGGGAAGAAGGTAACACTACCTGCTCGAGTGAAGAAGAGGCCACCGACGTCAGAGATGCTTTCACGAGGGAACAGGAACCAGCTCGCAGAGAGGTCAGGGAGGGGTTTTGACAGGAACGTTACAGAGTGGTATTTCAAATGTTAGGAATATTGTTTAGGTGGTATATAAGTAAATATGATAGTTTGGGTGTTGAATATGTATTTTTAATAGTATGAGATGCTATGTGTGTAAAAATCCCTTTATTTTATTTATAAATATTGAATTTTTTAGTAGGTTTCAGATAGCTTATTGAACAAGTGATTTCCTCATCCCATTCATATGTTATTTCAGGTAAAGCACCAGCTGAGTGAAAGAAAAAAAAAAGAGTTGATAAGCTCGCAGAGAGGTCAGGGAGGGGTTTTTTGTTAGAACATTTCTCTTGAGCAATGGATTTTAATCATACTTCTATAGTATCAACAATAATTTGATTAGAAATAATTTTTAGGTATACTTTTTAGAAAAATTAATAGACATCATTACAGAAAAAATAACCATTACCGGCAGACAAAATCCGCCAGTAAAGTGAAAAATGCATTGGAAAAAATAGGTTTCCGGCAGATTTCTGACGGAAAACTCTCCGACGGTAAAACGCGTGTCAGAAAAATATTTCCGCCGTATTTTTTTCGCCGGAACGATTTTCGGCGGACGTTCCGGTGGATATGTTTGACAACCTGATGTATTTTCGGTCACCGTGTTCCAGCGAATAAGCCGCCGGAATTACCAGCGAAAACTGTCCTCCAGAATTACCGGCGGATATTTCACCGCAAAAAAAATGATGCCAATTTTTATATCACCATTGAACTATCTGTCAGAAGTTCCATCGCATATTCCACCAGAAATATCTTCATATCGTATTTCTGACACATATACCGGCGGATAATCTGCCAAAAACCTATAGCAGAAAAAAACCTTCCTCACTTTGAAAAGTGATTTCCACATTTATACCTGCATACAAAAAATTACTACACAATATATATTCTACAACATCAACAGTTACATATAAACCAGAAGAGCATCATCCAGATAACAAATAATTAAATATGTACATAATAAACATATATAAGAAGAGTGTCATGAACAAATATCTAAACATGTTCAAATAGCAAATAGATAAATATGTCTAAAAATACATAAATACAGATATCCACATCAGTAAAATAGATAAATAACGTCTACTCTGATTCAATTTATCCTCAGTGGATGTTGTACTCTTACCACTACTCATCTGCTCCCTCATCTTTTTAGAATATGGGCAATGAAACTTTCCATCTGAGATGAAGCTGGTAGTTGAGAAGCTGTCTGAATAAAAATATTCACCCCCTAATGAACTCATTAGTTAATATCTTTCATCATTGCGCCAATCGATTATACATCCAACTTCTTTGAGTTCTAAAATCCATAATATATAGCCTTGTGGACCTTCGAGAGGGCAAAGAACAAAACACCGCCGCCCAGCGAAGGGAGACAGTATCTGGCCAATAGTAGGGCAGATTCGATCACACATATGATTAACCATTGAGGATAGTGGCTCTCACCAGCACACCCCGATGGATAATAATATGTGCGATCTAATCATAACGGGTTTCCCCCACCCGAGGCACAAGCCCCCGTAGTTAATTACATCTCAAGCAGGGTCCTGGGAATACTCTCGATTAAGGATTCTATATTATACTCTCGTGCGGGATTGACACAGGGGGAAAAGACTAGGAAATCCTACTCAAAAGGAGAAGAAATACTCAAACTGGCTTAGTTAACATACACGGCTCATATCAACATCCGGAGGGACTAAGGTAATGAGAAGAAACTGGATAAAATAAATAAATCACGCACTCGAAGCATGTAGGAGAGAAAGATGGAGGTGGCATCATCCATGTGATGCGGATATGTAGGGTTTATGATCTCTGGAAGATAGAAGACCTACCTACCGGTGAGGCGTACTACGAAGCAATAATAGCCTTGAATCCTAAATCTAATGGGTTTAGTATTCTACGCGACACTAACACCCGTGTCCTAGCTAATGTAATGCAAAACCTGGACTTACCCCAGCCTGGAAGGGGGAGCCAGCTAACCACCTAATCGCTTTAAAATCATGTTGTCCAGTCATTTAATGAAAGATGGGTAGGTAGGTTTAAGTTTATTGGAAGCAGGCCGACATCTAGAGGATTTTCTAATTGGCCCCGAACTGATGTTGGGTGAATGCTCCTAGAGCTAATGCAATTAAAATTTTGATTTAGTTAGTTTCTAATGTAATGCATGCTAGTTGAAGCTTCCAAATCAGGTAAGCATAAAACTTTAAAAGGCTTATAAAAGTAATTTTTAGAAGTAGATTGGGCTTCCCCAGGTCCGGCACCTCATCCTCATAGGTCAGATTATCCAGACTCTACCCGCAAGCGGGGAAGTGTCTTATAGAAGGAGAGAGAGATGCAATAATATGCATGCGACCCCGGACGATTCCGACAATTCCCTAGATCATTAAGTTACTAGATTATTTAAACCTTAAAATTTAAGATATTAGTTATGAGTAGAAAAAATTTTAGTCCTTAGAGAGCCTACCGAAATCTAGGCTAAAATAAAAGCGGCATGCAAGACTCCAAAAAACTAAGAAAAGTATACAATCTATGTGCAATCAAATATCACATCAAATAATAATAAATAATCAAATTAATTAATTAAATATCCATAGGCCAACTGCCCTTAATTATAAATCGGGGTCTACAGAAACTAAAGTGGCCGAGCACCACTGCCAACAACCTTGATTTCTAATCCTAAAATAGACGCAAGTTATTTTTGAGTGGGATACACTTGGTCTTCATCTTCTTCATCTTCTCTTCCTTGGACTCCTTGGATCTCCTTTTCTTTAGACTCCTTGGATCTCAGCTTCCTTGGACTCCTCAGGTAGTAGAATGATCCAAATATAGATTCCCAAATAGAAAAGGACTATCATCATATTGGGTGTCCTTTTCTCTTTGGAATCCAATCTTTGGATCTCAGTATCCCCACTCAAAATAAACTTTCACAACTCTTAACCAATATTATAATCAATTACATTAAATGAAAGTAGTAAATTCTAGACTCTCCTACAAGATTATCCTAATAAAAATCATCCCAAGCAGTTTAATATATCACAAGCGATTATAGGGAAAATAAAATACTCATCACAGCCATACTTGGCCATGCTCTTAATTATTTGAGGGCTAAGCAATTCAGGAGCACCTGTAGTAGTTTATAATGATTTTTAGTTAGCCCTCATTTATTTAGGGGGGCTGAGCAATCTCTGAAGCATCTATATAAAACATCATTAGTATTTTTAAATCATGATTATTGCCCCCCTTTTTATTTAGTGCTGCATGAGCATGGCCACCTATAGAAGATATCATTAGTATCAATATCGATCCTAACCTATGGGTAGTCTATCGTGCAATCACATCAAATCCCAGAGTGCAGTAAAAGTAAGCAAACACACCAACAGTTCAATCACAACATGCAGTGAAAACCCGGAAAAGCTCGGCACACAGCAGGAAAAGTAAACACCGGTCTAGCCTAAGTCTAGAAGTGGTGGCCTAGCAAATAATTCTACAGTGTGTGTAGAAGCCTGTGTGGCTGAGGTAGATCCTAAGCTGGTAGTTAGTTACAATTGCCTACTGTCCAGGTTTATTGTAGGTCTGAAGAGGGAGTTTTAATAAAAGTTCAAATATTAGTGAATTAGGGTCTATTTTAATTAATTTGATATGTAGGTCAGTTTTAATACTTAGGGTAATGGTGTTTGAAGTTTAAATTGCATTAGTGAATTTTAGAAGGTTTGGGGTCCACCTATACACTAGGCAAAGCGGGGTCCAAAATTAACTTTTTGATAAAAGGAGATTTGTGAATAGCTAATATTTTTATAAAATACTAAACCTTAACCTGATCAGTTAGACAGTTAGCATGCCCAATTTGGACTCTTCTATCCAAAGTTATGCATTTCTGAAGTTTTGGTCTTATTTTGAAATAGGTTTGACCGTATTGTTGACTTTTTTGTTTAAGTTGATTTCTGGAATTTTAACATTTTAAATAAATACTAGACCCTAATGTGAGTTGAATGCCTTTGAGTTTACTGGATTTGGAGTTTCCTATGCAAAGTTATGAATTTTAGAAGTTTCGGGCCCTAGACTTTAACTACGGTTGACCGGAAAGATGACTTTTCAATTTAAGCTGATTTCTGGACACCTAATATTTTTAATAAATACTAGACTTTAATCAAAGTTGAATGCCTTTTAGTTTGCCCATTTTGGATATTTTTGTAATTAGTTATGATTTTTTAGAAGTTGGGGCAATTAAAGGAATTATCGAAATTGCCTAATTAAGGGTACTTCGAGGGTTTTGGCCCCAAATCAGCTCCAAACTGATTGGAATCACCCCCAAAGGTCAGAAACGACCTAAGAAGGTGTTCCCAAGTGTTTGGGGGAAAATTTGGGATTTTTAATGATTTAATTAAGGCAAAAAGGTTATTTTTGATTAAGGTTAAATTAAAGTCCAGATTAATGTCCAATTAAGGGGTCCTAATTATCTAAGGTTGGGGACTGTATTCTGGAGAGTTTGAGATATTATAGGTATTTTTCTGATTTAAAATGGATTTATTAGATTTTTCTGAAGTTTTTAAGGCTTAATTAACGGGTAAATTAGGGTTTGCTAATTAAGTGTTTTAAAGAGTCTAGAAAATTCCTAGAAAATTCTAGGAGGTTCCAGATGTCACTAAATGTTAGTGTTTAAAGTTTCACAGCAATCTGGGATCTATCCTAGCTCCTAAAAATATTATAAGTTCGCTAGACTGTCCTTAATTATTGTCCTTAAGGTGTAACTACGTTACACAGGAATAAAGTGAAGTAACTAACCCTTAAGCATAACATAGAGGGCAAATGCAACAAATATAAACACACCAAACCATGTCCTTAGATCTAGGAAAGCCTAGGCTAAGTGCTTATGCAATCTACACATGTAAGTACTACGAAAATACTAAGTAAATGAGCCTAATGAAGTGATTAGTGAATGATTGGGACACAATCATTCACCAATTTTTCTCCCACATGAATTGCTCTTCATACACATAGGCTAGGCTTAAAATTTCAAAGAGGTAGACCTCCCAAAATTAGGAAATTTAAATAATACCTAATTTTAAAATGCAAAAATTTTATAAATACACGATAATATAAATTTGAAAATAGAATAATTGAAAATAATTTAGTTCATAAGTATGGGAGGTCTACCAACCACCAAGGGTTTTTAAATAATTTTTTTTCAAAATTATTATTTATATTAATTAAATAATATTTAAATAATTAAATATCAAAACAATTCAAAAAATATCCATAAAAGATAGAAATGAATCTAGAAAATATTTCTAAATTAAAATTCACATTTTTCTAAAAAATTCAAGGTATCATACGTCAAAATTTGATTTCAAATGAATTAGTTATGAATTTTCTAAGTAAAATAGGTTTAAAAAGAATTTTTAAATAATTTAAAATAATTAATATTTGAAAATAATTAATAAATTTAAAATGAATCTGATATTAAAATATCTGAATTTTAAAATAAATATAAATAATAATAATCAAAAATATTATTAATAATATAATAATAAATATTAATATTATAACAATATTATTATTAACATAATAATACTATTATTAAAGATAATAATAATATTATTAACTAAAAACATTAATATTATAATAATATTAATAAATATTAATATTATGATAATATAAATATTAACATAAAAATAATATTATTAAAATAATAATATTATTAATAATAACATTAATATTATGATGATACTAATAATTGGAAAATATTAATATTATAATAATATGAATATTAAAATAATAATATTATTATTGGAATAATAATAATATTAATAATAATAATATTAATATCACAATAATATTAATAAAAGTAAGTATTAACATTATAATAATATAAATATTAAAATAATAATATTATTATTAAAATAATAATAATATTATTGATAATAATATTAATATTTTAATAATATTAACAACAATAAGTATTAATATTATAATAACATAGATATTAGTATAATAATATTATTATTGGAATAATAATATTATTATTAATTATAATATTTATATTATGATAATATTAGTAATCATAATAAAAATAATTTTGTTTAAAAACAAAATAATGATAATAATAATAATAATAATAACAATATTACTTTAATAATATTATTATTATTATTATTACATAATAGTAATAGTTTTAAATAGTTTTTAAATAAAAATAATAATAATAATATTTAAAATAGTTTTTAAATAAAAATAAAAAAAAATAATAATAATATAAAATTTTAAAATAATTTTTAAATAAAATAATAATAATAATAATGTAATTTAAAAATAAACTTTAAATATAATAATAATTATTATTATTATTATTATTACTATTATTATTATTATTATTATTATTATTATTATTATTATTATTATTATTATAACTATAATTATTATAATAATATAAAATATTTTTCTGATTTTTATAAACTATTTAAAAATATATTTCTAAAATAAAAAATAATTAAATACCCCCGGTGGCGACGACTGTCAGACACCTGGCGTGATCGGATTGGCTCGCCAATCATTAGTTGGCGGCGCAATCATTACGCCACCGCCAATGATTGCCGCAATCATGCGGTAATCAAAGCCACGGAATGCGGCTTCACTTGCCACGTAAAATGAGGCGCGGGAGCCGTCTGATTCCGCACGGTTCGAATGGACGGCCCAGATCTCTTCGGACAGGCACTTGTAGACTATCCTCGTACACTTTCCTTGAAGAAACCACGGTGAGATGAGCTTTAGATTGGTTGGATCAAAGTCTTGGTCGTTCCAAGCCTTGAGCCGCCGGGATCTCGCCGCCGGCGAGTCTTGACCGTCGGGTTTGAGTGGGGAGAGGTAGAGGAAGATGGTAGGAGCCTTTACACCAAGAGTCTCGGGTCAGGGAGTCTTGGAGCAAAAGCAAGAGTCAAAAAGATCCCCTTGAAACCCTAAAGCATCCTATTTATAGTCTTGACTCTATTGTGGACGGTCTAGATCGACCCTAGGGCTATTTAGGAGGGAAATATTGATGATTAGGCCGTGGTTTCAAAATAGAATTGATTAGGGAAGGATTTAGAGATTTAAATGGACCTTAGTGGGTTAATTTGACCCATTAATGACTTGGGTTGACCAAGTCAAGGTTTGATTTGGTCAACCTAGTCAATTGGGGTCAAAGAGGTGAGGGGTTGAGCCTTGGATGGGTTTGGTTTGATCAAGATTTGATTTGGGCCAACCTAAGCTAAGTGGGTCTACTTGGGTCAACCCAGGTTGACCTGGTCAACTGGGTTGACCCAAGACCTGGGGTCAGGTAAAAAAAAAAACTAGGTCAACAAATGGACCCCCAACAGGAGTGGCGAACAAACTAGTAAACCGCTCATGTTGGCGTTGACCGAATGTGACAAAAGAAGTAGAGTAAATGCCCAAGAAAAAGGACACCAAAAAGAGGCGAAAGAGAGCAAAGGGGAGTCTTCCCTTGGCCTTATCCCACAGTAAGGTCAGAGCCGAGGAGAGAACAAAAAGTAAAGTAGTAAAGAAAACCAACTACCCACCTGACAGTTATCGAAACAGCAGGATAGATGGTGAAAAAGGTGGTCATCTCCTAGCCTTACCCCATAGCAAGGGCAGAGCCAAGGGGAGAGCAAAGAGAAAAGTAGCAATGGGTCACCAACAGGTGACAAAGTGAGGTAGATCATCTCCTTGCCTTCACCTAAAGTGAGGGCAGAGCTGAGGAGAGAACAAAAGGTAAAGTAATAAAGGTAAACCTTCTACCTGCCTAACCGTGTTGAAATAGCAGGAGAGAAGGTGAAAGGTGGTGAGGCATACCTTCTAGGGGCTCTGTAAGGTGCTCTCAACCGAGTAAAGTCTGACGTCTGCTTGATCGGAGCAAGACAATCAGGAAAAATGTGGTGGTAAGGAATGCCTCACAGGGACTCTGTCGGGCTCACTCAACCAGGTAAGTAAAACCAACCTCTTAACTGATCATTTCAAACAGTAGGATAGAAGGTGAAAGGATCTCGTCTCCTCTTGCTCCTTTCGAAATAATGGATAGGGGTGACTCAATACTCCTGCCTGACCTCAACAAGGGTAAATAAGCCATGAAATTAGAGTCTGCGTAGTCTTTTACAGAATATCTAGGGTAAAGGGGTGGTGAGGAGTGCCTCCCAGGGACTCTATCGGGCTCGCTCAACCGGTAAGCAAAACCAACTACCTGACTGTTCATTTCAAATAGCAGGATAGAAGGTGAAAGGATCCCATCTCCTCCTGCTCCTTTCGGAACAGCGGATAGGGGTGACTCAATACTTCTGCCTGACCTCAACAAAAGTAAATAAGCCACGGAATTGTAGTCTGCGTAGTCTTTTACAGAACATTCATAGTAAAGTGAAAGTACGAGATACGCTAAGAGGGGGGGTGAATTGGTATTTTAAAAATTTAACCCTACACAAGAGTTCTAATTTTTTGTATTTTCAAAATATAATTTAACGACTAATGTGCGGAAGCAAATACAACGTTCACAACGATGAAATTGATGGTTCAATTTTAGATTTTACACCACAAGATTTAAATACTGATTTTTCACCAAGAAATTAAAACGCACAAATTAAAAGCATGAAAAGTAAAGTACGGTAAACAGGAAAAAACACACCAGAGATTTTTATAGTGGTTCGGTCACTGACCTACGTCCACTCCCCGGAGTCCTCTACTCTGAGATTTGCACTAGTAAAAGTTGACTCTCCTTTTGCCTCCACAGCAAGGCGGAGAAGCCTTTACAATACTCACTTTCACCTCCCTCGGTGCGGTGGAATACCAAACACTATGTCACCCTTCTGGTGACGGTAGCGGACCTTCTCCTTTTTCTCCCTCCTGGAGATGGCAGAGTACCTTGGCGATGTTGATCTTGAAGTGACTCTTCCCTCAAGAACTTTCTTGAAGCTTCCAAAGCCACAAGAGGAGCAAACCATGCAGCTAGCTTGGAGCCACCGTGTGATCCCCTCACACTACTTCTCCCTCACGCTCAAGCTCACCTTCACCTTCCTCTCTCAAGCTCTAGATCTCTCCAAAAACTTCTCTCTATCGAATCCCCTTCTTTTTCCTCCAAGCCTCTCACAGCAAAAGGATTGATCAACAACTCCCTAAAGAAAATTTTAAGTTGTTTTTATATCAGGCTTCAGAAAACCCTAAAAGTTTCAACTTTTGTGTTTCTGTTCGTACAGTACGATCTATGATCGTATAGTACGATCAGTTCAATTTCATCTCCGTCCAGTACGAGTACAGACGAACAGGTATCGAATTTTATTCATATCGTACTATACGATACGTATATCGTACATGACGATACTGTTGATTCATATTGTTCGTACGGGACGAACTGTGGGACGAACCTCGGGATGAAAGAACTCGTCTCTGTCAGTCGTCCAGCACTCATTGAATCATACAGTACGAATAGTGTTTTTCAGGATATCGTCCTGTACGATATGAATATCATCCAGGACGAATAGTATAAAAATTCTTGGGATCGTTTGGTACGATCGCTGGGACGAAGGAAATCGTCTCTGACAATCGTCCAGCACTCCACCAGTCGTATAGTACGATCAGTTCATTTCTTGATATCGTCCTGTACGATATGAATATCGTCCAGGACGAACAGAATAAAAAACCTTAGTTTCGTCTGGTACGATCTCTAGGATGAATGAAATTGTCTCTATAAGTCGTACAATATGATATATTATCGTACAGTACGATCGACATATAAAATAGAAACCAATGTTTATTTTCTGATTATGGAGATAATTTTGGCAAGTTTTAATTAATCGTACAGTACAAACAGTATCATACAGTACGATCAGTTCAGAAAATCAAATTCAAAAACTTACCAAACTTATTCTGGCGGCTAGGGTTTCACAATTACATATTATCGTACAGTACGATATGGATCGTACAGTACGATAAGTTTTTAAACTTAATCATTCGAAAATTAGCCGTTAGCCTGAGTATTTTTAATTAATCGTACAGTACGATCCAAGATCGTACAGTACGATTTGCTTAAAAAAAATTAATCATTTTTAAAAAAATTCTCCCCCTGTGTGTGTGCATGGTTGCTCCTTTCACATGCATGCTTCTGTGGCAGACTCAAAAAAATAAAAATAAAGAAATAAAAATTACAGACTCTTCAACATCCTATTCTACCCGGTTTGAGTCTCCAGCAATCTTTAGCAGTGTGCATCTGACCTGAAATGTTAGTGCTCATATACAAAGATTAAACATTTGTAATCTAACGGAAGTCTATATGTACTCAGTAAGTATTAGTTGTCACCATCAAAATTAAGTGCTCGGGATCCTGGATTTCAACAATCTCCCCCTTTTTGATAGTGTCAAATAATATTTTCTGATGGACAGATGTTCTGACTTCTTTAGCTCCCCCTCAGAAGAGTAGGTTATTAATTTTTAAATAGGAGGAAAAGATACAGTTTTTTTTTTTTATTATAACATAAATAAAACAACAAGATAGAAAAAAAACATAAATGTAGTGAGAACATAAACAACCAATAGCATTTAATAGTAAGCAAAAAACATAATACAGAACACACAGAAAAGTCTCCCCCTTTTGACAACATCAAAAACGGAAGAAAAAGAAAAATAAGTACACTGATAACAAACAAAAAATAGAAACATCTACAACAACCTAAAAATCTGGATCCTGATCCGGAGGTGGTGGTGGAGGGTCGGGAAACAGCTGGTGGTACTGATGAAGGGAGGCGAACTGGTGATCGATCGATATGAAGCGCTCCCTAAACCATTTCATATCCGTGTCATGCTCCTGATGTTGCTGAGTAATGTGGGCATCCAGCCTAGTCTCCAGACGATCAAGTCGTCGAATAATGTCGTCGTGAGGGTAGTCAGGAGGAGCAAGGCCAGGTGGTTGGATTGGTGGTGGCGGAGGTGCGTCAGCAGGAGCAGCAGCCTCCTCGTCATCAAACTCGGGATCGGCGGGAGCGGCCCCCCGATGGAACAAGATACGAACGGAGGCATCCGAGTAGAAGATAGGAAGGTGATCAGGAGGGAGCGGATAATAAAGTTGGTATTTTGCATCTAGGATGTATCCTATGACATGCCTTAACGCAAGGTTCAGTTTACGACGGGCACCGGGATATCGGAAGGCAGACAAGGTATGAATGTAGTCAAACACCATTTGGGCTTCATTGAATTTTGTGCCAGATATAATGAGATAGGTGACGACAGAAAGTAGGGGAGTAATATGGATGCGGTCTCCAGCTTTAGGTATAATAGATGTGCGTAGGACATGCTGGATAATGCTGGCATTTTGATTTAAGGTTTGGACCAGGGGTAGGTGTTGATTGGAGGGGACACCTCTAAGGGTCATATTTACTGACGTCCAATCATAGTCGTGGGAGATCATAGATTGGGGACGAGGGCCGTCAGTGGACAGCCCGATGTGCTCAGCAATGTCATTGACGGTGATAACGACATTCTGTTTACAGACATAAGATGTGAAGGTAGTGTTTTCAAGGTCGACTCAGATATTGGCAAAAAACTCAAATAAGAGTTCGGAGTGAAACGAAAAAGAAGGAGTCAGAAGGAATTGAAGGCTAGTGGAGGCGAATAGATTCATCACCTCGAAATTTAGGGCGGCCTGATTGAGCATACGGGATGGAGTGAACTTGGCCTCCTTGATTTTGATATACGCTTTCTCGTCCGCAGCGGAGAGAAAACGATCATCGAAGCGCCGAGAGGAGGAAGAGCTCTTAACGATCATTCGACCGCGCTTACTGGACCCAGACATTTTGGAAGAAAGGATTGGATGAATGATGAAATTCAGAGGGATTGAAGGTGAGGAGAATTGGCAAAGAATCCCTCCCATTTTATAGAATTTGGGTGATATCGTACAGTACGATTGAGTATCGTACAGTACGATATGCGCAATAATGTCGTCTGGATGACTTTTCAGAAAAGTGAGTCAAATCGTACAGTACGATCAGTATCGTACTGTACGAACGTGAGTGTAAGGCGTTCGTCCCAATGAGTCGTCTGAACGACTTTTGACCAAAGCGTTCGTACAGTACGAACAGGTGTTCGTACAGTACGATAGGCAATAATGTTCGTACCGGCCGATTTAAATTCATCCTAATCCGTTTGACATGTGGATAGTACAGTACGATTGGTATGTCGTACAGTACGATGACCAATAATTCGTATCGTACGGTACGAGTGGTGAATCGTACAGTACGATAGGTAGAAGACATGAAAGATCTGGACCGTGAATGGAAATGGACGGCTGAGATTGGAGTGATTTGAACATGATCGTACAGTACGATAGTGGATCGTATAGTACGATTGTCAGAGAATATCAAAGTTTGTGAGCAACATGGGAAGAGGATCAGGAATCCAATTTTTTGTGTTTTTTTTTTATTTTAACAAAACAAAACAACCACAAACCCATTTTTTTGTTTTTGTTTTCTTTTTTTTGTTTGTTTTTTTTTTAATATTTTTTTTTGTATGTTACATTAGGCGTGAATGTCTATGACACCTAATTTGGTTCGTAAAGTGCTAAATGTGTCATAACCTAATGGTTTTGTGAAAATGTCCGCCAATTGATCTTCAGTAGCAACGTGGTGCAGTTCAATATCTCCTTTGGCTACATGATCTCTAATGAAATGATGTCTAATGTCTATATGTTTGGTTCGTGAGTGTTGAATTGGATTTTTGGATATGCAAATAGCATTAGTGTTGTCACACATGATCGGAATGATTCCTACAGGTAGTCTTAGATCTACAAGTTGTTGTTTTAACCACAAAACTTATGCAACACAGCTACCTACCGCTATATATTCCGCTTCGGCTGTGGATAGGGCTACTGAATTTTGTTTCCTACTGGACCATGAAACTAATGATTGTCCAATGAATTGACAAGTGCCAGAAGTGCTTTTTCTATCTACCCTACATCCTGCAAAGTCTGAATCTGAGTATCCTAAGATTTCAAAAGAAGTGCTGTGTCTAGGATACCAAATTCCTAAGTTCAGGGTGCCTAGAAGATATCTCAGAATCCTTTTGACAGCAGTCATGTGAGATTCTTTCGGGTCAGCTTGAAAACGGGCACAAAGACACACACTAAACATTATGTCTGGTCTACTGGCAGTCAGATAGAGAAGCGATCCAATTATTCCCCTATACCTCTTTTGATCTACAGACTTCCCACTGGGATCTTTATCCAATTGAATATTAGAGCTCATGGGTGTATTCATAGCCTTAGCATTGTCCATTTCATATTTTTTTCAAAATATCGTTGATGTACTTAGACTGGCTAAGAAACGTTCCACCTTCCGTTTGTTTTACACTAAATCCAAGGAAGTAACTAAGTTCGCCCATCATGCTCATTTCAAACTCATCGCTCATTGTTTTTAAAAATTCATTACATAGGCTTTTCTCCGTCGATCCGAACAATATGTCATCTATATAAATCTAAACAATGAGTACTTCAACTCCTACCTTCTTCAAAAATAAGGTGGTGTCCACACTACCCTTTACAAAGCCTCTATCTAGTAGGAACGTACTAAGTCTTTCATACCAGGCTCTAGGTGCTTGTTTTAACCCGTACAGTACCTTTTTCAGTTTGAACACGTGGTTTGGAAATTGTGAGTTTTCAAACCCCGGAGGTTGCTCCACATACACATCTTCCTTGATTACTCCATTCAGGAAGGCACTCTTTACATCCATTTGATACAGCTTAAAATCCCTAAAACAAGCAAAAGCTAACAGTACCCTGATGGCTTCTAGTCTAGCTACCGGAGCAAAGGTTTCTTCAAAATCTATTCCTTCAATTTGGTTATACCCCTTCGCTACTAACCTAGCCTTGTTTCTTACTACTATTCCTGAGTCATTCATCTTATTTTTAAAGACCCACTTAGTTCCAACCACACTTTGCTCTTTAGGCCTTTTGACTAACTCCCATACATCATTCCTAATGAATTGGTTCAACTCTTCTTGCATTGCTAGGATCCAAAATTCATCTCCTAAGGCTTGATCTATACTCGTGGGTTCAATCATAGATATGAATGCAGAATGGCTAACCTCTTTCCTAAGTCCATGCCTAGTTTTTACCCCTTCTGATGGGTCTCCTAAGATCAGCTCTCTAGGATGACTAGAAGAAAATTTCCAATCTTTAGGCAGATGTTCCTGAGGTTCCGCTCTAGTCTCTATGGTAATGGTTTCTACTCCCTGTATAACCTCAACTTCTTCTTCTTCATGATTAGGTTCATATGTCTTATTGGATTCATCAAATACCACATGAGTGGACTCTTCTACTACTAGGGTTCTCTTATTGAATATTCTATAGGCTTTACCTACATATGAGTAGCCTAGGAAAACCCCTTCATCAGATTTAGGATCGAACTTTCCTAAGGGTGACTTGCCATTAATTAGGATGAAGCATTTACACCCGAAAACGTATAAGTGGGAAAGATTGGGTGTCCTACCCTTAAGCAACTCATAGGGTGTCTTATTAAGTTTGGATCTAACATTTATCCTATTTAATACATAGCATGCGGTATTTACTGCTTCTGCCCAAAAGTATCTAGGGAGAGTGTATTCAGCTAACATAGCCCTAGCAGCTTCAACTAAAGTTCTATTCTTTCTTTCTGCTATTCCATTTTGCTGAGGAGTTCTAGGGGCAGAGAAATTATGTTCTATTCCAACCTCTTTACAAAAAGATTCAAATTTATCATTCTCAAATTCCCCACCGTGATCACTATGAATTGTTGAAATTACACATCCTAATTTCCTTTGAATCCAAGTGGAGAAAATTCTAAATTCTTCAAATGACTCACTCTTATGAGCTAGGAATTTTACCCAAGTGAACCTAGAGTAGTCATCTACTATTACAAACCCATACAACTTCCCTCCTAGGCTGGCTGTACTAACAGGTCCGAACAGGTCCATGTGGAGAGTTTCTAGTGGCCTAGTGGTGCTGATATCCTTGATTGCATGAAATGAAGATTTAACTTGTTTTCCTAATTGGCAAGCATCACAAAGATGGTCCTTAGTAAAGTCTAACTTTGGTATGCCTCTAACTAAGTCTTTCTGAGTGATGTTCCTAAGTGTTTTCATACTAGCATGGCATAGTCTCCTATGCCATAGCCAAGAGTCATCTGCTATTATTTTCAGACACAAAGAGTTTGAGGTTTCAATACAGTTCAAGTCTAACATGTAAACATTGTTTATACATTTTCCTTCTAACACAAGTGAATCATTTAAACTAATCATGCATTTGTTAGACAGAAATTTTATATCAAAGCCCTTGTCACATAGTTGACTTATACTTAAAAGATTGTGCTTTAAACCATCCACTAAAAGTACATTCTCAATAATTAAATTTTTTGTATTTCCAATGATACCTGAGCCCACCACTTTTCTGGTGGTGTTGTCTCCCAAAGTTACCTTGCCTCATGACCTGGCCTCCAGTGTCACGAACTACTTCATGTCTCCAGTCATGTGTCTCGAGCAGCCACTGTCCAGGTACCACATGCTCTCACTAGGTCTTTTGTGAGAGCATCCCTACAATGTCAATCATGGATTAGCTTTGGGAACCCAAGTGAGTTTGGGTTCCACCTCATGCTTATATGAATGAAATGTATGCATGTTATGCTGTGATGAATACGATTTAGGTCTCCACACTAGGTGTGTCCTATAGTGAATTGAGCACGTGCAGGCTATGTGACCTAGCATGCCACAAGAATAACATCTAACACTTGGAAATGGGTTCACTAATCTACGAGGGTGGTAGTGCCTATTTCTGGGTTTGGATGATGCATGCCGTGCTGGTTTTGAATGAGATGATTCACATGGTGGAGGCTGAAAGAATTCAGCAAACGTGGGAGGTTTTTTGTTATTCTCGTATGCATGAAGTTTTTCATTTAAAAATTTGTTCTCTTGGTTAAGACTAGCATATTTGAATCTCAATGCATGCTCACTACTACTAAGTTCCCCTGATAGTTCTTCTAGTTCCTTAAATGCATTATCTAATTCAACATGTGATGATTTCAAGATATCATGTGCAGTGGTTAACTCAATATGCTTCTTGTTTAATGCATCGTATTCATCAAGCAAAGACATATGATCTTTATCTAAGTTAGAAAAATTCTTTACTACACTAGCATGCTCCTTTTGTAAAGTACTAAACTCAGTATTAAGATTAACATGCTTTTTCTTCAATTTTCTATACGAGTCATGGATTTTTTCAGAAATAACAAGCAGTTCATCGTAAGACAGTTGATATACCTCATCTTGATCTGATTGATCAAGATTATCATTAGTCATAAGACACAGATTCGTTACCTCCTCCTCTGCTTCTTCTTCCGATGATTCTGAGGTAGAGTCGGCCCAAAACGCTTTCTGAGTCTTAAATTTGCCCTTCTTGAACTTTGATCTGTCCTCACCCTTCTTCTTGGTTTGATGAGTTTTGATGTTGAGGCAATCAGCTCGGAGATGACCGGGTTTCCTGCACTCAAAGCAAATTGTTTCAGATGCACCCTTAGTATACTTTGAGTTCTTACCTTTGTTCCAATTGCTTTGATGATGGCGCTGCTTTCTTTTCAGAAAATTTTTGAACTGACGAGTCATCAAAGCTATGTCGTCATCTTCCTCCGCTGCTGAGCTGTCACTTTCAGAATTGTTTGCTTTTAAAGCCACTGCTCGCTCCTTTTTCTTTTCACCTGCATCACTTTGTCGTTGACTCACTCCTTGCTCGTAGGCAATGAGTGACCCAAGCAAATTATTAATAGAATAAACAGTTAGGTCTTTTGACTCAGTTATTGCAGTGATTTTAGCATCGTATGAGCTAGGCAAACATCGCAGTATTTTCTTTACTTTTTCCGAGTTAGACAACTCTCTTCCTAAAGCATGCAGTGATGTTACAATCTGGGTGAATCGAGTGTACATGTCAGATATAGTTTCACTAGGTTTCATGCGGAATAGTTCGTAATCATGTAACAGTATGTTCAACCTAGATTGTTTGACCTCACTAGTTCCTTCGTACGTGATACACAGTTTATCCCAAATTTGTTTACCAGTAGTACAAGTTGATACTCGCATATAGTCTTCTGATTTTAATGCGCAAAAGAAATAATTTAGACATTTAGCATTTAGTTGTGCAAATTCTCTATCCTCAATGCTCCATTCATTAAATGACAGTTCAGTTTTAATTCCATTCAACATACGAAATGGTGCAGAATAACCTTCTTGGACTAACATCCACATGCGATAGTCTAAAGACTGTAAAAATGTAGACATGCGTATTTTCCAAAAATCAAACGGTATGTTGTCAAATAAAGGTGGACGAGTTATAGAATAACCCTCCGCAGTGTTACGGTTACCAAATTGAGCCATGGATCTTACGTTTCTAAGTTTTCTAAAACACTATTTTGAAACCCCGCTCTGATACCACTTGAAAGTACGAGATGCGCCAAGAGGGGGGGTGAATTGGTATTTTAAAAATTTAACCCTACACAAGAGTTCTAATTTTTTGTATTTTCAAAATATAATTTAACGACTAATGTGCGGAAGCAAATACAACGTTCACAACGATGAAATTGATGGTTCAATTTTAGATTTTACACCACAAAATTTAAATACTTATTTTTCACCAAGCAATTAAAACACACAAATTAAAAGCATGAAAAGTAAAGTACGGTAAAAAGGAAAAAACACACCAGAGATTTTTATAGTGGTTCGGTCACTTGACCTACGTCCACTCCCCAGAGTCCTCTACTCCGGGATTTGCACTAGTAAAAGTTGACTCTCCTTTTGCCTCCACAACAAGGCGGAGAAGCCTTTATAATACTCACTTTCACCTCCCTCGGTGCGGTGGAATACCAAACGCTATGTCACCCTCCTGGTGACGGCAGCAGACCTTCTCCTTTTTCTCCCTCCTAGAGATGGCAGAGTACCTTGGCGATGTTGATCTTGAAGTGACTCTTCCCTCGAGAACTTTCTTGAAGCTTCCAAAGCCACAAGAGGAGCAAACCATGCAGCTAGCTTGGAGCCACCGTGTGATCCCCTCACACTACTTCTCCCTCACGCTCAAGCTCACCTTCACCTTCCTCTCTCAAGCTCTAGATCTCTCCAAAAACTTCTCTCCATCGAATCCCCTTCTTTTTCCTCCAAGCCTCTCACAGCAAAAGGATTGATCAACAACTCCCTAAAGAAAATTTTAAGTTGTTTTTATATCAGGCTTCAGAAAACCCTAAAAGTTTCAACTTTTGTGTTTCTGTTCGTACAGTACGATCTATGATCGTACAGTACGATCAGTTCAATTTCAGCTCCGTCCAGTACGAGTACAGACGAACAGGTATCAAATTTTATTCATATCGTACTGTACGATACGTATATCATACAGGACGATACTGTTGATTCGTACTGTTCGTACGGGACGAACTGTGGGACGAACCTCAGGACGAAAGAACTCGTCACTGTCAGTCGTCCAGCACTCATTGAATCGTACAGTACGAATAGTGTTTTTCAGGATATCGTCCTGTACGATACGAATATCGTCCAGGATGAATAGTATAAAAATTCTTGGGATCGTCTGGTACGATCGCTGGGACGAAGGAAATCGTCTCTAACAATCGTCCAGCACTCCACCAGTCGTACAGTACGATCAGTTCATTTCTTGATATCGTCCTGTACGATATGAATATCGTCCAGGACGAATAGAACAAAAAACCTTGATTTCGTCTGGTACGATCTCTGGGACGAATGAAATCGTCTATATAAGTCGTACAGTACGATATATTATCGTACAGTACAATCGACATATAAAATAGAAACCAACATTTATTTCCTGATTAGGGAGATAATTTTGGCAAGTTTTAATTAATCGTACAGTACGAACAGTATCGTAAAGTATGATCAGTTCAGAAAATCAAATTAAAAAACTTAACAAACTTATTCTGGCGGCTAGGATTTCACAATTACATATTATCGTACAGTACGATATGGATAGTACAGTACGATAAGTTTGTAAACTTAATCATTCAAAAATTTGCCGTTAGCCTGAGTATTTTTAATTAATCGTACAGTACGATCCAAGATCGTACAGTACGATTTGCTTAAAAAAATTAATCATTTTTAAAAAAATTCTCCCCTTGTGTGTGTGCATGGTTGCTCCTTTCAGATGCATGCTTCTGTGGCAGACTCAAAAAAATAAAAATAAAGAAATAAAAATTACATACTCTTCAACATCCTATTCTACCCGGTTTGAGTCTCCAGCAATCTTTAGCAGTGTGCATCTGACCTGAAATGTTAGTGCTCATATACAAAGATTAAACATTTGTAATCTAACGGAAGTCTATATGTACTCAGTAAGTATTAGTTGTCACCATCAAAATTAAGTGCTCGGGATCCTAGATTTCAACATAAAGGGGTGGTGAGGAGTGCCTCCCAGGGACTCTGTCGGGCTCGCTCAACCGGCAAGTAAAACCAACTACCTGACTGTTCATTTTAAACAGTAGAATAGAAGGTAAAAGGATCCCGTCTCCTCCTTCTCCTCTCAGAACAGCGGATATGGGTGACTCAATACTCCTGTCTAACCTCAACAAAAGTAAATAAGTCATAAAATTGGAGTCTGCGTAGTCTTTTACAGAACATCCAGAGTAAAGTGGTGGTGGGCAATGCCTCCCAGGGACTCTGTCGGGCTCCCACTCAACAGAGTTAAATCTGATGTCTGCTTGATCAGAGTAAGATGATCAGGGTAAAAGTCTGATGTCTGTCAGTGTGGCGAGACAACCAGAGTAAAGGTCTTATGTCTGCCAAAGCGGCGAGATAACCCGAGTAAAGGTGTGGTAAGATATGCCTCGCAGGGGCTCTATCAGGCACTCTCCACCAAGTAAAGTCTGATGTCTGCTGGAAATAGCAAGACTATCAGGGTAAAGCCTGATGTCTGCCAGAGCGGCAAGATAATCAGGGGAAAGGTCTGATGTCTTCCAGTGCGGTGAGACAACCAGAGTAAAGGGGTAGTGAGATATGCCTCATAGGGGCACTGCCGGGCACTCTCCACCAAGTAAAGTCTGATGTCTACTGGAAGCAGCAAGACTATCAGGGTAAAGCCTGATGTCTGTCAGAGCGACAAGATAATCAGGGGAAAGGTCTGGTGTCTGCCAGAGTGGCGAGATAACCAGAGTAAAAGTCTGATGTCTGCCAGAGCGGCAAGACAATCAGGGTAAAAGGGGTTGGTGCGATATGCCTCGCAGGGGCCCTACCGGGCACTCTCTACCAAATAAAATCTGATGTCTGCTAGAAACAGCAAGACTATCAGGGTAAAGCCTGATGTCTGCCAGAGCGGTAAGACAATCAGGGAAAAGTCATCTCAATCATACCCTGATATGCATGTGTAGGGATGTGAAGTGGAGTAGAAAGGTAGATTGAATAATTTCCAAAGAGAGAAGGGTCGCCTAAGGAGTTTCAAACTAGTATTTTGGTTACCACGTGGTAGAGGATAAATCGTCGTGGCCACGAGTATCCAAATGCCAGTGAAACTTCCTAGGCAAAATCAAGATCATACAAAGCTGGAAGCATCAGAGTGATGCCTCAAAAGACAACAGGGAAAGGTGCACCTTCAACAAAGTGTGAGAGGAGTAATCTCATTCCTAATAAGTACCTAGAGTAGCAAGGAGGACACACTTACTATAGAGAAAAGGACTATATCAAGGAGAAACAATTATAAAAGACCATAGTGGTATACCCACATAAGCTAGTGGGACCCTGTAGGGGTAAGAAGCAACATAAACACATCCAAGGGATAACTCTACAGCCAAGAGTCAGGTCATCGTGAGAAAGTATGTCACTACAAGACAAGTGAGATGATTTTGTGTTAGAAAATCAAAGCTCACTAAGTAGTGATGCTAACATCTGAGACTTGATGTACTACATCACAACCAGGAAAGTACACAAGAGTAGCGAGGGGACACGCTCGCCACTGAGGGAAGTAACATTGCATAGGAATGATATTTATGAAAAGCTCACAGTGGTGGTACCCACACAAACTGGTAGGACCCTGTGGGAAGTGGAATAATATCAGTGCATCCGTAGAGCTACCCTAGCAGCTGAGAGTAGAGCACGAATGAGAGAGAGAGAAAAGTAGAAAATGAGTTGATTTTCTGCTAGAAAATTAGAGCTCTCAAGTCAGTGATGCTAACACCTGTAACCAGGCATACTTCAACACTACTGGGGAAACAACTCAAGATAGCGAGGAGACACACTCGCCACTGAGGGAAATGATTTATGAGTAAGATCAATAAATATTAAACATCACAGTGGTAACACTCACCCTAACTGGTGGGACCCTGTGAGAGGTGGGAGCAACACTATCAGACCCATAGGACTGCTCTAGTAGTGGGAGCAGGGCAAGGGTGAAAAAGTAGGTCGCTAAAAGAAACTAGAGAGCTGATTTTCTACTAGGAAATCAAAGCTCGTAGAGATGGGATGTTAATATTTAGAACAAGATGTATCACATCACTAACAAGGACTATCATGACTGTAAAAGACCATAATAATCACAATTATAAACTCATCCTCAGAGCGATCGCTTAGACGCTTCGTAGGAGAAGAAAAGAAAACTTTGGGGAATTTGAGCTCTTAGAGAGTATTACCGGGTTCCACCTATGACAAGGGCAACCGATTTTGCTCTACTAAGAGCTTCCCTTTTTTATTTTATAGATGCATATTTTCTTTATATGTTCACAACTATAGACTAAGTATGTCTCGTACTGTCAAAGACAACACCTGGTAGAGGAAACGTTTACCATATCCGTACGTTACTCCTAGTATGAGACATCCTCTAATGATTGGAACACAAAGAGGGAGGTAAGATTGGCTTTGATAACCCATGACATATTCGCCACATGAATAAAACTAGGGGCACAATCAGAACAAAATGGATGTAGGAATGAAACTCAAATTTGGATGGTGGATCAACATCACCATTCCTGCCAAATACAGGTTGGTATGGATCCATCATTACATCCCCTAAGGGATCTAAGTCAATGGCTTTGATATCCCAGGCCACACTCAAACTGATGAGAGAAACTTGGGGAAACAGAGAGGGGGGAAAACTCCCAAATAACCAGAACTCAAAAGAGAAAAGTGCAATAAATACAAGACTCTTGTCAGCCCTTAAGCATGGCCTATAATCAGATGTTGAGGTCAAAATACTTTTATGCACGAATTTCTAAAAGAATATGGCAAGCATTTAAATAAACTCAATAGTGGGACCACTAAGAGATGTTTAAGCACTCACCAATTAATCTGAGAAAAGTCTGATTCACACATCCCTTAAAGAGTGAAAATTTCATCAGAGAGTAAAAAAACTATTTTTAGAAATAAAAACTTAACTTCTTAATCATCTTGAACCTTAAAAAGATTCAGCAAGTTCAGCAATATAGGTTGACTCCACCTAAACCCAGAAAGGTTAGGGATTTAAATTTTTGCTAACCCAGCTTAAGCTCCCTATAAGCTAAATTGGGCTCTCTCCCTTATATATATTTTGAATTAGAGAGAGAAATTAGATCTTCTCAATCTTCTTGCATGAAAATATTTTTATATCTAATAGAACATCATTGCACGACGATGAATCCAAAATCATAATTTTTAAACCCAAGTATCACAAATATCAAAGGGTATGGGTTTTCTGAGACTTAGAGATTTACAAGAAAGGGAATCCATTTACTTATTCACTTTGGGCTCATTTTGAGCCCCTCAACTTGGTTTGGCGCACTGCATATCTTTTAATTACTTGAAGCACTTTTGTGCATCTTTGACTTTGTGATGCATTTTGCACATCTTTGCACTTTTGATACACTTTATGTATGTTTGATTTTTGGCGCACTGTGCATCTTTTCACTTTTTAATACACTTTGTGTATCTTTCATGTTGTAATTGGCTCCCTTTCTAAATCCCTAAAAGAAAAACTTTCTCAGTTGTAAGATTATCTTTCAAGCATAAGAGAAGAAAACTCACTCTCTTGTGCAAGGAAGAAAAATCCACAAAGCAAACTCAATCCTATGATAAGAATGAATAACTTGAATAAGAAAATTATGAGGTTGATTCATTAGTATGCGAAAGACGCCTATGAGATAGAAAACTGCATGATGACTGGAAAAATATTCATCTCTAAATCTAATTTCAATTTGATATAGATTTTAGTTCAAAATATGAAATCATCCCAAGCGAGGGATGAGAGAGAAGGCACACATTTTTTTTTCTTTTGAATCATTATAATTTTTCTTCAAGCGCTTAGAGGAGTCAACCACCAATTACTTTACTTTCTAAAGAAGACAGGAGTAAATCTTTCATTAGGAAAAATAAGTCATGTACCTTCTAAGGAAAAATTCCCTCAAAAGTTTACTTTGTATTTTAAAAATCTCAGATTTTTCTCAGATTAATCTTTCTTTTAGAAATTTTGCACGTTGAATTTAAAGACCCCATCATTGAAGATAGAACTTGAATCTGTATTTGGACTGATATGGGTCAAGATCTTTCCTAGTAGAGTTCAGACAAGGGAGATGATAGAGACTAGAGTTTATGCCAGTGTACGAATCATATCATCTCACCTCACCACCCCTAAGGATAGCCTCATACTTTTTGTAACAAATGTCATGTGGTAGAGGACAAATCATCGTGGCCACACAGACTACTGAAAAGTGGCGAAGCCCCTCCAAAGGGGGTGTATATACAGAGGAGTATTTACAGGCAGTAGGGAGACCCCCCCCCCCTTTTCGAAGAGCGAACTCAGGCATAGTACTTTTTCAAGTACTGTCCGTTGATGAAAGGCATAGGGTGAACACCATTGGCATCAACGAGTAGGTAGGAACCACCTTCATAGACTTGCTCTATAGTGAAGGGGCCTTCCTAGACAGGCTCAAACTTACCACTTCGGCGACGGCGTGAAATGATAGGTCTACACAAAATAAGGACCAACTCGCCAACCTGGAAAGTACGGGGTCGGACAAGGTGATCATGTGATCGAGCCATACGGGCCTGGTATAGTTTGAGGTTATGATAAGCTTGTAGGTGAAGCTCTTCTAAACCATCAAGCTCTTTCATCAGTAGTCGGACGTTATCTTCGTGGGAAAGATTGTAGCTGACTGCCACACGCAACGAGGGGAGCTCGACCTCAAGTGGGAGGATGGCCTCGACCCCGAAGGCCAAGGCATATGGGGTAGACTGGATAGGAGTACGATATGTAGTCCTATAAGCCCATAGTGCCTCAGAAAGTCTATCGTGCCACTCTCGTTTATTTGCAACCAAGATTTTTCTTATTAATTGCACGAGAGTTTTGTTGAATGCCTCCACCAAGTCATTGGCCTTGGGATAGAAAATCGAAGAGTATCGCCAATTGATGTTATAGCGGCGGGCAAATCTGGCAATTTTGGTGCTCCTAAATGACAAGCTGTTATCTGAAATGATACGGTGCGGGACACCAAAGCGATAGATAATATGATCACGAAAGAAATGCATCATATCTTCTGATTTAACTTCCTTAAGTGGCACAGCTTCTGCCCACTTAGAGAAGTAATCCGTGGCAGCTAAAATGAACCTATGACCCTTAGAGGAAGGAGGGTCGATAGAACCCACTACATCCGTGCCCCAGCCCTCAAATGGCCAAGATGATATAGTATGGTGCAGTGGATTAGGGGGTTGGTGAATCACCGTGCCATGAATTTGGCACTGGTGGCACTTTCTAGCGTGCTCCATGCAATCACGGATCATAATCGGGCAATAGTAACCAAGACGTTTAATCCTGCCTTTCATTTTTGGTCTAGACTGATGAGCACCGCAAAGACCTTCATGTATCTCACCCATAACCTTGCGAGCCTCCTCGTTATTGAGGCAATGCAACCACATCTGGTCAAAAGAGTGTCGGTACAAGGTGTCGTTCACATAAGTGAATGATAGAGCTCTGTTTTTAATCTGGGCAGCAAGGGATCTATCATCTGGAAGCCTGCCATACTTTAAATATTCTATAAAGGGTACTCTCCAATCTGACCCTTCCTCAACTGAGAACATTGTGAGGGTCTGACCGGGAGAGGACAAATCTGTGGGGTATAGGGCTTGACAGCACTGGACAACGATTGATAGTGGGTTGCCAGTTGGGTCAGCCAGTTCCTTTGCTAGCTTAGCTAATGCATCTGCCTTGCCATTGGCAGATCTAGGGATTTTAGCTAAGGTCACTTCATGAATCAAGCACAAAAGCTCCATTGTCTTGTTGTGATAGGGCAAGAGCTCATGTTTAAGTACTTTGTAGACTCCCGCTACTTGATTTATAATTAGCTGTGAGTCCCCAAAAATTTTCACCAGCATGACATTCATCTGAATGGCCAACTCTAGTCCTAAGATCAGAGCTTCGTACTCAGCTTCATTGTTGGCATGAGGTTCTGAAAGACTGTAGGAATATCTCAGAGTGTGACCTTCAGGGGATACGAAAATGAGGCCTAGACCTACCCTAACTATAGAAGTTTCATTCGGGCTCAAGGCTCTAACGGATGACGCACCGTCAAAGTAAACTCGTAAGTAGGGGACTCCTATTCATCCACACTCATGATTAGCTCGTCAGTAGCTCATCTTTGAGTGGGGAGTCTGCAAGGATCGGGTGAGCAGCAAGAAAATCAGCTAGAGCCTGCCCTTTGACGGCCCGCTGAGGAACAAAAGTGATGTCAAACTGTAGTAGAATCATAGACCATCGTGCTAGATGACCTGAGAGGGTCGGACGGGTCATCAGATACTGCAAGGGATTGACTCGAGAGATCAGGTTGACTTTATGTGAAAGCATATAATGCCTAAGCTTCTATACCGCGAAGATCAAAGCTAAATATTACTTTTCTATCGCTGTGTACTTCAGCTTTGCGGGTATCAACCGTCTACTGAGGTAGTACAAGGCATTCTCCTTGCCTTCCTCATTCTCTTGAGCCAACAGTGCACCCAAGGACTCATCTAAGGCCGTAGTGTAGAGAATTAACGGCCTCCCTGGGATGGGTGCAGCTAAAATAGGGGGGTTCATCATGTAGCGCTTTATACTCTTAAAGGCCTCCTGACAATGTTCGTCCCAGTGAAAGCGGGCATCCTTCTTTGCTAGGGCAGTAAAGGGGTGACACCTAGCAGATAGATTAGAGATAAATCTCGCAGGAATGCTAGCTTTCCTTGAAAAAACCTTAGCTGGGTAAGGCTTTTAGGAGGTTTTAAGTCTACTATGTCTTTGATCATGGAAGGGTCAATCTCAATGCCATGGTAGCGAACTATAAACCCTAGGAACTTTCCTGCACTAACTCCAAATGTGCATTTTAGAGGATTCATTTTCAAATCATATTTGCGCAGGCGTTCAAAAAAGATTCGTAGATCTCGAAGGTGATCTCCACCGACCTTGCTTTTGACTACCAAATCATCCATATAGCATTCAACTTGCTCGTGTATCATCTCGTCAAAGATAGCAGTCATAGCACGTTGATAGGTGGCCCCAGCATTCTTGAGACCAAAGGGCATCACCATGTAGCAAAATACACCTATAGGTGTGCGAAATGCAGTAAACTTCTCCTCCTCGGGGTCCATCTTTATCTGGTTATAACCAGATGAACCATCCATGAAGGAGAAAATGCTATGGGATGATGTTATATCCACCATGAGCTCGGGGATAAGAAGAGGAAAATCATCCTTAGGACATGCCTTGTTTAAATCACGGAAATCGATACAGACACGAATCTGTCCACTCTTCTTCCGGACTAGAATAATATTGGCAAGCCAAGTAGGGTACTTCTCTTCACGAAGGAAACAGGCCTCTATAAGCTTCTTAGTTTCAGCGATCACCTGTTGTTCTATCTCCAACCTCATCCTGTGAGGTGCTTGTTTAACAGGGAGTACATCAGGCTTAATGGCTAGTTTATGGACTGCTACATCTGGGTTTAGACCAGGCATCTCGGTGTAGTTCCAAGCAAAGTAATCTCTAAACTCTGAGAGTAGCTCAATATATTCTTGAGCCTCTGAGTCAGATAATAAGACACTATAAAAAATAGGTATATGATCTGATTCAGTGCCTAAGTTTACCTCACACAGTTCGTCCATGGCAGAAGTGATGACATCTTCAACCTCTTGAGGAGCATCAAGTACTCTATCCTCATCATCATCCGGATCTTCTTTATCGGTAAGAGAAACAACCAGATATGAGTGGGAAACAGCTCGAATGTTAGCGTGGCTAGGTGAGCTCTGCTCAATATAACCTAAACCTTACTTGGTTTGAGGCATATCGATTCGCCAAATGCGAGCCTGTATTAGAGCTTGTTCGTCCGACCAAGTCGAGATAACTGTGCCCCGCTCTACACAGCCTTCCACAAAAGGGGAAAAATAATGAGGGGCAGTTGTGACCTTGTTATCCATAGCGATCTCCACTGAACCCTGACTCTCAGGACCCAGTGGGGCACCTACACCATGGGATAATAAGGCACACTCACTAGCTCACGGCGGCACAAAGGTTTCGTATAGAGGAGGTGGAGGATGACCTCTAATTTGTAGTGCACCACCATCACTAGTGGAGGGGGTAACCAAAGACTTCTGGTTAGACTCCTCAACTCTTATTCCACGTATCTGGCGGGAAAGGGATTGTTGACTAGTAGTCTGATGTCGGGGGTCTACCTCCTCGTTTGAACCACTATCAATAACCAAACCACCCTCGGGTATCAAGTACCTACAAAAGGTAGGTAGTGAACTATAATCAGTGAAATTCGGGGCTGGCGAGGGAGCTGGGCAATGAGGGACAACAATCATCTCATCGTCAGAGGAGTCGGACTCGACAGTCAAAGGAGAAGCGTAAAGATATAAGGGAGGAGGAATTTGAGTGTCATAGTTTCGTGGTGAGAGAGTCGACCATCTGCCTCTACCTCTACCTCGCTCTCCCCTACCTTTACTAGGGGGAACATCGTGCCCAACTGCAAACTAGAAAGGAGATCTAACAGGATCTACAGTGGAAGTATATGCCTCAATACTAACCTGTGATGGACCTTGCGCAGGTAGCTGTAAAGGACTCTGTACAGTACTGGCAGGTATCACTGGTGACTGGGCAGGAGGAGGTTTACTCTTCTTATGAGGTATGTAATGCTCAACATCATCGTAAATAGAGACCTCGTGCACGGAAAAGGGTTGGGTATCCCAGGAATGGAGTACTCGACTTCATTCTCATATACTTCATACATTGGTGTAGGGTAGAGGGCACCATTCCATACTCATGGAGCTAAGGCCTTCCTAAGAGAGCCCTGTACGAAGTATCAGCCTCGATCACATGAAACTTTGCCTCAGTAAGAAAATTTTCAAACTTCAGGGGCAGGGAGATAGACCCTAGGGCACGCTGTCCTTAGTCATTGAAGCCTTTCATCATAATCTTATTGGAGGTTAACTTCAGATGACCAAGGGAGAGGCTCTTTAAAGTTTCATAGCTTAGGATGTTTACTGAAGCTCATTGGTCAATGAGGACCCTGTTTAACTCATAATCATTGACTTCAACAGTAACATACAAGAAACGATTGTGATCAAAGATACCCAAGAGGAGATCATGATTTAAAAAGATAATGCATGGCATCTCTCTCAAATGACACGTATCCCCGACAGATTTGGAAGCAAAGAAGGCTTGATAGGACTCCGATTCGAGTAGTGCTTATACCAGGGTCTCTCTGAAGTCGGGAGACATCATCAAAGCGTCATAGACACTAAGAAGGGCAGGAATTTTTCTTAAATGAGCCAACACATTGTAATCAACCTCCAGCTGAGGGCCTTTTCCTTTCTCCTTAGATGGCTCTTGGGAGGAAGGGATAGGATCGTCCTGCTGGGTAATAATATTCTTATCTTTTTCTTTTGTATTCTTAGCCACTCTAGGTGGAAGAACCTTCCCTGAACGCAAGTGAACTTCTTGTATTGAGTTATCTTCAACAGGAGATTCACTTGGTTCAGCTGTAATGGCTTGTGTCGGCTCCAAGGAAACTGATTGGAGTGGGTTCTCAGATTCATCTTCTGAATCCATGTAACAATCATCCTCCGGAATCATAAAGACCAGTTCTTCATCACACTCAGACTCTTCATCACATACAGAATCATTACAAGAGATATGTAAAATATTAAAAGAGCGAGTGCTAGAAAAAGTAAAAGCAGGAACAGAATACTAGAAGTAGCCAAAATCACCTTCTTCTATTATTTTATAATCAGTCAAAGGGAGAACAAATCCTTCAGCGTAAGTACTGGAAGGCATCCTGTCTTCCCCTCAGAAGTTACAACAATCTTTTTCTTTTCATACATCTTTTTATTACATAAAATAGGAAAAGAAATGTGCTCTGTAGGCACTACAACAGAAGCAGAAGAAGAAAAAGGTGCTGGCAAAGAAACTGGGCTGGCAATTGTCGACTTGGCCTGGGTAGTCCTCCTCTCAACTGCCTCTAAACTCTGAACTGTCTGCTGGATCATCTGCTTCATCTTTCTAGAGAGTGCTAGCTACCACTCTCCCTCAGAACCTCTATGTGATCTGATACGACTGCTCTGGCTACCACTCTGGCTGTCACTGCAACTACTGGAGCCCGAGATCATCTGAACTGTCTGAGATGTCTTACCCTTGGGCTGAACCAAGTCACTGTCCTGTAGGTGGATCTGTCCACTAGCCATGAGCTTCTTAACTCTATCCTTGAATACATAGCAGTCTTCTATAACATGCCCGATATGTCTGTGAAATAGACAACAGAGTGGGTGGTCTATCTGTCCTTCCTCCTCCACTCTACTGTTGTTCGGGAATGTTAAAATATTCTTCTTAGTAAGGAATTTAAAAATTTTCTTCACACTTTCCCTTTTAAAGGGGTATTTCTTACTAAGCTTCTCCCATAGGTACTGCTGACTCTCTGGGGTCTTACGGGAGCGTCTAGGCTGCACCGCTGACTGGCCTAGTGTGTGAGACTACTGAGGTGGTACTGAACTGACTAAGGACTTTATGCCCTTATCTGGTGGTCCATAGGTACTATGTACCTCCCCTCTCCAAGGTGGAGGTGCCCCTGAAGACTCCTGCCGCTGAGGTCTACGTGAAGGTTGACTCTCAACCTTAGGAGGGACTGCATCGGGTATGCTGTCCTGCAAGCTAATCACCTTTGTCAACAACTTTTGAAAGGTTCTGATGTTGAAACCCTTCAGATAAGGTGCTATCAGACCATCTATATTCTTCAACAAAATTTCTACTGCATGCTGCTCCTACAACTGGGGCTCACACTGTAGGCTGAGGTTTCTCCATCTAACTATATAATCTGGGAGAGGCTCTCGAGGCCCCTGTCTAGTCACAACTAGCTCTCCAACTGTAACTCGGTGCTCTGCACTGACAAACCTCTGCACAAATAACTGCTCCAACTCTGTAAAGGTGCGTACTGAATCATTGGGGAGGTCGGCGTACCAAATAAAGGCCACCCCAACTAGACTGCTGACAAAAAGTCTCAACATCAGTGCATCGTTCCCACCTATGTTGCAACAGATGGCTCGGTACTGGGCCACATGCTGCCTTAGGTTCCCAAACCCATCAAAGACTCTGAACCTAGGAGGGATAAAACCAGGGGGTAGGGCTCGTGCTCATACTCTACTAGGTAAGGACGCCCCCTGCTAACTACCTCTCCAGACTTCCTGGAGGAAATGGCCTGCTCGACCTTCTGGACAATCAAATCTTAAATCTGTCTGGCTGACAACTAAACTGACTAACTTTGGACTGGGGTAGTAAAAGTGACTGCTGTAGGTGCCACTGGAACTGCTCTCTGGGCCCTATCTACTCCCACAGGACCTGGTGCTACTATAGGTGGTGCTGCTGGCTCGTCCCTGGACGTAGTAGGAGTGCTTATGCCCGTCATCTGGGGCATCGCCCCCAAAGCTGTCAACTGAGCTGTCATCGCTGCCATGACCCTAGCCATCTCTACCATCTGAGTCTGTAATTGTAGCACTGTGGCATCTATCTCAACTGATCGGAGAGATCCTCCTACTTCAGCTTCTCCCTGCGCATCATCATCATCTGCCTCTATCTGCTCGTCTGAGTGGCCACGTCTAGTAACCACACATACTCTGTGCACTAGTATATCTCCATCTGACTCCACCTCGAGTAGGTCATCCTCAAGTGCATCATACTCATAGAGGGTCTGATGGAAATCCTTCACATATGGACTCAAAGGGGAGGAGGTCCCGTAGGGGCTAAGGGCTAGCTATGCCTGAATCGGTGAACCACAAGGAGAGACTATAACATCATCATCCGTCGCTACATCACAGACCATCGGAATTACCTCTGATCTAGAAGGAACAACTGCTTCTAACTGCTCAACTGTCTGAACCGGCTGTACTGCCTCGACAGGGGACTCTGCCTGTCGTCGTCTCCACACCTATCTACTACGACGGGACCCAACAGGGGCAATTGGTTGCTGCGGGGCTACTATAACTGAAGTGAGCTGGGGTCTGGGAGGTTCCAACTGCTGCCTCTGTCCATGATGGTGTGGGCGTCATCCAACAACTAGAGTAACTGTCTGTGGTCTCGCCAACGGAACTGAACTAACAGGCTGCCTGGGTGGCTGTCCTCTCTGCCACCTGTACCTCTGCCTAACAGTCTACCTCTGCAACTGAATGGACGCCTGAGAAATCTGGTGGAGTAACCTCTCCCGAATGACAGGGCCTCGACCCCGCGCTAAGCTGATAATGCTCCGAATCCTCTGAGAGAGGGTTCGAGCAGCATCATCCCTGGGGACCCTAGCGCGTGGTAAAGTAGTAGTGACAGGAGGGGCCGCCATAATGCGATCAACGTCCTCCTCATCACCACTATGTGTCAGTGGAGAGAAGCATCCTCTCTGAACTGCTGCTATCTCAGGGGCAACTGTAACATACGGGGTAGGAGAAACTGCAACTGGTCATGGTGCCTGCTGCCTGGGGACCACTCTCCTCTGAACTGGCTCCTGGTGAGCCAACGAATCTGCCATCCGCTGTCTGTTTGCCTCGGATGCATCCAACCCAAGTCTACAGTTTCTATTCCTCCGAGTCCTTCTCCCAAGGTCGGAGGTGGAAGACGAAGCAACATCTGTACCCACTGCCATAGTGACAGGGGGGAGCAGGGACTACAAGAAGTGTCGGGGTCTACTCGAGGGTCTCTGGGTGAGACAATCGAGCGAAAGCTGAAACCCGATGGGAGGAAGGCGAAGGAGCCTCGGTCTGGGCACCCCTCTTCCTGGAGGAAGAAGGAGGGGGAACCCGAACACAAGCTGCCTCTGCCGGAACAACAACAGGGGTAACTACTACCTGCCGGTACTGAGGGGTCGGGGCAGTCTGAACAACAGGTGTGATAAGCACTGGTCTCCTAACCGTTGGACGAGTGGGCTGAACAGGGAGTGGTCTAGGCACTGACTGCCTAACCACAGGGTGTGCTGGCTGCACACGAACAGGAGTAGGACGAGCAAGTGCCCGGGCGATCCACCGAGCAACTGGACGTCCAAAAGGTCACATGGCTGCGCGAGCTCTCCTCTGGGGAGGAGAGTAGGCAGCAACCTCAGTAGGGGTCAGCCCGCCAAGAGTGATGAATGCCGAGTCAGTGAAGGAACCAAAGGTGATTCCTCCAGAAGGAAGACTGGCTAGTAGGGACTCAGGAAGTGTCACCCGCGCATCAAAACCAAAGCTGAAAGTAACGGAAGGTACGAAGGAAGCCATGGCACTGTCTGCCAAGAAGAACAAAAGAGATTTGAAATGATTAGTAGAAAATAATGATATGAAAGGAGTAGAAATGGATAAGGGACGGAATGGCCCAGTAGGCCGGAAGGAAAGGAACTTAGCTAGGGGGAAACCCTAACTAAGAAAAAAAAGAATGATCCTAACTAAAAAGGACCCTAACTAAGAGTGGGACGGACCTAATCTATGGAGCACCAATCCCGGAGTACACACAAGAAAGAATAATATAGAATCCAAAGATGGAGAGAGAAACATGTCCCACCGTGGTCGCCAGAAACTTATGGACCTCCGAGAGGGCAAAGAACAAAACACCGCCACCCCGTAAAGGAAGACGGTATCTGGCCAATAGGATGGCAGATTCGATCATACATATGATTAACCATTGAGGATAGTGGCTCTCACCAGCACACCCTGATGAATAACAATATGTGTGATCTAATCACAATGGGTTTCCCCCACTTGATACATTAGCTCGAATGGGGTTTATTTGAGAGTGGAATTCGATTTCCCACGGGCGCAAGCCCCCATGGTTAATTACATCTAAAACCGGGACCTAAGAATACTCTCGATTAAGGATTCTATATTATACTCTCAAGTGGGATTGGCACAGGGGGGAAAAGATTAGGAAATCCTACTCAAAAGGAGGAGAAATGCTCAAATTGGCTTAGTCAACATACACGGCTCATATCAACATCCGGAGGGACTAAGGTAATGAGAAGAAACTGGATAAAACAAATAAATCACGCACTCGAAGCATGCAGGAGAGAAAGATGGAGGTGGCGTCATCCATATGATACGGATATATATGGTTTATGGTCTCTGGAAGACAGAAGACCTACCTACCGATGAGGCGTACTACGAAGCAATAGTAGCCTTGAATCCTAAATCTAATGGGTTTAGTATTTTACGTAACACTAACACCCGTGTCCTAGCTAATGTAATGCAAAACCTGAACTTACCCCAGTCTGGAAGGGGGAGCCAACTAACCACCCAATCGCTTTAAAACCATGATGTCCAGTCATTTAATGAAAGATGGGTGGGTAGGTTTAAGTTTATTGAAAGCGGGGCCGACATCTAGAGGATTTCCTAATTGGCCCCGGACTGATATTGGGTGAATGCTCCTAGATCTAATGTAATTAAAATTTTGATTTAGTTAGTTTCTAATACAATGCATGCTAGTTGAAGCATCCAAATCAGGTATGCATAGAACTTTAAAAGGCTTATAAAAGTAATTTTTAGAAGTAGACTGGGCTTCCCCAGGTCCGGCACCTTATCCTCATAGGTCAGATTATCCAGACTCTACTCGCATACGGGGAAGTGTCTTATAGAAGGAGAGAGAGATGCAATAATATGCATGCGACCCCAGACGATTCCGATAATTTCCTAGATCATTAAGTTACTAGATTATTTAAACCTTAAAATTTCAGATATTAGTTATGAGTAGAAAAGATTTTAGTCCTTAGAGAGCCTAACGAAATCCAGGCTAAAACAAAAGCGGCATGCAAGACTCTAGAAAACTAAGAAAAGTATACAACCTATGCGCAATCAAAAATCATATCAAATAATAATAAATAACAAAATTAATCAATTTAATATCTATAGGCCAACTGCCCTTAATTACAAATCGGGGTATGCAGAAAATAAAGTGGCCGGGCACCACTGCCAACAACCAGGATTTCTAATCCTAGAACAGACGCAAGTCATTTTTGAGTGGGATATACTTGGTCTTCATCTTCTTCATCTTCTCTTCCTGGTACTCCTTGGATCTCAGCTTCCTTGGACTCCTCAGGTAGTAGAATGATCCAAATTTGGATTCCCAAATAGAAAAGGACTATCCTCATATTGGGTATCCTTTTCTCTTTGGAATCCAACCTTTGGATCTCAGTATCCCCACTCAAAATAAATTTTCATAACTCTTAACCAATATTATAATCAATTACATGAAATGAAAGCAGTAAATTCTAGACTCTCTTGCAAGGTTTTCCTAATTAAAATCATCCCAAGTATTTTAATATATCACAAGCGATTATAGGGAAAATAAAATACTCATTACAGCCACACTTGGCCATGCTCTTAATTATTTGAGGGCTAAGCAATTCTGGAGCACCTGTAGCAATTTATAATAATTTTTAATTAGCCCTCATTTATTTAGGGGGGCTGAGCAATCTCTGAAGCATCTGCATAAAACATTATTACTATTTTTAAATCATGATTATTGCCCCCCTTTTTATTTAGTGCTGCATGAGCATGGCCACCTACAGAAGATATCATTAGTATCAACATCGATCCTAACCTATGGGTAGTCTATCATGCAATCACATCAAATCCCAGAGTGAAGTAAAAGTAAGCAAACACACAAACAGTTCAATCACAACATGTAGTGAAAACCCGAAAAAGCTCGGCACACAGCAGGAAAAGTAAACACCGGCCTAGCCTAAGTCTAGAAGTGGTGCCCTAGCAAATAATTCTATAGTGTGTGTAGAAGTCTGTGTGGCTGAGGTAGATCCTAAGCTGGGTAGTTAGTTACAATTGCCTACTGTCCAGGTTTGTTGTAGGTCTGAAGAGGGAGTTTTAATTAAAGTCTAAATATTAGTGAATTAGGTTCCATTTTAATTAATTTGATGTGTAGGTGAATTTTAATACTTAGGGTAATGGTGTTTGAAGTTTAAATTGTATTAGTGAATTTTAGGAAGTTCGGGGTCCACCTATACACTAGGTAAAGGGGGTCCAAAATTGACTTTTTGATTAAAGGGGATTTGTGAATAGCTAATATTTTTATAAAATATTAAACCTTAACCTGATCAGTTAGATAGTTAGCATGCCCAATTTGGACTCTTCTATCCAAAGTTATGCATTTCTGAAGTTTTGGTATCGTTTTGAAATAGGTTTGACCGTATTGTTGACTTTTTGATTTAAGTTAATTTTTGGAATTTTAATATTTTTAATAAATACTAGACCCTAGTGTGAGTTAAAGGCCTTTGAGTTTGCTGGATTTGGAGTTTCCTACGCAAAGTTATGAATTTTAGAAGTTTCGGGCCCTAGACTATAGGCTACGGTTGACCGAAAAATTGACTTTTCAATTTAAGCTGATTTCTGGACACCTAATATTTTTAATAAATACTAGACTTTAATCAAAGTTGAATGCCTTTTAGTTTGCCCATTTTGGAGTTTTCTGTAATTAGTTATGATTTTTTAGAAGTCGAGGCAATTAAAGGAATTATCGAAATTGCCTAATTAGGGGTACTTCGGGGGTTTTGGCCCCAAATCAGCTCCAAACTGATTGGAATCACCCCCAAAGGTCAGAAATGACCTAAGAAGGTGTTCCCAAGTATTTGGGCAAAATTTGGGATTTTTAATACTTTTTAATGATTTAATTAAAGCAGAAAGGTGATTTTTGATTAAGGTTAAATTAAAGTCCAGATTAATGTCCAATTAAGGGGCCCTAATTATCTAAGGTTGGGGACTACATTCTAGAGAGTTTGAGATATTATAGATATTTTTCTGATTTAAAATGGATTTATTATATTTTTTTGAAGTTTCTAAGGCTTAATTAACGGGTAAATTAGGGTTTGCTAATTAAGTATTTTAAAGAGTCCAGAAAATTTCTAGAAAATTCTAGGGGGTTCCAGATGTCCATAATGTTAGTGTTTAAAGTTTCACAGTAATTCGGGATCTATCCTAGCTCCTAGATATATTCTAAGTTCGCTAGACGGTCCTTAATTATTGTCCTTAAGGTGTCACTACGTTACACAGGAATAAAATGAAGTAACTAACCCTTAAACATAACATAGAGGGCAAATGTAGCAAATATAAATACACCAAACCATGTCCTTAGATCTAGGAAAGCCTAGGCTAAGTGCTTGTGCAACCTACACATGCAAGAACTACGAAAACACTAAGTAAATGAGCCTAATGAAGTGATTAGTGAATGATTGGGACACCATCATTCACCAATCCTTCTCCCACAAGAATTGATCTTCATACACATAGGCTAGGCTTAAAATTTCAAAGAGGTAGAACTCCCAAAATTAGGAAATTTAAATAATACCTAATTTTAAAATAATTTTAAAATGCATAAATATTATAAATATATGATAATATAAATTTGAAAATAGAATAATTGAAAATAATTCAGTTCATAAGCATGGGAGGTCTACCAGCCACCAAGGGTTTTAAAATAATTTTTATTTCAAAATAATTATTTATATTAATTAAATAACATTTAAATAATTAAATATCAAAGCAATATAAAAAGTATCAAGAAAAGATAGAATTGAATCCAAAAAATATTTCTAAATTAAAATTCACATTTTTCCGAAAAATTCAAGGTAACATACGTCAAAATCCGATTTAAAATGAATTAGTTATGAATTTTCTAAGTTAAATAGGTTTAAAAAGAATTTTTAAATAATTTAACATAATTAATAAATTTAAAATAAATCAAATATTAAAATATATAAATTTTAAAATAAATATAAATAATAATAATCAAAAATATTATTATTAATATAATAATAAATATTAATATTATAACAATATTACTATTAACATAATAATACTATTATTAAAGATAATAATATTATTATTAATTAACAACATTAATATTATAATAATATTAATAAATATTAATATTATAATAATATTATTAATAATAACATTAATATTATGATGATACTAATAATAGGAAAATATTAATATTATAATAATATGAATATTAAAATAATAATATTATTATTGGAATAATAATATTATTATTATTAATAATATTAATATCACAATAATATTAATAAAAGTAAGTATAAATAATATAATAATATAAATATTAAAATAATAATATTATTATTAAAATAATAATATTATTATTGATAATAATATTAATATTATAATAATATTAACAACAGTAAGTATTAATATTATAATAACATAGATATTAGTATAATAATATTATGATTGGAATAATAATAATATTATTAATTATAATATTTATATTATGATAATATTAGTAATCATAATAAAAATAATTTTTTTAAAACAAAATAATGATAATAATAATAATAATAAAAACAATATTACATTAATAATAATAATAATATTATATAATAGTAATAGTTTTAATTTAGTTTTTAAATAAAAATAAAATTAATAATAATAATATTTAAAATAGTTTTTAAATAAAAATAATAATAATAATAATATAAAATTTTAAAATAATTTTTAAATAAAATAATAATAATAATAATAATATAATTTAAAAATAAACTTTAAATATAATTATTATTATTATTATTATTATTATTACTATTATTATTATTATTATTATTATTATTATTATTATTATTATTATTATTATTATTATTATTATAACTATAATTATTATAATAATATAAAATATTTTTCTGATTTTTTTTAAACTATTTAAAAATATATTTCTAAAATAAATAATAATTAAATACCCCCGGCGGCGGCAGCTGTCAGACACTTGGCACGATCAGATTGGCTCCATGGACCGCGGGCCAATCATTGGCTGGCGGCGCAATCATTGCGCCGCCGCCAATGATTGCCGCAATCATGCGGCAATCAAAGCCGCGGGACGCGGCTTCACTTGCCACGTAGGACGGGGCTCGGGAGCCATCCGATTCCCCGCGGTTCGAATGGACGGCCCGAATCTCTCTGGACAGGCAGCGGGACAGCGGTCCTAACCGCGCGGCTCGAGCGAGACCGCGGGACAGCTTGATCTGCACCGTAGATCGAAGGATCAACGGTTTAGATCCAATGTAGCTCAAGCGGGCGGATACCGAACCCTAAAATGAGTTTTTGGGCTCGTTTAGGAGATCATATGGATCGTTTTGAATGAAATTTTAAACCTATAACCTACTCATGAACAAAAATCATGTGGGTACAGTTTTATGGCCTAAAATAAAGTATACTAAAAGCTATTTAGATCAATAGATCGTGACCTATGTTAAGGGTTTTAAAGAGTTTTCATCGTGGGATCTCCATGTTCTTGGTTCGGTTGCACTTGTAGACTGTCATCATAGACTTTCCTTGAAGAAACCACAGTCAGATGAGCTTTAGATTGGTTGGATCAAAGTCTTGGACGTTCCAAGCCTTGAGCCGCCGGGATCTCACCGCCGGCGAGTCTTGACTGTCAGGTTTGAGTGGGGAGAGGTAGAGGAAGATGGTAGGAGCCTTTACACCAAGAGTCTCGGGTCAGGGAGTCTTGGAGAAAAAACAAGAGTAAAAAAGATCCCCTTGAAACCCTAAAGCATCCTATTTATAGTCTTGACTCTATTGTGGACAGTCTAGATCGACCCTAGGGCTATTTAGGAGGTAAATATTGATGATTAGGCCGTGGTTTCAAAATAGAATCGATTAGGGAAGGATTTAGAGCTTTAAATGGACCTTAGTGGGTTAATTTGACCTATTAATGACTTGGGTTGACCAAGTCAAGGTTTGACTTGGTCAACCTAGTCAATTGGGGTCAAAGAGGTGAGGGGTTGAGCCTTGGATGGGTTTAGTTTGATCAAGATTTGATTGGGCCAACCTAAGCTAAGTGGGTCTACTTGGGTCAACCCAGGTTGACCTGGTCAATTGGGTTGACCCAAGACCTGGGGTCAGGTAAAAAAAACTAGGTCAACAAGCCTACATATAATATTGACAAAAATGATATAAGTTATGATTATTTGCCAAAATAGTTACATACTACCATTGATAAAAAGATATGAATGACAAATACTTCCAAATGACTTGTGTCAGACACTGTTAGATGCAAACATATAGCTCCGACATATCCCCCCGTGCACTAGCAAGATAGTCCTATCTAGGTTTGATGGAGAAATATAGAGAGAATAAGGATGATCAACATTTGATATTTATTGATTTAGAGAAAGATATGATAAAGTTCCAAGAACAACAAGCGAGCTCGAGGGTTTGACCAAGATATGTATGCATGCGCTATTGGCATCATTTCGTATCCTATCTCTAAGGGTACAACCACTCATCCACCTGAGCATCCTCATTTCTGCAACACTTAACTTAGAATTATGCTTCTCTTTTATTGGCCAACATTCGGCACCATAAAGCATTGCAAGTCTCACCACCATCTTATAAAATTATCCCTTAAGTTTGAGGAGAGATTATTGTGTCCGAACACCGAACGTGTCCAAAGACCAATAAAAAAGCGCCACATCATTAGGCGCGCGGTATCGAGCTCGGTACCGCTGTCCAGACAGAATAATTTTTCAAGTTTGAGGGGTACTTTTTTATCACACAATAAGCCTGATGCATTCCTCCACTTCAACCATCCTACTTGGATATCTAAAATGTGTACTCTTATTAATGACTTGATCGCCTAAAGTCACAATCCCCTCACTAGGTCTATTATTACTAAAATTACACTCCATATATTCCGTTTTAGATCTACTCAAGCGAAAACCTTTAGACTCTAAGGTTGACCTCCACAATTCTAATTTACCTTCAACTCCCTCTATAGTCCTATCAACAAGAATAATATCATGAGCAAAAAGCATACACCAATGTACATCCTTTTGCAAATGTCTAGTGAGAACATCCATGAGTAAAGCAAAAAATAAACTATGCGAAAGGGAGAAAGTTACCTACACAGTAAGCGAGCTCCCGGCCATTTGGCGTCAATGGAGCGAAGTCGAACAGCGTCAAGGAGAGAAGTCAAACTGTGTCGAAGGAGAGACGTTCGTCAATTGAGCGTAAACTGGCCGGAGTGAAGAATGTGAAAGGGAGAAAGTTACCTACACAGAGCGACCTCGAGGGCAAGGGCGAGGTCGAGCAGGGACGTCGTCGAAGGAGCTCGAGGGCAGGGACGTCGTTGAAGGAGCTCGAGGGCAGGGACGTCGTCGAAGCAGCAAAGTTCAACCTAAGCGGAATGTCCTGAAGTCGAGGGCACGGGCTGATATATTGAAATTACCAGTGTATTTTCTGGCAGACAATCCGCTGACCCACTTACCAGCGGCCTATCCGCCGGTAATACTTCGTCAGGTTTTAATTAACCCGATGGTAAATCTGTCAGAATATCCACCAGTATTACCGGCGGAATATGCGTCGGTATATTGAAAACACCGGCGCAATTTTGGTGGTTCAGCCGCCGGAAAGTTACCGACGCTATTTCCGTCGGAAAATTACCACTGTAAAGTTACCGGCGGAGAAATCCGTCGGTAATGCCGTCGTTGATTCTGGTGTAATTATATCCGCCGAAAATTTTGCCGGTATTTTATTATTTTCCTGTAGTGTATTTTTTGCTAACTACAACTACTATGAGGCATATAAATTTAATTTTCCCCTTTTTTAAGTTTATCCCAATGTATTCAAATATGAAAAAGGTAAAGTTTTATAATAACCTAAAAATACAAAAAGTATTAAAAATTAAAAAAATTAAAAAATTGAATTTTTTTTTTGAACTAGAGCGCTTCGGCGTTGTGCTTGTGAGCTCTACAACGTTAGGTTTGATAGCACAACGACGCCAAAAGCTGTCGCTGTGGCATTTGAGCCTTTATTTTTTAATAATTCTTGATTCAAGATGCAGCACTACAGTGCCGGGTCGATCTAACTGCTGCGATGCTAGGCCACTAATAATATTTTATATATATTAAATTATAAATATCCCTACCATTCCCTCTCCCTCGCTCCACTCAGAAGTGCCTTGCCCAAGAAGAAACTAAAGGAGGAGGAAGAAAAGGAGGGAAGAAGAAAGGAGATAGGAAAGAGAAAGATGATCTTCAGGGCTTTTTCATCCGTCATTTTTGTTTGAAAATTTATTCTACTCATAGTAAGTGACTAAACTCTTATTCCTATTATCGATGATTTTGATTTCTATATATTTATCTCTCATAAATCTGTCAAAAATATATTATATCCTAATTTCATAAGCTTTCTCCGCATAACTTTTGATATATATAGATTTAATCTTTCTGAATAATATGTCATGATTTTAGTTAAATTTGAGTATAGAAATTTCACTGTGAAATGGGTGGGAAAAAGCATACTGAAAATGAAGTGAAAAGCAATGTATTATGATTGGTGTGGTAAACTGAATTGTAAGATATGTTGAAATAATACATAGGAATTAAAATGTAATATTGATATAAATCAGATATAATTGATATGTATTGGCATGTAGTCCTAATAGTGGTGAAATGATGTATTGAATAATATCAGATATGATAACCCACATGATACCCTCAAGATATACTGATTCACTTATGGGAGTCATAAGGAGCTGGAGACTAATTGAAGGTTATAAGGAGTTGGGGTGACTGATTCATATGATTCAAGAGGAGTTATAAGGAGTTTATTGATTAGGAGTTATAAGGGGCGACTGATTGGGACTCATATATAAGTGCAAGATCAAGATCAAGATACCCTCTAATGAATATTTAATTATTGTTTTACTAATATGATTACTGAGTTTACTGACACTAGTCACTATTACTGATTACTTATATGATTATGATCACTGATACTAATACTGCTACTGATTACTGATACTAATACTAATATTCATACATAATACTGAAATTGCTTACTGAAATTGATATCGGTTATAGATATTGATTCTGTTTACGGACACTAATACTATTTATTATTACTGATATGATTACTTGTTGTAGTAACACTGATCATTGTTATTGATTACGTGTTACTGCTACAATTACTGATACTAATATTGATGCTAATACTGCTAATGATTATTGATACTAATATTGATATTCATATGAGATACTAACCTCATTATTGATACTGATACTATTTCTTGACACTAATATTATTTACTAACAATGATATTGTTTATTATCATTGAATGTGATGAGTTATAGAAAGATAAATTGATATAGATAACTGGTTAGGTTAACAAATATAGATTTTCTTATGTGATTCAAAGCATATTGTTTCTCTTTTTATTACATTGATTTCAGTTGTATGACTAATACTTGCTAGGTTATTTTCCCATTATATGATTTTTACATGTTTATAGGAAAATGTAAGAAAATGTAAGGACCCTATGACATGAGGCACTAGACAATATATAGTTTCTTTCAACACTACTAGATTATTTTTCTTTTAGTTCTTCTGGTTTATGTACATTCTTTTGAATCATATTAAAGCTATTACATATATTATTTTGAACTCTAAAGTCATAATATAAATATTAACTACTATAATAATGTGAATTATATTTCTGCTATTTATTTATTTTTGTGAATAATATGTCATGATTTTATTATATTTTCATAGGTTAAATTTGAGTATAGGAATTTCCCTGTGAAATGGGTGGGAAAAAACGTACTGAAAATGAAGTGAAAAGCAATGTATTATAATTGGTGTGATGAACTGAATTGTATGATATGTTGAAATATTACATAGGAATTAAAATGTAATATTGATATGTACTGGCATATAGTCTTAATAGTGGTGAAATAATGCATTGAATAATATCAAATATGATAACCCACGTGATACCCTCAAGATACACTCATTCACTTATGGGAGTCATAAGGAGTGGGAGACTAATTGAAGGTTATAAGGAGTCGGGGCAACTGATTCACATGATTCAATGGGAGTTATAAGGAGTACACTGATTAGGAGTTATAAGGGGCGACTGATTGGGAGTCATATATAAGTGCAAGATTAAGATCAAGATACCCTCTTATGAATATTTGATTACTGTTACTGATATAATTACTGACTACACTGACAGTAGTCACTATTATTGATTACTTATTATGATTACAATCACTAATACTAACATTGATACTAATACTACTACTGATTATTGATACTAATACTAATATTCATATAGAATACTAAAAATGCTTACTGAAACTGAGATCGATTACTGACATTGATATTGTTTACTTACACTGATAATGTTTACTGACACTGATATTATTTTTTATTACTTATATGATTACTTGTTGTAGTAACACTGATCATTAGTACTGATTACTTATTACTGCTACGATTACTGATACTAATATTAATGTTAATACTTCTAATGATTATTGATACTAATATTGATATTCATACAAAATACTAACATCATTATTAACACTGATACTTATTGTGTCCTTGAATATTTATGGTGCAGAGAAATATAAAATTTAATGTTTTAGCTTTGTACGAAGATCCAGCACACAAGCATATAAAAGAGAGGGTGTAGCATTCATAAGAGACACCGGAGTTTTATGTGAAAACCCCTAAAAAGTGGGAAAAATCATGGGGCCTGACCCAATTTAAATAAATCCACTATTATTTGCAGTCGATTACAAATGAGGCCCTTCCTTGGGGGGAAGGCCTTAGGCAGATGTAGCAAATGTACATCATATTACATGTGGGAGTTGAAAGGATTAGTATTGAAATGTTCGTTTAGTCAGCAGAACCATAGTCGACGGGCAACGAAGGTCGGAAAGACTGTAGTCTAGTGACAGTGGTCAGAAGGACCGTTGTCTGGCGAATGAGGTCGGAGGGATCATAGATGATGATGGAGGTCGGAAGGAAAATAGTAGGTGACGGAGGTTTAAAGAACCATAGTCGGTGGGCTACGGAGGTCAGAAAGACCATTGTCTGGCGATAGAGGTTGAAAGGACTGTTGCGAAAGGAGGACAAAGGTCAGAATGACCGTAGTCGACAGGTGATGGAGGTCAAAAATACTGTTGTCCATCGATGGAGGTCAAAGGGACTGAATTCGGCAAGCGACGAAGGTCGGAAGGACCGTAGTCAATGGGCTACGGAGGTCAAAAAGACCATTATTTGGTGATAGAGGTCGTAGGGACCATAGTCGGTGGACGACGAAGGTTGAAAGGACCGTAGTTGATGGGCGACGGAGGTCGAAAAGACTATTATCTGGCGACTGAGGTCAGAAGGACTGTAGTCTGTGGGCGACAAAGGTCAGAAGGATCATAGTCGGCAGGCGATGAAGGTCGGGAAGATCATTGTCTGGCAACGGGGGTAGCAAGGACCATAGTCGGCGGGCTACAAAGGTCGAAAGGAATGTAGTCAACGAGCGACGAAGGTCGAAAGGATTGTAGTCGGTGGGTGACGGAGGTCGAAAAGTCTATTGTCTGGTGATGGATGTCAGAAGGACCGTAGTCGGTAGGCGACGAAGATCGAAAGGACCGTAGTTGACGGGCGACAGAGGTCAAAAAGACTGTTGTCTAGTGATTGAGGTCAGAAGGACCGAGGTCGGTGGGCGACGAAGGTCGAAAGGACCATAGTAGGTGAGAGAAGGACCGTAGTCGACGGGCGACAGAGATCGAAAAGACCATAGTCGATGGGTGACGGAGGTCGGAAACACAATTGTATGGTGACGGAGGTCAGAGGGATCGTACTTGGTAGCCTGATCAGAAGGACCGGCGAGAGGAGGTCCAACAGCGGCCGGCGATTGGGCGGAAGTTTGGCGGTGGTCGGCCGCCGAGTGGAAGTCCAGCTGTGGTCGGTGGCCCGGTGGAAGTCTGATGGCGGTCGGCGGCCGGGTGGAAGTCCGGCGGCTGTGGACTGCTGGGTGGTGATCTGACAATGGTCAGCTGAAGTCTGACGGCGGTCGGTGACCGGGTGGAAGTTTGGCGTCAGGTATAAGTCCGACTAAAGTCCGATGACGGGCGGAAGTCCGGCGATAGGTGGAAGTTCAACAGTGATTGACGGCCGAGCGGTGGTCCAACGATAATCGATTGGGGTTTGCCGGCGGTGGTGCTGGAGCTCTTGAAACCTTAGAGCTCTCCCCAATCTCTAGCCTAGAGGTCCCGTTCATGTAAAGAGTGGGGGTCTATTTATAGATTTTCATGAGTGGCACACCCTGTAAATATAGAGAAGAACCGGGGCAGGTTCGGAGTGCTCCATCGGATGACTCGTATTGTTTCCCACGATCATAAAGAAATTTTCAACTATTTAAGTGCCTTAACGATGTCAGAATTCAACGATCTTGGGCTCGTTGGATTCGTCTCACCGAGCCGCTCGATTTGACTATAAGCATGCCATATTTGGATATCATTTTGTCATCCAAATAATGCTTTGATCCTTTCAAATGTGGTTCGGGCTCCCGATTTGGACCCATTTGGGCTCGGGTTTGACTGATTTTGGTGTCGTTGGGTTCGTCTTTTTGAGACGTTCAATTTGACTATAAGTTTGCTAAAATTGAAATTCATATTATCCCAAATTTAATTTTGAAAGTTTCCAACTTGAATACGCCTCGAGATTCGTGCATGATAAAGATGATTTTTGTGACGTAGCAGTTGCCCCCCTATTTTTGGACGTCGAATCTAGTAGAGTCCAGAAATATGTCTGTGATTTTATCATTATGTGAAGTCAGAGTATTAATCAAAGGGAAAAATGTCAAAAAAGTTTACTCCAAAAATTTTCAAATAGCTCAAAGCTTATCATAGAGGCTCTTTTGAGCTTCAATAGTATCAAAATTGAATCCAGAACATCAAAAAATAATTAAAAAAAAATGTTCAAATTGAATCTCCTGGGATAAATAAATATATAATTAATTTTAAAATGAAATGAATTCATTGTAAACGAATCTGCATTAATTTTTTTATAGTTAATCAATATATATATATATATATATACTATAACTAGTTAAGAGGGTGGCTACAGTACCCGGCATAATTGGCAGAAATAGTTATTATTATATATTATTTTAATTATTTAAGATCTTTAATAGTAAAATACTATTTTTGGCTCCAAAAATTTCCAAAAAAATTATAAAAAATCTTAGACAAAAATTAGAATTTTTTCTTGAAAGGAAACAATTAAATTTTGCATATTTATTTTATTTTTAAATAAAATTGCTCTTAATTTATTTCTTATTTCATTTTTTTCAATAATAGGAAATTAATTAATTTATGAGCATTAAAAAATTCCAAAAATTAAATAAAATTCAGATATTTGCTCTCAAACCTCATTTGAAAAACTATAAATACCTCCCTTAGGGGTTAGGGAGAAGACACCACCTCTCTTAGCTGGTCCAAAAACTTCTCCTACAAATTAAGGAGAAATTAGACTGGTAAAAATGTAAAGATTTTTTATGGTGGTGATCAAGACCTGGTACTCTTACGCAGGCTCCAGTTCACTCCCAATGGGGGAAAAATTGTTCAACAAAAGTTTAAATACTGGAAGCGGCGATCAAGACCCAGTACTCTTATGCAGGCTCCAGTTCACTCCCATCAGGGGAAAAATTGTCCAGCAAAAGTTTAAATACCTGTGGCGGCGATCAAAGCTCAGTACTCTTACGCAGGCCCCAGTTCACTCCTGGTGGGGAAAAAACTGTCCATCAAGAGTTTAAATACGAGCAGTAGCATTCAAGACCTGGTACTCTTACGCAGGCTCCGATTCACTCCCAATGGAGGAAAACTATCTGGCAAGAGTTTATATACTGGAAGTGGCGATCAAGGCCCTGTACTTTTACACAGGCTCCAGTTCACTCTTATTAGGGGAAAAATTGTCCTGCAAGTGTTTAAATAATAGCAGTGGCGATCAAAGTCTGGTACTCTTACGTAAGCTCCACTTCACTCTTGGTGGGGAAAAAATTGTCCGACAAGAGTTTAAATGCCAGGGCGAAGGCGATTAAGACTTAGTGGCTGCAGTTTTCCTCTATTGGGAGGCGAATGTCGTGAGCCAGAGGTGAGGGCGCCCTGAATAGTATCCAATAAAGGTGGTTCTAGCTCATTTGATAGGAGGCGAGTTTTAAAGAACCAAGAGGATCTTCTAGGTATATTCTTTCTCCCTTCTTTTCTCTTTCTTATCCTCGCCGCATTAATCTTCAAGCCTTATCCATTCATTTATGTATGCCCCTCTTGGCAGCAGGCCGCTAGATATACAAATAATTGGTTAGGTTAGCAAATATAGATTTTCTTATGTGATTCAAAGCATATTGTTTCTCTTTTCATTACATTGATTTCAGTTATAAGACTTTGATATTGCTAGGCTATTTTCCCATTATGTGATTTTTACATGTTTATAGAAAAAGGTAAGGACCCTATAGCATGAGGCACTAGAAAATATGTATAGTTTCTTTCAACACTACTAGATTATTTTTTTTTTAGTTCTTCTAGTTTATGTATATTCTTTTGAATCCTATGAAAACTATTGCATATATTATTTTGAACTCTAGAGACAGAAGATTAATATTAACTACTATAATAATATGAATTATATTTCCAATATTTATTTATTTCCTGTAATACAATTATTAAGCTCTAGATGTTAAATTGATCTTATTGTAAATGATTAATCATTGATTGTTAAATAAAAAGAGAAAAAAGGGAAAAAATTCTTCCACTTTGAACTCGAGGCATGACAAGTTTGAAGCGAATAAGCTATAATATAACCCCTGCTATCCCTATACAACCTCTATATTGTTCTTGATCAAGCCTTATATGAAATCCTATTCGAAATTCCATACAAAAATTTCTTCAATATATATTATTATTTTTTGTTATTATTACATTAATTATACATAAATATTTTAATATTTTAGTCTTTAGTATATATTTCATTATTTTAATTTTATTCATAAATTAAAATATAATAAAATACTATATTTTTATTTTAAGATAATCCTATATTTTGCTCATTTTTTTTCAATAAAAATTAATATTTAAAATGACATAAATTTCATTATAAATAGTGCTTATAAAAGTATTTTTTGTTATTTTTTTAATAAAAAATAGGCTTCTTGAATCTTGACCCAGCCGTCAGGTCAATGGCAGAGCCTCGGCACTGTGAAATTAAAGTTACCGGGTCGTGTTGGCCGATTATACGTCTCCCACCGTGTCGTGTCCAGATTTGTCATTCTTCTCGCATCGTAGGGTCGAAAAGAAACCCGCAACACACCAACCATTTCTAACCTCCGCCGAAGCCCTAATCCGAACCCATATTACCCATTTTCTCGCCGATGCTTCGCCGGCCGCCGATCTCCGTTCATCCCGCCGTCGGCGAGGGGGCCGCCGTTTTCTCTTTTATCTTTCTCGTCCCTTTTGTCTTATAACTCCTCAATTTGCGTGGGAAGCCCTGAAAGCTCCTTCGGCATCTTCAGCCGGGTCTTCGTGATTACCGATCGACGTTTGAGAACCTCGATTCTAGGAGTTGGAGTTACGGAGTTTTCTTGGTTTGGGTTATCGTGCAATGAGCGCTCTGAAGGTCCCGTTAGTTGCAGGGCAGCAGCGGGGTAAGGCGAAGAAGGTGAAAGTTGACAAGATGTTGGCACTTCTTCCGGCGGTATTATTCTATTGGTTTACTTACATTGTTGTGTTTGTGTTTTCTTTTACTAGTATTCTGATCTGATCGTTTAAGATCTTTTATTTGGGTGTTTATTTTTTGTTTTCAATTATTGCGTGTTCTTTTAGAGGCAATGGAGTGCAGCAGTTAATGAATGGTTGTTGTTACAATTAATGCCCATATTAGGGTTTCTACCTTCAGCCCCCTCAAAAAATAAAACCTTTTTTCACGTCCCCAGGAAAGGCATTCATAACTTTCCATTGTTGTGTAACAGAGCAGTTTGAAGGTCTGGATGTAATAAGCTTAACATGAAGTAGCTAGAATATTGTTTGACGCGATTCATTAACTATAAGTGGAATACGAACGAGCTTAAGTCAGTTAAGAAGTGTTTGGGATCTGAAATTGAATCATGTAATAGATAATGTAGTGAGTAGGATTATTAAATATTAACAGGTAATTAGTGAATCATAAGCAGTTTAGTACATCTATAATAGTCTTACTGGGCAACATTATGCGAAATGAAATCTGCTGTTATCTGGAGTTACCAACGAACTTGGTCTAGTCGTTTATTGTTGCGATCCTCTAGGTCCTACTATTCACAACAATTGCTGCTCTTGTTCCTGAAGACCTTCAATCTCGTCAACGCCTTAGAGGCAATGCATGCACTAAACAAGTCTCAATTTGCTGATATTCAAAAATCTTTATGCCAATTTGAGGGTCAATTCACCGCAATCAAGATTTAAAATTGTGGGAATTGAGGCATTTTTCGTTCGTAAGACGAGCCGTGTAAGTCTAAAGATGTAATAAATCATATATGTGAAATAAATTTATTTGAAAAACATGAAAATTCTAAAGTTGAGCGTTTTGGCGCTGATCTGATAAGTGCTGTGGCGCTAGATCATGATCAGTATGTGTGTATATATATATATTCCTGCCTCACTTTATCGACTTTCTCACTTGGTTGCTTAGCCAAGAAGAAATTAAAAGAGGGGAAGAAGAGAGAGGAGAGAGAAAGATTTTTGAATCATATTTATCAGTTATTCTTGTTACATATTTTATTTTATTCATTGTAATTGACTAATGTCTTACTTCTGTTTTAATGATTTTAATTCCTACAGATTTTATTTCTCCTAAATCTGTTAAAAATGCATTATCTCCTAAATTTATAAGCTTTCACCGTGCAAGTTTGGATATGTTATAAATTTGATCATTCTGAATGATTAATATAATTTTATTGTATTTTAAATGAAATACTGAATGATATCATATACATGATTTGATAATTTCACGTGATACTCTACTAATCCACATGATTCACTGATTAGGAGTCATAAGGAGTTAGAGATTGATTGAGAGTTATAAGGAGTCGGGGCGACTGATTCACGTGATTCAAGGAGAGTTCTAAGGAGTATATTTATTGAGAGTTATAAGGGGTGACTGATTGAGAGTCATAAGTGTAGGAGCAAGATACCCTTAAAATACAAATTGAACATCTGAATACTAATACCAACACTACTACGAACACTATATTGATATTATGACTGACACTAATATTGTTTATTGTCATTAATACTATTTAACATTATTGATCATGATACTAATATTATTACTAGCATTAGTATTGTTGACTGTTAGTGATATTGTGACTGATGATGTAATGGATTGAGATGTGATGAACTAAATGATAAATTTATACAAATAATTAGTATATACATTGATACATATATTTCTTTATATGATTTATAACATATTATTTTCTTTTATCTTACATTGCTTTTAGTTGTAAGATATTAGTCACTTGTTGGGCTATCTGTTCATTATGTAGTTTTATATATTTTCAGAAAAAAATAAGGATCCTATGATATAAGACTCCGAACAAGAAAAAAATGTAATCATGTTTCTTTTTGTTGTTCATTAGTAAGCTCTAGTTAAATGATTAAAATGAAAGACCTATGTAATTCTTCTAATATAGATCATGGAGTGTGATACAAGGTGTTTTGAGGCGTAAGCCTCAAAATCCAAAAATTATTTAAGATAAAAATATATGTTAAAATAATTTTTTATATAATACTCAAATAATATGTTAAAGGTGGATATATTAACTTTCAATTGAACTATAAAATAATAAATTGGCATACATATGAAATAAAAAATTGTGCAAGATGTAAAGTGACAAATGATAAATTGTGTGAAATAGAATTAAAATCCAAATATTATATGAACAAAATAACATAAATTTAAGAATTGTATAAAAATATCATATAACATTAAATTCAACTCCAAATTTCTTCTTTCTCAGTTCCCTACTCATCCATATTTAACACCTAAAGAAAATTGAAATAATTATTAACAACTCAAAAATCATTTACATTATCATCATTGTGGGGGTCTTTATTTGAGTAGTCATAGTAACAAATTAGTTTCTCTCTCCTACCTCTTCTTGTAGAGCCCAATGCCTCTCAATCAGCTCTTTCATTTATTTAAGTCATCTTTTTTTTTTCATAAATGTTTATCATCAACATAAAGATGAGAGTAATATTCCAAAATTTTTAAAGGTGGTCGTGATGATGTGCTGCTTTTAAGTGATCCCTAATGGTGGCTACGACGATGGTGGCTGGGGCAAAGGCAACGAACGAGTTGGAGGTTGAGGGTGTAAACGAGTCAAGTAGGGGCCTTATTGAGCTTAACTCGTCGGTCAGAAAGCCGGCTCGAACTCAAGCTCGTCTCACTGTAAACAAGCTCGAGCAGGCTGGCGAGCCTCGGCGGGATTTTTTTAAATATTCTTAATTATTTTAAATATTTAAATATTTAATTTTTTTATTAAATATTTTAAATATTTATTAAATATTTTAAATATTTATTATTAATTTTAAACATTAAATACTAATTTATTTTATATTATTAAATATTTTAAACATTTATTATTATTATTTTTAAATATTTAAATTTAATAAATAAAATAAAATTATTTAAAAATATTAATAATTATTCGAGCCGGCTCGCGAGCCGAGCCTCATTAAGCTCGAACTCGACTCGTGAGCTCGATAAGCTCGGCTCGCGAGCTCATAAACTAGTCGAGCTCGAGCCGGCTCGGCTCACCTATAACGCCCTAGTTGAGGCAATCGAGAGGAAGTTACTGCAGCTCGAGGGTGCATGAAGAAGTGAGTTATTCGGGGCTTTAGTTTATGATTTAGTTAAGTTTTAATTAAAAATATACTAATAGGGTGAGGCGTGATATTAATGTTTCTCAAAATCAATTTGGATTCATGTCGCGTAGGTTTACTATGGAAACTATTCATTTATTGAGAGGGTTGATGGAGAAATTTAGAGAGAATAAGGAGGATCTACATATGATATTTATTGATTTAGAGAAAGTATATAATAAAGTTCTAAGAGAAGTGCTATAGAGAGTTCTAGAAAAGAAAAGGGTTAATAATGCTTATATTCAAGTCATTAGGGATATGTATGCAGGAGCTTTTACTTGTGTTCAAACATAAGGTGGTTTAACTAAGTATTTTCCTATTTCAGTTGGATTACATCAAGGTTCAGCCTTAAGCCCTTATCTTTTTGCTTTAGTCATGGATGTTCTTACTAGACATTTGCAAGAGGATGTTTTTTGCTTATGATATTCTTCTTGTTGATGAGACTAGAGAGGGAGTTGAAGGTAAACTCGAATTATGGAGGTCAACCTTAGAGTCTAAAGGTTTTCATTTGAGTAGATCTGAAATCGAATACATGAAGTGTAACTTTAGTAGTAATAGATCTAGTGGGGGGTTTGAGCAATCAAGTCATCAGTAAGTTTACTCGTTTTAGATATCTTGAGTCTATTGTTATGAGTGATGTTGAAATAGATGGAGATGTTATTAGTAGAATTCAAGTTGGATGGTTCAAGTAGGGGAATGCTTTGGGTTGTTGTGTGATAGACAAGTACCACTCAAACTTAAGGGAAAATTTTATAAGATAGTGGTGAGACCTGCAATGCTTTATGGTGCATAATATTGGCCATTAAAAGAGAAGCATAATATTAAGTTAAGTGTTACTAAGATGAGGATGCTCATGTGGATGAGTGATTTACTCTTAGAGACGGGATACGAAACGAGCATACCCGTGAAAAGGTTGGAGTAGCTCCAATGACAAATATGATTAGAGAGAGTCTCTTTGGATGGTTTGGTCATGTAAAACGGCGACCTTCCGATGACCCTGTTAGGAGAATAGATGTATTAGATTTAGCCTATGTTAAGAAAGGTAGAGTTAGACCTAAAAAGACTTGGTTAGAAAATATTAGAAATGACCTTTCTTTATTAGATTTAAATGAGAATTTGACTCTTAATAGGAGGACACAATGGAGAAAAAGGATTCATGTAGCTGACCACACATAGTGGGATAAAAGCTTGATGTTGTTGTTGTATATTTTGAAATATTTTCATTTTTGGATTGTTACACAAGCATCATAAAAAAGTTTGAGGTGTAAACCTCAAAGCGTTTTTCAGTAGAATTGTGCTGAGGCGGGCCTCAAGACGAGCCTTGACTTGCATAATTTTAAATAATGACCACAATCAACATGACTTTGCAACAATTCAAATCATACTTGGATAATCGCTTTGTGGCATTGTATTCAATAGACCATGATCTTCTGTACAACTTTCCCGCAACTACTATCTCCATTCTACAAGATTCAATCATCGCTCCATCCAAGAAACATCCTCATTGTTGTTATTCATCATCAGAATGTCTAATCGGTGTGGTAGATCAAACCTCACCCTTCTGCAAACTAATCACCGAATCTTGTTTACCAACACAACTTTTATCATCAGATCTGTGATGCCCCAAAATCTAATTTGGAAGAATTACCTATTTTATCTTTTAATTAATATCAGAGCCTCCAAATTCTATTTATTTTAATACAAGTCAGCAGAAGAAATTTTATACATCAAAATATTTTCACTATATTCATCATTCATCCAAAAATTATTTACAATTATTAGAAGTTCAATCAATACATCAGTACTTAGTCTTTCTTTTAACACTTCTAACTAAAAAAATAAAATAAAATTGAGGATATCGATCTGCCTTACTCCACTAGATCCTAACTCTTTCCTTGACTTAAAATCATTAAAGTTACATAATGAGCTATAAAAGTCTAGTACGTTATCAAAATCTATCATTATATTCAATGCAAGACATTTAAATCAATATGCATGTTTTATCTCAATTCTCAATCAATACAACCTATAGAGGTTTATATGAATTCACATAAATCAATGAATAGTATGGATCAGTATGAATCAATATAAGTAAATAAACATTGGTCTAAGAATCTTTATAATATCAATGTATAAAAATGTACCAAAATCACTACATCAATAAAGTTCTATATAGTCCTTTTGTAATATTGCAGTTAAGCTATCCGTTATGAATCCTTATTCTTTTGTCAAATGCATGAAATTTGTATGTCATTTGTCATGTATCGTTTATATATAATATTCTTATAACTATATTTATACACTTGCATCAGCTTTATTAATCATATCATTCTCTTTCCCTATCTATCTCATCATGCATGTTATCATGTATGCTATCATGTGTTTGTTCAAACGTCACGCACTATCGTATGAATTATGCATATATGCATATCTCATTATCGTTTATACTAAGCAAGATAAGACATCCAATTATCACGTGATGTTTTTCCATTCTATCTCTTCAATCAATCTTTAAACAAATAACTTTCATTTAAGTGTCGTCACTCTTTACTTGTCGGTGTAATAAGTCAATCAGTCTTAGACTCAATTCAGGATTACACCGCAAACCTTTATTTTAAGGAAAGTTCGTCGATCTACTCTTATATAGGGAATTTTGTCTATAGTCAACCCTCTTAGTTATATTATTTATAGCCAGTCTTTCCTGCATACACTCTCAAGTCACATCATATATATCATATCATCATTGAATATCACATAATATGTACATATGCAGTGCAAATGACTTAACATATAGTATGCTCATTAGCATATATGTATAATGCCAGAATGCATGTTAAGCCAAATGAATAGTAAATTTATGCATATCATATATTTCACATCCAGGTGTAGCATACTAGCTCCTGATCATTTTGTACTTGGTATTATTCTACTTATTTCAGGTAAAATAACATATATGTAAAATCAACCGATAAAATTTCAATATAAACAGTCAAAATGTTCACTATAACGATACCTACCACATACCAATAGTTACACTGTGAAAGTTAACTAAAATAGGAGATATCTCATTTTTATTAGTTCAAGGAGGGAGAAAATAAGCAAAACTCACAATCATTGGAAATAGATGTAAGGTTAAGGTTATCTACCTTGTTCGGAAGAAATTTCGCAATAGACCCGATGAACAGATAAAGGCCTTCTCTGTCTCCTCTCTCATTTCTTCACTGGCAAGGCACAACATAGACTGAGGGGGGGGGGGGGGGGGGGGGGGAGATTTTTATATTGATTATATGTAAAAACATTATCTAATGCTTAGCGCCACATACCATACTGCCATTGTGCTGCATGCAAAGATCTAGGTTATTGTAGAACAAAATTATAACTAATGGTTATTTAGCAAGCTTTAGATGAGATGATAATGATTTTTCTTTATAAATATTTGTCGTAAGTTCATTCATTTTAACATGATGATAATTGTGATATTTCTGAAATCTCTAAAACTTTTTATAAAGTTTCATATAATTTCTTTGGAGAATTATAGTTCAATTCATACTCAATTTTTTTCTCAAAAACCTTTAATGAATTAAATAGTGATAGTAATCTAATTCTATAGGAAAATAATGTTTGGTTACAAGATTTTTAAAACTAGCGAAATATCCCTTATAATCATGTTGATTTGAAGTTCTTAAATTGATTGTGTACCCAATCCCTCTAATCTTTGGATAGCAAATGTTGTTCTTCAAATTTATGTTTCGTATGAGCATATGTAGATTTTATAACATAACATTTCATAAAAAAATAATAAGCATGTTTTCTTATTTTTATTTTTGTAATTTCAACCCTTTAGTAATCATATATATTATATTTTTGAAAGAAATCTTTTAAGTTATCTATCTAATTTAAAAATATTCTAGTTATGCCTCCCATCGAATGACAAAAATACAATTATGAACATTATTATAATTACATTAAATTTATCTAGAATCATAGCTTAATTAATTTTATTTAACTTGCATATTGTTTTTCTTACGTTGCTTGCCCCAGATATTATATCCTACGTCTAGGAGATATTATTTATTTATTTGTGAGCATGGACCAATATGTTATGTATAGAAGATATTATTATGCAACATTAAGCTCTAATTATCAAATCTAACATATGATATTTTAGGGTCTAGGATTCTCTAATACATGTCAACAATATGATGCACAAAAAGCATGTAAACATACACAAAGTCACATATCATAAACTTTTAATTTTGATAATTATTCATTACTTGAGACACAAATCAGAAAAACAGAGAGAAAACTAACTTGGATGATACTTTAATACCTTCTGCTAGAATAACACAGATTTTGAAACAAAAAAAATCGTACAATAAACTGAAAAACATGCCACCATATAAATATCCAGATCCTATCAAAATTGTCTATAATTTGTATCAAACTAATAACAAAATTTGCTGTATGAAGGAAGTAAAGATTGTAGTTGAGTAAATGCAATTAGTGTTCAGTGGATTCAAATCGCAAGTAATGGAAGTAGAATGCTAGTGCTCTTATAAAAGGACTATAATTGTAAGGTATTGTTCTTATGAATGCGGAATTATCTCTTCCTCTATTAGCTTCCAACTCTGTTTCTGCCCTTCACCAAAATTTTTATCATTAATCTTATCTATATTATGCAAGAAGATTATTAAACTTGTCAGTATTGATTTCACAATGGCTAAAATTTCATTTCATTAAGTTTCTATCCTACTGATCCTAAGATTTTTTTTAACTGATTTTTACTGATTTTTTAAACATTTCGTTTCAAAACATTCTAGCCCATTAGCACTATATTTTTGCAAATGTGGTACATCAAGGTTTTTTTTTTCTTTTTTCAATATCAGATATAAGCATATCAATCACCATTCTAACAGTATTGGACTAGGTGTTGGTAATTGACTTAATCCCTTATGTAATTAGGAATTCCTTGCACAGTATGTAATTGTTCTGGAAGCTAGTTGTTGATCCCTTATAGATTTCCTTGACAGATTTTTCTAGTCAATGCCTGCCTAATAGATTCTCATTTTATTCAATCATATATCTTTTCACTAATTGAAATTGAACGAAGATGTTGCTTTTAATTGACTTGACACCTTTCCTGCACCTTATGTAGTGCTCAACAAGAATGAATGGAAGAGGATTTTTAAAGCTGCCCCTACATAGCTAGAACAAGCTAAATAATGGTGATGGCGATGAGAGTATATACAAGAAAATATGATTCTACTGTTGATGCAATTTTTCTCTTTTTTTTTCACCATATTTGTCCATAATTTTATTTTGTGATAAGCAAGATTGGTTCCCTTTAAGTTACCTAAATTATAACAGTCCATTTTTATCTTCAAAAGTTGGTCTTAAAACGTTTTTCCCAATTATTTGCCATTCTCTTGTCTTGGTAATTACATTGAAGTGTTTCTTAATCAATTGACTCAACTGCCATGACTTTCAGAATTTCATTAGCTGTTTTCGTTTGAGTATATCTAAAACCGAATACATTGAGTGTAATTTTAGTAGTAATAGATCTAGTGGGGGTTTTGTGACTTTGAGCGATCAAGTCATTAATAAGTGTGCTCGTTTTAGATGTCTTGAGTCTATTGTTCGGAGTGATGGTGAAATAGATGGGGATATTATTAGTAGAATTCAAGTTGGATGGTTGAAGTGGAGGAAGGCTTCGGGTTTGTTGTATGATAGAAGAGTACCACTCAAACTTCAGGGAAAATTTTATAAGATAGTGGTGAGACTTACAATGCTTTATGACGCAGAATATTGGCCATTAAAAGAGAAGCATAATATTAAGTTAGGTGTTGCTGAGATGAGGATGCTCTAGTGGATGAGTGGATTTGCTCTTAGAGATAGGATAAGAAACAAGCATATCCGTGAAAAGGTTGGAGTAGTTCCAGTGATAGATAATATTAGAGAGTCACCTTAGATGGTTTGGTCATGTAAAATGGCAGCCTTCCGATGACCCTGTTAGGAGAGTAGATGTATTAGATTTGGCCTATGTTAAGAAAGGTAGAGGTAGACCTAAAAAAACTCGGTTAAAAATATTAGAAATGACCTTTCTTTATTAAATTTAAATGAGAATTTGACTCTTAACATGACACAATGGAGAAAAAAGATTCATGTAATTGACCCCACGTAGTGGGATAAAGGCTTGATGTTGTTGCTGTCGTTGTTGTCGTCTCATTTAATATTTTAATCTTCTATTTTATGCATCTTCCATAGCTTATTTAACAGCATTTTTTTTATTTGTCTGTATTACTACTTAATTTCCTTCATTGGATCTTCTATGTGAATATCCTTAAATATTTCATCAAGTAATTCTTCAATGTAACCTTTAATCTTTAAACAGTAGCGTGCTGCATAAACCTGAATTGATATTTTCCTGAATAAATGGTAATTATTCTGCTTGGTCGGCTCAACTACAGTTTTGTGAACTTTTTTTGTTTACATGATGAGGAACATTATGCTAAAAGAACGTGTTTACTAATGGATTCATTTGTTTTCTTGAACCCTTATCACATCGTCTCTTTTCCACGGTAACTTGACCATGATAAACACGCTTGAGCTCTACTCTTCCATCTCTAATAGATCTGCATTGACTTTATTTTGCACATGTCACAGCAACAACACAATCTTACCAATGAAGCGTATTGTTGTTCAATTAGAGCAAGCAGAACTTTCATGTTCAACAGTCAGTCCTGTTCATGAGTTTTGAAGTACAAGTAGCTCTCATGTGCTCTGAGACAGTATTATTCTCTTCAAATTCAAATATATACACAAGTTTTTTTTTTAGCTGCTCATAGTTTCATCAATTCTTATGCTGTTAAGGTAATATTTCTTGATATGCAGAAAAGTGAGCAGGCTGACATGAACTCCATAGGGCTAAATGATCAGAACCGCATGGACAATATTGTTGAAGGAGGCAATGATATTGTCGCACTTGAAACAGAAATTAATGCAACACCAATCTCAATGTCAGGAAAACGTAAGCGAAGGTCAGTTGTTTGGGGATACTTTGAATTGCTCCCTTCAGGGAAGGATGAAAGGCAAAGGTGCAAGTGTAGGAATTGTGGGACATCCTACTTGTACGACAGCAAGTTTGGGACTGGCAATATGAAACGTCATCTGGTCAACTGTCTGAAAAGAGTTACATGTGATACAGGACCACTGCTCCTGACACAATTTGATAGCTCTATACCTTCATCTGCTCCTAAATTTGATCATGAGAAGTTCAAAGACTTACTAACAGAAGCTGTTATCTTGCATGATCTCCCTTTCCAATTTGTTGAGTGGGAAGGCATTAGATCTCTTTTACTTCAGTTGCATTCAAATTTGCAGCTTGGGAATAGAAATACTGTTGGGGTTGATTGTATTGAAATACATAGAAGGGAGAAGGCTAAAGTACAAATTTTATTAGAGGAAACACCAAGTAGGGTTAGTTTTACATATGATCTTTGGTCTTCGTTGACTTCTGATGTTTATATTTGCCTGACAGCTCATTTTATTGATAAGGACTGGAATTTGCAGAAGAAAATCTTGAACTTTTGCTTCATGCCACCTCCTTGTGGTGATATTTATATTGCTGAAAAGATATATAATTTCTTGATTGAGTGGGGAATAGATAAAAGAGTGTCTACTTTTACCGTCAATGGTGCCAATGCTGCTCCTATTGAATTGTTAAAAGACCAATTGAACTCCTACAAAGGGCTTTTATGTGAAGGTGCTTTTTTTCATCTCGATTGTTGTGCCCATGTTATTGATTTGATAGTCAGGGAGGGACTCAAAGAGATAGAATATGCTATCAAAAAAGTTCGAGAAAGCATCAAGTATGTGAAAGCATCTCCAACTAGAAAACAGAAGTTCTTGGAATGTGTTAACCATAGCTCTCTTGAGGACAAAAGGGGCCTGAAACAAGATGTTTCCACTTGGTGGAGTTCTACATTTATTATGCTGAAGAGTGCTATTTACTATCGTCGTGCTTTCTTGCATCTAGAGTTGATTGATTCAAATTACAAGGAATGCCCATCTAATAGTGACTGGGATAAAATAGAAAAAATAGAGAAGCTCTTAGCCGTTTTTCATGAAATCAGTAGTTTGTTTTCTAATGCCAAGTATACCACTGCGAACGTGTACTTCCCTGTGGTATTTTCAGCATATTTAACATTCAGAGAAGAAATGAGTAGTGATGATGAGTACTTGAGGTCAATGGCGACTCTCCTGTTTTCTAAGTTCGAAAGATATTGGTCTGATTTTCACATATTATTAGTTATAGCTGTCATTTTAGATCCCCGATATAAGTTCAGTTTTGTGGAATGGTGTTATAAGAAGCTTTATGGTGATGCTGGAGTCATTGAGTCTATGAAGGTGAGAGAGAAATTATTCTCTCTTTTCAGTGAGTACATTAGCACAGACAAACTTCTTCCAGGTCCTAAAACCAGCTCTACTTCTGACACTGCAATCTATGATGGATCTCAAGGCAACTTTAAAGCTCCTGAGAATTCATTTTCTAAAGAAAATACAGATGTATTCGGGTATTTCAATTTTCTCTCATAAAATATGTATATTCTAGAGGAACTACGAACTCATTATGCCGAGCAAGTATTATTTTGCATGATATAAGTTGTTTTACGCCCTATTATGTATTTTAATCCAGGAATTTGATTCTTTTGAAAGTGAAGAAGCTATCTCACAAAAATCACAACTTGAACTATACTTGGATGAACCAAGACTGGATAGAAAATCAAGATTAGATATATTAGCATACTGGAGAGGCAATCAATTCAGATATCCTGAAGTTGCCGCAATGGCTCGTGATATTCTAAGCATCCCTGTCTCTACAATTACTATGGATAATGCTTTTGATGCAAATGGGAGAGTGCTTGATCAATACTATAGCGCACTAAAACCTGACATACTGGAGGCTTTCATCTGCACCAGAGATTGGTTTTATGGAGAGAATGGTGGGTAAATATCTGAGGTTTTCATTAATTTGTTATTGATATCTATTTTTCTTTTGCAATATTCAATTCTTTCTTTTTTTTTCCATTCAGACATGACAAGAGGAACTCTAGAGGATCTTACAAAGAACATATTGGAGCTGAATGATGATGACAGAATGGAACTTCCTGAATGCTCAAATTCAGGGAACATGCATTGTTGATGTGTAGTGATGATGGTCCTGTGAATGTAAGTGGATAAGCCTAGATCAATTTATATCATGTTAATGCTTGAGAGCACAAAGAACATGCTTGTATATACTAGCATCTGAATCTTTTTTGTAGTTTTAGTTTTTATAGTATTCTGTAGCATATTTATGCAATGTTTTGACAGTATTATTTCATGTTTTCCCCTTGTTTGGATAAAATTGGTGTCATACTATAATAATTATTTCTAGGTGAGCTTTATTGGACATTTGAACTTTCCAGGTCTGTCTTCTGTGCTAGAACTACTCATCCTTCTACAAGCAAATCAAACTTCTCATTTTTACTTGAAATTTTTCTGTTTTCATTATTTGTCAAATCTCTCCTATACATAGTCATGTGATAGCATACATGATATCTTTTTATTTCCATTTCCTTTTATTTTTCTGAATTAAACTGATTTATCTTCTAAAACAATTCTTCTTATCTATAATCTTGCTGTGAAATATGGATTGTTTTATACTAAAATGACAATGTTAAGTTAATATTGAAAAGAGTAGTTAACCCTTTGCTTTTAATTCCATAGAAATTTTGGATGTAAAAAAGTTAATATATTGGTCTTGCTTTGTAATTTTTTCATTGTTTTTGCTAGGAAATTTGAAAAAGATGAGCTAATTTGGAAACTATAAGCAAATTGCAGTAATTATAGTAAAATATAGCACTTATGCCAAGCAGACTTTATGTTTCATATCAGATCAATGTTTTATTTGGGACAGCTTTAGATCATTGCTTTTAGTCTACTTTCAAAAAAAAATGTGAACTAAAAAGTAGCTTTACAAAGTAGTAAGAAAGCCATCCCAAACAAAGCCTAGGTCTTATCCCATGAGCAATTTTAGTAGATCCTTCCATAAGAAGCATTTTTTCAGGATGTCTCCAAATAGATTCAAAATTACACAATAAGCTAATTTTAATTCACTGCACAATACTAGACATAACAACACTGTTAAGATAATACACGGTGGAGCAATGTTTAAAATTGTGCATTTGGGTATTGAGACGTTTTTTGTTTATGAGGCGAGGCGTAAGCATCAAGGCATCAAACTTAAAAAATTGCGTAGAGTGATAATTAATGTCAAAAGTGATTTTTTATATAATACCTAAATAATATGTTAAATGATGATATATTAACTTCCTATTGAGTTATGAATTAACAAATTGGCATATATATGAAACAAAAAATTGCACAAGATATAAAGTGACAAGTGATAAATTGCGTGAAATAAAATTAAAATCCAAATATTATAAGAGCAAAACAATATTAAATATAGAAATTGCATAAAAATATCATATAACATCAAATTTAACTCCAAATTTCTTCTTTCTCAATTTTCTACTCATTTACATTTAATTCCTAATGAAAGTTGAAATAGTTGGCAACAACTTAGGAATCATCTGCACTGCCATTCTGAGGTGGTCTTTATCTGAGTTGTCGCCATAACTATCCCCCGTCTCATTCGGTAGAGTCGAATGCCTCCTAATATGCTTTTTTTTAATTTATTTCAATCAGTTTCATCTTTTAATTATTTTCATCTACATAAATATGAGATTAATGCTCCAAAATTTTTAGAGTGGTGGTGTGCAGCTTTCAAGTGATTGTCGGTGACGGCTACGACAGTGTTGGTTGCGGCGAAGGCTGCGGGTTGGAGGTAGATGCAATCGAGAGGAAGTTGTTGAGCTCGAATGTGCATGAAGGCGTGGTTTATGTTAGTATTAACAAAAAACATATACAAATAGGGTGAGGCGTAAGCCTCACGCTAGCGAGGCGAGGCGGGCCTCAACGAAGCTAAGGCGCAAGCGTTTTTCACTAGAATTGCGCTGAGGTGGGCCTTAAGGCGAGCCTCATATTGCACAAATTTAAACAATGTGGTGGAGAAAGCAAAATCACCTTTAGCCTTAGGCTTCATTTGAGAGGGCTTTCTTACTACTTCTTAAAGTAGCTTTTTAGTAAATTTTTTTAGAAAATCATCTCAAACGAAACCTTAGAGTGACTAGTAGACTCCCAAGAAACAAGATAGATTATGTTAATAGTCTGTCATAGTGTCATAGAAATTTGCCATAAAGGTGGTTAAGCAACTTGAGAATTTTTTTTGGCATGAATAGGGATCTCATTGATTATCCCAGAAGACTAAAATAGAGAACATGATATATGCAACTGGCCATGGAAGGTCTTATCAATAAGCTTAAGATAATCAGTTAAAACAAGTCTTTCAGTAGAGAGGGAGAGAGAGGGTCCTCGAGGTAGGTAAAAAGTGTTGAGATTCATGAAGTTGGAGAAGGAACAAATAACAATACAACAGAGAAATGTGGATAGAAAGCAACCTTATTTGATGCCATTTTGAGAATGAGAATGAGGGATATAAGAGAGTTAAATAAAAATTTTGAGAATGATAGTCCCAAGAGAAATAGTCATAGGGTAAAGAATTCAAGTTGTGTTAATTGAAGAATTCCTTGAACTAGTGGATAACAACATATAATTTTTTTTTTTTTTTTTATGGAATGGAAGGTATTAATTAAAGTAATAAAAGAGTAAATGAATTTCTTGTTGGCCTTTTTATTGATGCAAAAATAAATAAATAAATAAAGATGTTCCTCGCTAATAGTTACCTATTTAGCTTTGACACATTAACACATAAAGAGTGAAAGTTTTCATGAAAAATTTTATTCATTGATATTCTTAGCCTTGACATTTAACGGGCATTATGTCAAGCATGAAATATATCTTATTTGCTCATCTTTTAGGATGTTACTATTGAAATCGAGCTTGTCTACAAAGAGCCAATCTTCATTTTTTAGGAACTTTTTTAAGGACTAAATTAGGTCCCCATTATGATCAAGCGTCCAAACATCCAATAAGATAACATTGAATTGCTAATAAAAGATCTAATAATTTCTAATCATTTACCTATTGATTCAGTTTGGGGGAAAAGCTAATAAAGGTGATTAAAAGGGAATGATCAAAATTATTAGGTGAAAACTTGTTATGAGAAAGAAGAAAGAGCTACAATCACTAAGAGTTAACCAAACATTTTATCTGATATTATTTTATTGGGTGAATTGATATATGCCAAAAGAGAAGAGAGAGGAGGAGGAGGAGGAGGAGAGAACAAAGAAAGAGGAAATCTTGAAGTGGGCTGAGTTTTCTTTCAATGATTTTTGTTATGGATTTTCCCCTAATCGACATGCCAACATCTCCAAATTTATAGGATAGTAAAGAAAGGAGTGTGAAATAGAGTCATAACCTTTTACCAATATTTATTTATATAACATTGAGAAATTGATTTTTACCATTTAAGCAAATTGTACTTTCTTTGAAATATCAGTGAACTGGATTACTATGACATACACATAGACAAAAGTGAATTTGGTTTTTGAGGTTGTAAATCCCTCAATGGTAAGTGTGATACCAATCTCAGTAGCAATTCTAAAAACACCATTAGAGTCCTAATAACAAGGAGAAGATTTTGAATCTTGATCTATAATGCGATTAAAGAAACATCATCATGCATGACTTTGAATATTAGTATCCATTATTGAAGTTTAAGGGCTTCTCCAAAAGGAACCAAGCTTCATCAAACCATGCATTATCAAAATCCTCTTTGCAGGAAAATTGATTTTTTTTAATGACTTACAAGGGAACTCCATAAAATAATATTTTTCTAGAAGAAAACCTGACTAAGGCAATATTCCTTTCTAAAACTGGTATTCAGCTCTTTATTTAAGAAGGAGACCACCTCTTCTTGGCACAACATGAAATTAACTTATAACACTGGTGGTTTGATGTGCATAACGAGCCTTATGGTTAAGGGATTTAGCATGAGGGAGAATTGAAGTTTCTTTGTGGAAATTATTGGTGCTTGCTATTTTTGGGAGATCAATGGGAGTACTAAGAAATGGTAGGAGTTGGTAGCTAAAAAAGAATGCAAGAAAGTGGGAAAAAGAATCAAGACTGGGAAAAACTTTTTAGAAGTTGAGGGTAAAACATTATTGTGAATAGAAGTCCCTAGTCCAAGGTTAAGCTAAAATAGAGGGAAGGGAAATGCAAAGGTTCCCAACTTGAATTATGGTCTAAGAATTGGAATAAATTAAATAATTGATCATCTATTTTTGCTTGACATTCTATTCTTAAGAACTAAATTCCACATGCAACCCATTTTTTTCACAAGCCTTCCCTCATTCAAATGTTGTAATATGTTGAGAATAATACACATGACAAAAATTTAATATTTTAATTTTCTCTTAATTTGTTGCTTGTTGTACTATATTCAGAGAGAGCATAATAACAATATCTTAAAAAATCTCATCTCTTCTACTACTTCTCTACTTACTAAAATAAAATATTATTTTGGGATCTCATATTATGCTTTGAAAAAAATAATGACCATATTATGAATCCACTCTAACATTCCCCCTTTATTCATTATGAGAGCTAACTTTTCTAAGTTACTTGCTCTCTCTCTCTCTCTCTCTCTCTCTCTCTCTCTCTCTCTCTCTCTCTCTCTCTCTCTCTTCGTGATCCAAACTTCCCTACTCTCCTAGACTATTTGCTTCTTAAACAATTACATTTTTTTAAAATAATAAATAATCAATCACAAAATATATGTCCCAAAGTCATGATTTTAGAAAAAATAGATAAGCTGTTCTTAAATAGTTTGTTAAATGCTAATTATAAGTGTTTAGCCTCTTTTGAAGCTATATTCTAGTAATTCAACCATCCTAACAACCCAAAACAACTTAAGAATATTAGTCTCCCTCCACTCAAAAAAAAAAAAAAAGACAAAAGAATATCAATCTCCCTCCACTCGAAACCCTAGTTGTCTCCCGCTGACTCCCCTCCCTTCCTCCACCGGTTCAGCCTTCTTTTTTTCCTCCTCCGTTAACTCTAATATCCTCCTCAGACATATTCTCTCCCTAGGATTTTCCCCTCCTTGGCCATAACCTCAATCATGCTCCCTTGATTCCTCCTTCCCCTTCCCCCACTCAATACCTCTAGAAGAACCTTCTCCTATCTCACAACCCTTCCACCAAAGATTTCTCCTTATCCTTCATATCATCGTCGGACAAAGTCATTCACTTCTCTGATGTCGAAGTTTCTAAGGGAGCTCTAGAATGGGGTCTCTCACTGGTTGGTTACTTTATTAGACGCCATCCTTTCTACGAGGCTCTTCTGACTGCAATAAATCGATTATGATCACTTAAAGGTACCATACACCTACTCTCCCTCTCAGGTGATTTCTTTTTGTTGAAATTCTTTGCCCTTTAAGACATTGCTTGGTCCCATAGTTCTTCCTTGGTAAGCCATTTATTCTACAAAAATGATTACCCCACTTCAACCCTAAGTGAGACTAGTTTTCATCCATCCCTTTGTGGATTAAGATTTAGGATCTCCCCTTGTCCTGCTGGAACCCCGAAAGTATCTGCAAAGTTGCTACTTTCATCAGTTGTCCATTAGCCGCTGACAAGCTCATGTTGGATAAAACTAGGCTCACTTTCTCCCGTGTCTATGTTCAAGTCAAAAATGTTTCTCCCTTATATGATGAAGTTGAAATCTTTGTGGCCAAGAAACACCAACTTCTGTAACTGTTATATGATAAGAAGCCCTCAGCTTGTGAAGGTTGTAGCTCATATGTCCACACCTCAAGTTTTTGCCCTAAAAAACCTCCCAATACTCCCACTGGAGATGTAAACCATCATGTAGAAGCACTAGAGAAGGCCTAAGTGGAGAGGCCCCTCTAATGCCGCCAAAAAAAACCCCTCAAATAGCCTCCATCCCACCATACTAACCCTTCACCTCTAGCTCAACCCTCAACGGCCTCTTCCACCCCACACCCCCACCCCCACCCCCCTCAGACATCCCTCACCCCCAACCCTCTTGTTAGGAAGTAAGACCCTCGCCAATAAGCCAACTCCTCCTCTATAATATTTATCATCTGAAATTCAGGTAATTTTATATTAATGATCATTAATTTTAAGTTAATTAATAATTATGAGTCTTCGCATGTCAAATGTGGAAGAAAGTAACCAAGGTTCAGGATCTAAGAAATAAAATTCTAAAATTTTTTTAAAAACTCATGATGAAGTCACAGTGCCAGGGTACTTGGCGCCCCATCATTATAGAAAAATATGTTTGGGTGTGCGTTGCGGTGCCGGGAATATACCACCATGGTGCCTGGAATGTGTTGCCTTGGCATCGGGTCTTAGGTGATAATATTCTAGGATAATCTAGAAGATTATCTTGGGGTGCTACGGCATTGGGTAGATGGTCACCGCGGTGCTAGGTCTAGTTAGTAGATTTTAAATAATCAAAATATCTAAAATCATTTCCACCCTAGCCTTGTTGGAGAATAAGAGAAAAGAAGGATGAGGAGAAGGGGAAAGAGAAAGAGGAGAGAGGAGAGAAAAGAGAGAGGAGAGAGAGGATTTAGAGGTCGAAACTCAGGATTTGTCCGTTGGGCCAATTCAGGATATTGTAGAGCAGGTAGACTTCTAAGCCCATATCTCTAATTTCAATTCTTGTAAATTAATAAAATGATATAATGTAAAATGTATTTTTATCAGATTTTACAAAGTTTTCATCATGTGATTTTTAATATATTATTGTACTCGATATTATGAATGTTTTAGCTATATGAAATTGAGTTTTCAACTGTTGATTTTTCCTATATGGATTTTTTAGTATATTATTGACTTAAGATTTTTCAGGCAAATGCGATAGTTAAATAAAAGTCTTGAAATGCTCTTATGAATTTTTCTCCAAAGTTAGAAATTAAAAAGAGAAGGTTCAATGAGTATTCCATTTTATAAGTAATGTGGCTTTTTATTGGCAATTCTTGCATCATCTAATACTACATTAGATATTTAAATTAAGTACTATTGCATTGCATTTACATTCTATATTACATGGCATTGGAGAAGTTCTATTTTGATATATGAAAAAGTGCACTCTTTGTTATGCCCCAAACGTATTCTTTTTGGCCCCATTTGTCTGAAGTAGATGTAGGAGGGATTCTTGCCTCGCTTGTTAAAAGTAGGTGTGGGAGTTTATGTAACATAGTAAGTACTTTTATGCCCCATATATCTTATATAGATGTAGCAGGATTCTAGCCCCACTTGTTATAAGTAAGTGTGGGAGGGAGGCATAAGTGAAAGTGGAGGTATAAGCAGGCATTAGGACATGTGCATTATAATCATTGTATTTCATATGTTAATTTTTAATGAATTAACTTAAGAAATGTTCTAAAATATGTATTAGTGAACCTTGGAATTCATTATGAATTTTGTTGAGAAAGTGATAGTAAAAGTGAACCTCTGAGAATAAATATTCTATACTATATCTGAAAGTTTCTATGTAGGAGGTTATGTGGTTATGAAAGTATAAGTACTAACTCTAAGATCATGTATATATATTGGAACTCTAGTAAATTCATATTTTTCTTATATTTTAAGTATCTTATATTTTTTTATGTTTTCTATTGATTAACTTCTTTTAATTATTTATTTTTAAATATTTAAATTGGATATTGATATCTGTGTATGGGTGAAGGAGGGAGTCTATTGTGCTATTTGGGCTCACTTTGTTACTCTTAAATGTTTCAGGAAAAGGTAAAAACTCAGTTGAGTAGATGATTGTAGAAATAGGCTTATGAGCTCTAGTGTAAGGTGTTGATTCTTTTATAATCCAGTTTTACTATTTTGATGTGTAGACATTTTGAGATGAATTATTGTAATTATATTTTGATGAAATGAAAGTTGATTACACAACTTTTATATTTTGGAGATTTGTAGCTTTGGTTGTTTATTATTGGTGGATGAAAGATAAATTATTTAAGTATAAGCTTAAGTAAGTACAGTCCTTCTATTATATTCTAGGGCATCACAGTTGGTATCTAAGCAACGATTTGGAAGGACTAGAGATTGCAATCAGAGTTATAGGAAATGAATTGTATTTGTATAGGAAAGGGGTTTGGAGTCCAATATAAACTATTGTCTATTAGTTGTACTGTATAATTGAATTCTCCTATTTTTCTCTAGATTAATGTATTGTTATATCATGAACTTCTGATAGTAAGAGACAGCTGATGGATCGAGTTTCAGTTAGGCTGCAACTATTCAGAGTATAGTGGGGGCAATGACTTTCGATTAGATGATGCAGTTTGTTGGGTTAGTTACTCAATTGATGAGTAAGGCTTAGGGTAGGATGGCCGGAGTAAGGGGATGATGTTGATAAGTATTTGCAACTATTTCTGAGATTGAACTCGCCTTATTTTGAGGATGCAGCAGAGCCTCAAGCGGCCGAGGATTGGCTGATGAGAATAGAAAAGTCTTTTTTTTTAGAATAGAAAAGTCATTTGATAGTATGCAGTGCCTGAAGGGCAGAAGAGTTCTATTTATTATCTTTTTGTTACATGAAGAAGCTAAGCACTGATGGATAGGCCAATAGAGGGAGAGATTTCAGGGCAGGTCAAATGCAGAGATCAGTTGGGAAGAGTTTACAAAGATTTTCAAAAGTTGGTTTGTGCCGCCATTGACCAGACAACAAATGTATTAATCCTTTTTTTGACTAGTGCAAGGGAGTAAGACGGTGATGCAATATGAGGCAGAGTTCACAGCTCTTGCCTGGTATGCTCCCCAGTTAGTGAACACCCATGAAAAGAAGTGTTATTGATTTCTAAGAGATCTGAGAGATAGTTGAGGCATCCTAGTGTCATTTCATATCAGTGACTTTTTAAGCTCGTGGAAAGAGCTAAACTGTGAAGAATGATATGATGTCCACCCAATATAGATGGAATACCAACAAAAAGAGGTTTGGTGGAGAGATTTTCCAGAAGTGCATTCAGCGGGAAGGGGTCCAAGGCAAAGGCTAGTGATTCTAGGAGGGGAGGACCGATAGCATCTAAGAGTATTATAGGATATGTATCTATTAGCAATGCACCTATTTGTGGTTTATGTAGGTGGAGGCATATATGTTGATATTTTCTGTATAGGGTCAGTGCTTCAGGCGTAGTTAGGTGGTTATAAGGTGGCGCAGTGCCCGTAGAGAGTGCTATAAGGTAAACATGAAACTGGGGGTAGTCAAAGTTAGAGGCACCAGTCAACCCCTCTTAAAGCTGTCAATGAAGCCTCGTCGACCCGTAGCAGAGGAACATTTGGAGGAAGATCATCAAGTGAATTAATAGGAGGAGCTCAGGGGGAGTCCATCCTAGTTGTTTGTGCAACTCTAGTTCAGCCTAAAGTTTATAGTCTGATGCAACAAGAGGTGAGGGAGGCACTAGATATAGTGACATGTCATATATTTCTGAGCGACCTTGTAGTATTCTTTTTTATTATGGTGCTAGTCATTTTTTTTATATCTGAGCATCTTCTGGATGATTTAAGTTTAGTATGTATTTCGTTATGTCCTGAGTTATATGTTAAGTTACTGACAGGGGATCTGATTTGTGTTAATAGGGTATGTATGTGTGAGCTTAAAATATACGATATAAAGTTAGCATCAACACTAATCTTGTTATCTCTAAAGGAGTTTGATATGATAGTGGCATGGATTGGTTGAGTAGGTAACAAGTTCAGATTGATTGTCGTAAGGAGAGAGTGAGTTTATGTGTAGACATAGAACTATTTTATTTTTTGGGTGCTAGGAGTGCTTTATCATCTATAATTTTTATGTTGTAAGTGGATTAGTCTTGGAGAAAAGGAGATTCTATATTTTTGGCCTATGTAATTGTCATAACCCAGCCCAATAGGATTCCTATCGTGTTCATTTGTGATAAGCAAATCCCAATATTTAGTTTTGAAAATATTTCATATTCTCTTCTAATAAATAGTTTAAACAAACTACAGACTACAGAGCTATTAAAATATCTAGAGTATTGAAAAAAAACTTATCCATAATATCTCTTTTATTTCATCAATATATATATATATATATATATATGATCTACACTACATGACATGGCTACAAAATAGAGAATAAAATAAAAGCTAATCATGACCGTACAAAAATTAAAATAAAGAAATAACTATAAGCTCATATCAAATCTTGAAGCTGCTAATTAACTGGCTCCTTCCCTCTCTCATATCCGGAAAACCATAAGCAAAATCACATTGAGCTTAAATAGCTCAGCAGGCCACAAACATTGATCTAAATTTTGAAATAACTCTTTTATTAAATATGTTTAGAATATTTAAATATAGTTAAATGCAGTATAATAAATCACTATGCTGAGCAAAGTAATAAGAATATGATAGTTATTCAAATATTGAAATAAAAATATTGAGTAGTTAAATAAATTGAAATTCATGTTACAAAATAGTTCATATCAGTTTTCATCAGACTCAAATATAATCTCAAAAGATTTTGATCTCTTATGACTCCCTTTGTGCTTGTAGCACTAGAACATGCCCGTAGGCACTAAAACAGGGCTTATAGCTATTAAAACATGACTTATATGTATTAGTTTCTCGGTTACAGATAGGATCTCAAAGGATTTTAGCTTCTTATATCTCCTAACATATATAATTTAATCACATAAACACATATTTTATCATATTGTAGAAATTAAAGGATAAGTAAGCTCACATCAGAATTACACGGGTTTTTATAAGAGTATGCAATACAAATTTATACTGAGTAAAAATATACAGTTTTAAAATAGAACCAATTTATCAAAGATTGTGTAAAATATCATTTTAAAATTTTAATCGTACTACAACACTATTTTTTAGAATCCAGATTTTTTTTTATCCAATAAAAATTGTATAAATTCCAAAATACTCAGTAGAAAATTTCTAAAATATTTTTAAAATATTCATAATCTTAATCTCTATAATATAAAAAATGTTACATGGTGGAAATTTTTTCAGTGCAAAATTATCCTTATTTTTCGGTAACAAAAATAAAAATTAAATTAAAAATTTTAAAAATACTTTGTATTTTTAAAAATTGAGGAAGACAAAATATGATCTACCTCGATATAGACAACTTTCCTAACTAGTTTGATTGCTAAAAAAGACCCGAAGCTGCTCAAAATACATCTTTCTTCTTTAAAAACTCTCTCCTCTCTCTACTTCGACTGCATGTGGTGCTCGGAATGAATCGAATAGTGATTTTATTTTATATTTAAAGCGTAGTTAGTGACCTAGCATTGCGACGCTATCACCTAACACTGTGACGCTAGTATTTTTTTTTTAATTCAGGACTACAGCTCTAAAATGTCCTATTTGGCATCTTGCTAGCTTAGGTGCAGGCCGCAACGCTCGGACACCCAACATTATGGCGCTCAAATAGTAACATTTTTAGATTTTTCTAAAATTCACTCCAAACTCTTAGGACTCATTCTAGAACACATGCAACATTTTCAAGCATTAAAATACTTTCAAACACATGCAAATGAATATATATATATATATATATATATATATCGTACCTTTCTTTTTCTTTACAAATAGAAAATGTGCTCCCTACGGAGACACACTAAGATGGATGAATCATCGATCAATAACTAAAGCTGGACCTTCAACTCTTAAGTTTTTTAGGTTCCATTCTACATAGAGCCTTAGAAATGGGGGCCATACCCAAAAATATATTAATATAAAGCTCTATATTTTTGTTTGGAAGCAAACTGGCTAACTCACCAGAAAACACATCTGGGAATTCTCACACTACTGGAACATCATTAGTAGAACTAGAATCCATCCTACTATTCCAAACTAATGCCAGAAAAGTTAAACAACTCTTCTTCCATAATCTATCTACTTTCACATAAGAGATCAAACAAGATAAATTACCTCTAACTCCTGGAATACACAACTCTCAATTCCCAAAAAAATGGTAATACACAACTCTCACTACCCAAAAAATAGAATACATAACTCTCGCTTATTCAAACAATCAATCTAAGCTTCATATTGACTCAATCAGTTCATACCCAAAATAACATCAAATATAGGAATGAGTAATAAAATCAAACTAGACCTTTACTTTCTTTCAAAAATCTCAAGCACTCTAATGATTATCATATCCTCTCCAAGTAGTAAAGTAACATATAGAGAAACATACAGTAAAACTGAAGGCAAGTGTAGTAAATCAAAGAAATGCTCAAAAATAAATGAATAACTAGCTCCAGAATCAAATAAAATATGACACGACTGATCAGAAATTTAAGTCATACCTATCACAACATATGGGGCATCAAAAGCCTCCTACTGAGTTAGACTATACATACGCCGCTGCATTGGAGCTAGAGAAACAAAACTATCAGACTCTTTCTTTTCACTGTTAAACGATCCACATGCTACAGGACCAAAACCACTACATCAACCAGAAGGTCCCTTACAAAATGTACTAAGTAGAATTGTTGTCAGCCTCCCTACTGGTCTAATAGAAGTCTCAAATCTAGGCTTAGATCGTTTAGCCAATCCTTCCTGTGGACACTCGGCTACCTGATGCCCTACCTGTCTGCACCTGAAGCATTGTCCAGTTATCCAATACATTGACCAAAATATTATCTTCCATAACTATGACATATAGGCACTCCATTAACAACATATAACTAGTCACATTATCATAACCAAAGACTGTTATAGATACAGACTATCCACCTCTCATGAAATCTCCAGGTGTAAATATGCTCTTCATCCATAAAACTCACTACTAGATGTCTCTCCACCAAACCTCTTCTTATTAGCAGTCCACCACTGCTGAGTAGCTATCAAATATTTCTCTGTCAATTAGGCTCTCTCCACAAGCTTAGAGAAAATATAAATGTATAATGGAATTAGTGGTTGTCTCCTACTGTCTCGAAGTCCTATCAAAAGTCTGTAGCACTTTTTCGTGAGAGTACTAAGTAGCTGCAGAGCATATCTAACCAAAATAGTAAACTCTGCTTCACACTTCATCATAATCTTGCTCCCCTAAATTAGTCTCAAAAAAGTCTCATGTACTTGCTGAAATGCAAAAAGGGTACAAACTGTGCTCAAAATATATAAGAACTCTTCCCAGCTAATCAAAGAATTCAATCTCCCTTTAAATTTCTCCTCCTCCTGGCCCATCTATGAGTGCTCTGCCTCACCATCTAATAGATATATTATTAATAGTACTTTGCTCTCAGGAGGATACTGCATACCGTCAAATATCTTCTCTATTCTCCTCATCAAGACCTTTGCTTCCTTAGGCTTAACAATGAACTCAAATCTAGGAGGCTTCAATCTAAAAAATATCTATAGATGTCTATTTCTATTGTCAGATCTACTGGTGGAACTCTGCTCTATGCCTCGCCCATTATCAGGGCTATCAGACTAGTAAACTATGAAAGTGTATCATAACTCATTATCGGAGTAGTACTGTGTACAAGTGCTGCTTGACTGACACTCTACCCATCTATCATGTCTGGGTTTAGCAGATCCATATCTCACAGAACACATAATTAGATACAATACATATGAAAATAAACATAGATGAATACTCAGACATACTCGAAACTACCCCACTTGACTTACAGATCAGTTTATATAGCTTTATCTTATGATTCATTTTCCAAAACTATTGTACTAATACCACTAAAAGCTTGTCACAACCAAGATTTTTATTATGTTGAGCTATGATAGGCAAATGCCGAGATTTAGTTTTAGAAACATTTCAGATTCTCTTCCAATAAATAATTTCAACAAACAACTAACTACATAGCTACTAAAATATCTAAAGTACTAAAAAAAAAACTCATCCACAATATCTTTTTTTATTTCATCAAAATGTATATACATGATCTATACTATAGTACATGATTACAGAATAGAGAGTTGAACAAAATAAAAGCTAGACATGATTGTATAAAAATTAGAATAGAGAAATACCTTTAAACTCAAATCAAATCTTGAAACTGTTAATCAACCGGCTCCTTCCCTTTCTCAGACCCTGAAAACCTAAAGCAAAATCACACTGAGCTTAAACAACTCAGCAGGCTACAAACATCGATCTAAATTTTTAAATAACTTTTTTTAAAAATATTTTTAAATTATTTAAATACAAGTAAATGCAGTATAATAAATAACTGTGCCGAGTAAAGTAATAAGAACATAACAGTTATCCAAATATTCAAATAATAATACTAAGTAGTCAAATAAACTAAAATTCATGTTACAGAATAGTTTATATCAGTTTTCTCTAGATCTAGACATAATCCCAAAGGATTCTTGCCACTTATGACTCCCTTTGTGCTTATAGCAGCAAACATGTCCGTAGACACCAAAACATGGCTTATAGCCACTAGAACATGCATTATATGCACCAGATTCTTGGTCAAAGACATAATCTCAAAAGATTCTGACCTCTTATATCTTCCAACAAACATAATTCAATCACATAAGCATATATTTCATCACATTATAACAATTAAAGTATAATTAAGCTCATATCAGAATTGCATAGTTTTCTATAATGGTATGCAACATAAATTTCTACTTAGTAAAAATATATAGTTTTAAAATATAACTAAATTATCAGAAATTATGTAAAATATTATTTTAAGATTTTAATCGTACTACAACATTATTTTTAAAGTCTAAATTATTTTTTATTTAATAAAAATTGTATAAATTTCAAAATTCCTAGTGAAAACTTTTAAAAAAATATTCAAAATATTTATAATCTTAATCTCTATAACAAGTAAAATGTTATGTGGAGAAAGTTTTTTCAGTGTAAAGTTATCCTCATTTTTTGGCAACAAAAATAAAAATTTAATTAGAAAATTTGAAAAAATTTAGATAGGCATAATGTGACCTACTTTAATTCAGACAATTTTTTTAGATGGGCCGATGGCTAAAAAATGTCTTGAAGCCGCTTAAAATCCCTCTTTCCTCTCTAAAAACCTCTCATTCTCTCTCAACTTCGGCTGCATATGATGCTCGAAATGAATGTAATAGTAGTTTTATTTTATATTTAAAGTGCAGTTAGAGGCCTAGCACTATGACACTACCACCTAGCACTACGGCGCTTATTCATTTTCTAAAAATCCAATACTACAACATTAAAATGTTACTATTTGGCACATTGGCGCTATTGCTGCGCCGTATTGCTCAGACATCCAATATCGTGGCACTTAAATAATAACATTTTTTAAATTTTATCAAAATTAACTATAGACCCTTGAGACTCATTCTAGACCACATACAATCTTTTTCAAGCATTTAAACATTTCCAAACACATACAAATGAGTTCAAAATAGAAAATTTTAAATATTTACCTTTTTTTAGTCGGGTCAAACTATTCTGAACCGTACGATGATCCTGAAGGCCTCATAGTAAGAGATTTAAATAAATTAGTAAGGGGTCTAGGAGATGTTATAGTGGTGAAAGACTTTCCTAATATTTTTTCTTGAAGAGTTATATAGGTTGCCTCTAGAGAGAGGTAGAATTTTATATTGATGTGATGCTAGGTACAAATCCAATAGCAAAGACTCCATGCAGAATGGAACTTAGGGACTTGTAGGAGTTAAAAGTGCAGCTAAAGGAGTTATGGATAGAGGCTTCATCAGGCCGAGTGGATCACCTTGGGAAACTCCTATATTATTTGTGAAGAAGAAGGATGGATCTCTGAGGATGTGCATAGATTATTGAGAGCTGAATGAAGTGACAGTGAGGAATAAGTATCCACTGCCTAGGATAGATGATTTGTTTGACCAATTAAAGGGACAACTACATTTTCTAAGATTGGTTTGAGATCAAGTTACCATCAATTGAGGGTAAAGGCAGAACATATAGTAAAGACATCTTTTAGCACCAAGTACGGGTAGTATGAGTTTATGGTGATGCCGTTTGGTGTAATGAACTCTCCGTCAGTATTCATAGATTTAATGCATCAAGTGCTTAGAGAGTATTTGGTTTATTTCATTATTGTGTTCATTGATGATATTCTGGTGTATTCGAAATCTAAGGAGGAGCATGTGGCTCATTTGAAAATGGCTTTAGATACTCTGAGGCAATAGGAATTGTATGTGAAGTTTTTAAAGTGTGAGTTTTGGTTGACTTTTGTGATATTTTTAGGGCACGTGGTGAGTAAGGAATACACTATTATGCATCCTCAGAAGGTGTGGGCTGTAATGGACTAGCCAAGGCCAACATCTTTGAATGAGATTCATAGTTTTCTAAGCATAGTAGGATATTATATGAAGTTTGTCATAGGCTTTTCATAGACTTCTATTCTTCTAATGAGATTGACTTAAAAGGTTGTGTCAGTTAATTGATCACCATAGTAAGAAGAGAGTTTCTAGAAATTGGAGTGTCTGGTATTAGCCATTGTGTTGACTATTTTATCAGGTATAAAAGAATTTTAGGTGTATAGTAATGCTTCATTGAAGGGTCCGGAATGTGTGTTGTAGCAGAACAAAAATGTGGTAGTTTATGCATGTAGGCAGTTAAAGCCACATGAGAAGAGATGCCAAACTCATGATTTGGAGATGACAGCTATAATTTTCACATTGAAAATTTAGCGACATTATATGTATGGTGTTAGATGTGAGATTTATATCGACCACCGGAATTTGAAGTATATTTTCACCCAGAAAGAGTTGAATTTAAGGCAAAGAAAGTGGTTGGAGCTAATTAAAAATTATGATTTGGATATCATTTATCAGCCAGACAGTAAATGTGGCTGATGATGCCTTGAGAATGAATTAGTAAGAGTGACAGCCAGCTTGGTTACTTCTGAGCAAGCATTGATTAGAGAAATGGAAAAAGTTGTTGTTAGAAGTAATATGTTCATCTGATATGCCTGTTGGAATTATGTCTTAGTTGATAGTTCAACCCTCATTACAGAACATGATTAAGAAAGCTCAGAAGGCTTCTAATCTCAGATTTTCAAGCCCTTATGCATAAAATATCTTCTCTACTGAATGGATGGAAAGCAAAGCTTCAATCTTTTACTGGTAGGCTACAATATTCAGTTTAGTATTTGAAATACCATTATATATTGGATTAGGGGGTCTATCCTCCCTTAAATGTGCCACAAATTTATTGACAAAGTTTGTGCCAAATTTCTTTTTCATAGCAATGTCAACTCCAGGAAGCTTCATCTTATTACTTGGAAAAATATTTGTCTTCCTAGAATTAATGGCGGGTTGGGCTTGCCCTCCCTTTAGGCTCTTCACTACAGCTACAATTGCTTCCTTGTTTGGAGAATCACTACACATGAGAATTTTCTCGCAAGATGGTTCCACTCCTATTATATTTCTCCTTGGAAGACTATTGATAACAAATATTTATTTTTTTAAACACTTTTGTGTTGTTGCCAACAAGATCAAACCTAAAATTACTTTTATTATCTCCTCAAGCAGCTCTACATCACTATTTTGGGATCCTTGCTACAATGTCAAGTCTCTATTTGAGTTGATAGATCCTTATTCATTAAATCTTCCTTTAACCTCCCAAATTCCCACCTTCATCACCAATAACTCCTGGAATCTTTCTCTCTATCCCCCTACAAATTCGTAATGCTATTACCTCCACTAAAATGTTTGCTAGACATTTCTTTGGCCTACCTTGTTGCGGGTCGATTAAACCAAAATCTATCACCTTTATCAAGAACATTCATGAAGATAGGCCTAAAGTTAATTGGTATAGGCTCATATGTCATAAAAGTTATTCTATGAGATTCTCATCTTATGTCTGGATTTCCATTGTTGGTGGCTTAAAATCTGCTGATGTACTTTTGAGGCGGAATATTATAGTTCATGATAGGTGCAATTTTTGAAATGCCCATGCTGAATCTTCTTCCCACTTAGTTTTTCAAATGTGATTTTTTTTTTCTTTTAACATTCTCTCTACTCTAATGTTGTGAACAGCCTGTTACGATATCATACCTCTCATTTCTTGATGGGCCTGTGCAGGAGCTTGTTTTGGTGTTATTATGACTCTCTCCTCTTTACTTTCCATTTGTGTTTTCATAATGGTGCTCGATTGCTTTGTTTTTTGGTGCGATGCTGCTACTGTTTTTTGCCCACCTACTTCGTATTGGTTATGTGCACCTGTTGTGTTTTGAGGAACTTGGGTATCATTAGCTCTGGAACAATTTCTGATTCATGGACAATGATGAATGCTCCTACTTCCCGGGCTCCTCTCCCTTGGGCGATTGCTCTAGCAAACTTTTTTTTGGATGGCTATTTTGGCAACCAAGGGGATTTCTGCTCCTATGATTATCACATGATTGTTGGTTGTATTTTTTGTGCATTCTGAGTCCTTTTGTGTTTAGATTTCTTTTTTGTTGCTTCTTAGGCATTGCCCTTTTGTTGCAACTCATTATAATTCCTTTTCCTCTTAAGTTGTAACGTGGTATTTCACTCTTTGTAATTATTTACTTTGTGAATGAATTGGGCTTTGCCCCTAATTTTTTTTAAAAATATTTTAGAAAAATAACCTCCTCCTTTAACTTTTATCACTAATAAGGGGTTGTTGGTTGACTGAAAAATACATACTATGTAAAAGAAATATAATGTATTTGAAATATTTTTGAATTTTTTTGAATGATTATAAAATAAATACAGAGAACTTTATTTTTCACTATAAACAAAATTTAGTTCTTCCCGATCAGCACTGTTTGCCACGTCAGCGGATGCTCTTCGACATGCTTTTTCTCGGTCATCCCATTTCTTTTTTTTTTCCCCTTCAATAAAGCCGACGGCTCTCGAATAAAATTCATTTGGTGGATAAAGAGGAGCGTCTTTCCTCTTTGCTTCCGCATTTCTTTCCAGTTTCCATTTCCTCGTAATTCCGAATAAGCTAGGTTCTTCTCTTGCTCTACTCTCTACCATCTTCTCTAAGGCCAGGGTTCCTACAGCTCGGTGAAGGAAACGTACGATCACCTTTAACTGTCGGATCCAGTTGCCCAACTTATCCTCCACATCGACCACTGCTCCTAGGTGAGATCCCTCTCAGCGTTTCGGGTTCCTTGATCATGTAATGGTTTCCCTGATCCGATCTTTTTTTTTATAAATCACCGTAAAGGGTCGTCTTCGGAGGAGCCCTAAGTTAGAAAATTGTTTTTGGTGGATCGAGTTCTAGATTTAACTTGTTGATTCTTTGCTTATGTTTAGGTTTAGAATCGTTTTAAAAATGGGGGCACTGGTATCGAGATTCTGGTTCATGCTGTTTCCGGCTAAGGAGTACAAAATCGTCGTTGTAGGGTTGGATAATGCTGGGAAGACAACGACGCTCTACAAATTGCATTTGGGGGAGGTCGTCACCACGAACCCTACGGTTGGTAGTAATGTGGAAGAGGTTGTTTACAAGAATATACGGTTTGAGGTTTGTATCTGATCGATTTTCTATTCCATCTCCTAGCTATTTGCTTCTGCATTTAATTGTTTGGCCAGTTAGCAAAACATTCATTGGAATGATTATGGGTTCAAGATTTAGTTATAGGCTCACTTTGCTGACATAGTTCAAGTGATTGTGAATTAGTTTACTGAATATAATATTGTGTCTTAGGAACTCTTCGTTACTTGAAGTGTTTAATTTTTTGCTTGGTACGACTTTTTTATAGCCACTGAAATTTAAACTGCTGCTCAATGGAGATTATATTTCGTTGTTCCCTTGGATTGTTAGATATTTTTTTGTGATGGAGTTTATGAGATGACAATATAATGAGGACATCCGATCATGGAGAGTGGAGAGTTTACAAGAGAAGGGGCCGACGATATACGGCCATGATCGCACCACTTTATTTTTGAGCTATCATTTGTATTAGGTTTATTGTTATTTGTGTATTTGATTTATTATCGCATTTTTCCGTTTTTATCCTCACTTGAGGGAGTAGTTGTTTGTGACCCTTAGGGGCACTTGTGTCTTTTATTTCTTTATTGTAACATTGGCTATTTTTAACCCCTCCTTTTTTTGGAGAGGTAATGATGATTATTATGATATTTCTGCACTTTTGTTCCTTTGTGAGTGTTGAGATTTCTTGTGAGAACCTTGGTGAAGTCCCTAGGTGAGGGCAACACATTACCCATCAGTCGCAGGAAGCATCCGGGCTCGTGGTTCTCCTCCCTCCCTTCCCCTAGCCGCCGGCCTCCTTCCCCTTCTCCAAGCCGTTGGCACCTACCTCCCCATCTCCCTCTCCCTCTCGGCCAAACCCCAACACCAATCCCTAGGCCAGCCACCACCTCCACCAAGCCGCCTGCCTCCACTTTTCCTCAACCTTGGCCGTACCCATCCCTCACCCAACCACTGGCCCCACTACCTTCCTAGCTGCCGGCCACCATACCCTCCTCCCCTTTGCTCCAAAATTTCAAAACCAAGCATTCATTACTTTCCTAATTTAAATTCTTGTGAATTTGGAAAGTCAAAAGATTTCAAATTTAAATAATTTTGAATTTGAAATCCCTTTCCTAAATTAACATGAGCTATATTAGGAAACCTCCCCCAATCATGCGCTATTTGAATTTTAAATAGGATTTGATTTAAATACACTTTCCTATTTTAAGATTCTAATTACAAGCCTTAACTCCTCAAATCAAATCCTATACCCATGCTAGCTGCCGGCCCCACCCCTCTCTCCTCCAGTCATATCTTTCCCATTAATGCTCTCAATTAAATCCCCTCCCATTAGGGTGTACTTCCCCCCCCCCCCCCCAATCCCCAATTAGCGGTGATTCAAATTCAAACAAATTCCTCTCTCCCGAACATTAAAATATGAAATTAAATTTCAGATTTTTTTTGAATTGCCTCCCTTCCTTTGTCAATACACAAATCCGGAGTTACTTCCCCTCTCCTTCCTCTAGGGCCGGCCCCCACCACCTCACCCTCTCTACTTGGAATTAGTCCTTCTAATTCCCTTCCACCGAACCTCGCCTCCGAGGGATTTCCACCTCACAAATTGCTGTCCAGAATTCCTGGACATATAAAAACATTGTTGTCCAGAAATTTCAGCAAAGATCGTTTGCTACCTGCCATCCGAAAGCGCTTTGTTTGCTGTCCGGAAGTTCCCTAATCCCTAGTTTGCTGTCCCCTCATGTATAGTTGATCCAGAACACGATCACGGCTTTGTTTTCGATGATCAAGGGCTGATTAACATCCTCCGGTCTTCGTTCTTTGACATCGATTTTGAGAACGACCAATCCATTGAAGACTACTAGAGAGAACCCTCTTCTTCCTCGCCACCGCTATCGACCAACAACACCCTCCCGTTCAGTGGCGACTTGCTTTCAAATCCTGACAAAGGTGAACTCTCTTCCAAGTCTTATCTCTTTTAAGTTTTCCCTCAATTGTGGCGTCATAAAGGTTATGTAAGCTTTCTCCGTTTTCACCAATCATCAAAGAGTTGAGTGAGAGATTTACATAGTGACTATTCTGAATGTTAGTTTAGAGATTTCTGTCGAAAGCCCCACATTACGCAAAATCTGAATTGATTGGTTTTTTTTGTGTTCTAAATCTTTGTTGTGTAATCTATTGCTTGATCTAAATCATTGCTTTATTGTTTTCAATCACCGTTTAAGTCAAGGAAGTTGACTAATTGCTCTTGCTCTTTCAAAGGCATATAATTTCAAATGCAAAACATCAACATACGCCTTTAGTCCTACATCACAATACTTATGGGATGCTTGGTTGCTATTATGGTTACATGAACATGGATTTATGTAATCATGCTGATACTCAAATTCTCATATATCTTTGGCTCTAATTCTAAGAAACCTTTTGGAAAGATGTTTAGATTAGTAGTTATAGTGTCATTAACCATGCACTTAGGCTAGAATAAAACAATTATACAACTATTGAACAAAAACAGTCTTGAACAAGGAAGTTACATGGATTAATCCAACACTGTTTAAGGAATTAAAAAGTTAGTTTGCTGCTAATTATTGGATAATGATTATTTGTAACTAAGAGGGGCGTTTCTTTTGAACTCCTGATGAAACTTTTCTTAGTTTAGAATCATTGCTGAACTATTTTTTTTTTATTCTTAAAACATAAAATGCAGAGCATAAATCTGGAAATTTAGATGTTGAAACCTTTTTGCTCACCCGTCCTCTTTCTCTCCTTCCCACTATTTGGGATCTTGGATGCGCCATCATTTATTCATATGTAAATCATATTGCATAATGTAAACATCTTAATACCATATCTTTGGTGAGATTAAGCATTATAAAATAATAATTTGCATGGAAGACACTCTCACATGATAGGGAGATTTATGAAGAAATATGAGAGTATTGGGTTTAATCTTGTATGAAATAGTTTAAATAGATATTTCATTTATGTAAAAGTGGTTGGCTTTCACTTAGATGTTTATGCTTATATGTTGAAAATGATACTAACTACTTAAGCTTGTTAGTAGGTTGGGTTCACATGCATTTGATCTTATCCAGGTTGGATCAAGATTTTGTTGAAAATGTGCCAACATATAGTTTGCATTTTTGCTAACTCGTATTCAAGAGAGGATTCCTTTTAAGTTTTTATGCCACACTTTTGGGTGACCATAAAACCCAGGGTTGTTTTGCGAGAGGGGTCTATGTGCTAATCCATAGGCTATTTAGGGATTGTTGACATCAACAAAAGGTATGAATAATGGTAAAGTAGTGTTGATGGCGGTCACAATGAGGTGGAGTAGCAGTCTAGTAGTAGCAATAGCAACATGGGTGGTCACTTTGCAACTTGTGGGCAACAAGTACAAAACAAATGTGTAGCCACAACAACGTTGACAAATGATGTGAGTGAAGTTGGTGGGAAATGACGAAGAGAACAAAGTAATATGATTGAATGCTTCAAATGACTGCATTATTGTCAATGGTTAAAAGACAACAAAAGAATTATTAAATTAGGGGATGAAGGTCCACAACCTTGAAATGAAAACAATTATATTATTTTTAAATTGGGGCTGAAACACGTTTCATTCCATTTTTAGGTTAGATTTTGAATATGGTAATTGGCTTACTGAATGTAGCAGTTGATTTCATGTTTGGATGGAGTTTGTCAAAACCCATCTAGTACACAGGCCCAATTGATCTCCTAGTTCTTACTTCATAAGAAGTCATACTATCTTAAAAGTTCAAGTAGGCTCTTGTAATTGAGGAATGTGTTGCTTTTGTGGTTTATGGTTCTCTCACTTATTAATGAGCAAAGTTGAGTGACAAGTGCTCCATTTTGTTTTGAGCTATAGTTTTTATATATGATGCTTGATTGATGATATTGGTTTTCAATTTGAAAGGGAATGAGATTTCATATGGAAAATTTTGAAAGTTTAGAGGAAAATAGTGTGAACATGTTGGTTTGCATTTATATGCAAGTGATTGACCTTCACCCTTGATCTTATGACTCTTGGGTCATGTTTTAGTGTTGGCCCAAGGTGTTTTACAGGTGATCTGCCACCATAAGAAATTTAAGACCACTTTAATGCATGTATTTATAGTTTTATATCTAAGATTTTCTTGGCATTCAGATTGTTTGATTTGATGCCATAGACACAAACGGCTTTAGGTTTCTTATGAATAAGCAACTGTTGATTTGAAAGTTATGGTATTGTTATTTCGCTTGCCTTTCTAGAGTTTGCACATATTTTATTTTTTTATTTGGTTTGATATTTTAATTCCTTTTTATTTCCTATAAAGTCATTTTAAGAATCTATACCCCTAAGAAATATTTTACTATAATATAGCTTAATTTTAGAATAAATCATCATTTAATTTATTTCTTTAGTTGCTTTATAATTGGCTTGACAATGATACATCCAACATGAAAGTTGATTTGGTGATCAGTTCCACAACTGGATAAATATCTTGAAATGTATTTAAGTTTATTCTTCCACCGAAGTTCTTTGAAGACATGCCTATCTTTATCTGTAGCAGTATATTTCGAAATTACTATTTATTGTTTTGCAGGTTTTTTCGACTGCTTCTGAAAGATTAGCCATTTCCCCTTGGAGAGGCCACATATGTCCCATCCTAAAGATGTCGTGCCTTAATTTGGTTGAACTTACTATGTTTTTTTCCTATTTCTGTAGTCTAATGCGTATAGTGTAGGCGCTAAACAATGCAATGGGTAAGTATCTGAAGCTTGTTTTTAATATCATTACTTTAACCTTATCTAAATATCTGGCGGTCGTTTGCTATATGTGCTGTTAAATCCATTTAGTGGCTTTGGAGTATGCAAAACAAAGCCTTTTGCCTCTTTTATTTGAATAGGGGGAAGACTGATGTACCTTCAAAAATTGTCGTCTCCATTTTAAATTAACAAAATTCTGAATCGTATTTTTTGAATTTATGGGAAATTGGGGAGTTTGTGGTATAGAAGTATGAAAAATTAGAACAATCACTTGATACTGATTCATTTTTAATGAATAAAAAAAAGCATCTACTGTTTAAATGGTCTATATTGTTTAATTTGTTTTAAGAATGAAGGCGTCCAAAGCAATACAAAAGCATAAATCTAGTTCAGAGATTATATGCTCATGATCATGATCCATAGGAAGGGTTGGTGAAGCGTATTGATTTATTTATTTACTGATGAAAAAGCTGGGTAAACCCTTCTGTTTGAAGAGAAAGTGAAATTACAAAGAGATTATAAAGGAATTTGAGAAATACAAAAAAATAAACCAACTAAAGAGGTAAAATTAAGAAAAACTAGAAAAGTGCCTTAGAGTAGAAGGAAAGTGAATCTCCTCCATGAAATCATTGATTTTTATCAAACTCTTCCCGTTTGTGTTGTTGGTCCGGAAGTAAACAAGATTAAAATGTTAAATTAATGTTTCTTCTCCTTGTTTGAAAAATATCTAGCAATAATTTCATTTCAAATGATATAATTGAAAGAAAGAGTGGCATCCCAGGATCCCTAGAATTATTCTAGATATAAACGTTTCTAGAAGAAGAGAGAGCAGAATCAAAGCTAACAATGGGGGATGAAATGCTGAAAAGATTATAAAAGCTATTTCAAATATTAGAGATGGTGAACATCCAATGAAGGCATGAAAATCATCTTCCAGCTTATCCTTACACATATCACAGATAGCAAAGTTGATAATCCCTTTGCAATGAGGACAGACTTTGCAATGAATTTTCCTCATATGAAGAAACCAAACAAGAACCATAATTTTGAGAGTAGCAATATACTTTCAGATGTGAGAGCAATTGGGTGTGAGAACACTCCATCATGAATTAGTAGGAGATGACAAAGAAAATATCATTAGGTGAAGGTAGCCAATAAGGGATATCTCTATCATAATCTAGCTAAAACCTATTGATATGAGATAAGGGAAGCTTTTGCTATCAATGGGGTGAAAAGGAATAATCTTTCTCCATAACCGATACCAACCACAATTAGTTGAATAGAAGGAGGCAACATAATTATTATAATTTATAACTAAGTGAATATATCATTGAATTGAGTAGCAAGGGAGCAATCGTTAATCCATTTGTCCTTGCAAAAGCTAACGCTTTTACCATCATGAAATTTCCAATAGATGTCAAGTAAAATGACCAATAGCTTTAGAAACTCCTTTAATAAAGTTGGAGCATCCGAGACATTAATGGACCAAAAATTCATGGAGTCAAGATACTAAAATGCTTGTTGTGGATGATAGTGCCAATAACGTAATCATTGTTTGGTTGCATAGATTTACAAATGCATTTGTCTAGAAGGTACAAGTTCAACATATCAAGACCTCCTTTATCTTTAGGCCTACAAATGTTCTTCCACTTGATGAGATTTAGGCCACCACTATCTTTTTTTACTCTTCCAAAAAAGTTTCTTCTAATACCATCAATTATTTTTTTCACTCAATTAGGATTCCAAAAGAAAAGTAATAGTAGAGAGTAATAGAGGAGAGCATTGAATCTATAAGTACATTCATACTACCTTTAGAAAGGAAGTTACCTTTCCAAGAAGAGAGTTTTGACTGATCTTTACTATGAAAAGATGCCTAAAAGCACGCTGAAGATTTTTAGGCCCAAAGGAATGCTATAAAGCACTTGAATTAGAGAGTTCAAAAGAACAACTCAAAATGTCAGCAAGAGCCAGGAGGGGTATCCTTGCTAGACAACTTACTAAGGTAAATCCAAGAAGATTTGGAGAAGTTAATTCTGAGACCAAAGACTTCATCAAAGATATTTGAAATATTCTTGAGAATCTTGGATTGAAAGGGAGAAGCTCCACAAAATAGTAGTGTTGCCTGCAAATTAACGATTAGGTGGAATGCATACGCATCACGTCTTTCAAATTTCAGACACCTTTTAAACTGGCAGGCAATAGGTGCATTGAAAACAAGTTAAAAATTCTGCACAATACAACCTTCTGAATTTTATCATATCATTTGCTCTTCGAAATAACTTGTTCCACATATTTAGCATATTTATTTTGATCAGGTGGCATAATATGTTATCACATCATGTATTTTGTCGACAATCTCTTTTCTTCTTTGTAAGTGCCCAAACATGAAGAATAAGAAAGCATTAGAAAGGTTTTGAGCCTCTTCTAACAACATAGCTAATTCTGAACCTAATGCGTCAAAGCTTGAGATACGTTTTGAACCTTCATTAAAACTGGATAGTCTTATGCCCACAGATCATTCCTTTTATTTTACATTTGCGAGATAAGGATATTATTATTCATGCATTGTTTATTTGTTCTTTTTCTGCAATACCATGAACTTACAAAACAGAGGTGGCTTGAGCATGTACAACTGAGAGAAGAGAAAAGGCAATGTAAGATGGTGGTGTTATGATCAACTTGAAAGGGCTCGGAAGAATGAGTTGGCCAAAGCTCCCGTGGTAAAGAGTTACAATATTAAAAACAACTAGCTAAAAAGGAAGCAACAAGAAAAGCAGCTTTAATATGCAAAGGGGCTGTTTGAGGATTTGTCATGCTATTGGATGCTGTAAATATATTTTTCCCTAGGGTTCAGGTTTTTATTTTTCATGTCTTGTTTGATGTTTTCTAAAGTTTACCTAGGTTAATAGGGCTCTAGCTGGCTGGTAGGGATTTGGGATAGCCAGATCTCCCTCTCCAATTAAAGATCCAATTGTATATTGTATTTCTCTTCATAGTTCTTTCAATAAAAATTATTTTTGGGTGTTCATCTTCCAATTTTCGTGTTTCACTTGCTGATTTTGCTGAAAGTAGGTCCACTTCCTAATAAATTGTTATCAGAGCATAGATCCGGGTACCTATGGCGGAGAGAGAAAGGTAGAAGTGTTGGAAGGAGAGATCAGACAATTAAAATTTGATATTGCAGAAAAGATTTCAGGTTTCACAAATCAATTTTCATCCGTCTATGAGAAGATTGATGGGAAGTTTACCATCATGGAGGAAATGATGAGGAAGATGCTTGAGTTTCAAACCAAAATGGCAATATCAGAAGCGAAGGGAGCCACCGGCGGTCAAGCGAGTGGGATAAACTCTAATCCAATAAGGAGAGGGGAAGATCAGGAGGTGGAGGTTTTAGAAGGAGAAGAGGGAATGCCTCCCTTGGAGCCTATTCCTAGGGAGGAGACAAGTAGAGAGTATGGGGAAAGGCGTGAGGATGTTGGGTATGAGCGAATGGGTGTTGAATTTGAAAGGGAGAAGAAAATCAAATGCAAAAAGGCTGTTTGAGGATTTGTCATGCTATTGGATGCTTTAAATATATTTTTCCTTAGTTCAGCTTTTTATTTTTCATGTCTTGTTTGATGTTTTTTGAAGTTTACCTAGGTTAAGAGGGCTCTAGCCAGCGGTTAGGGATTTGGGATATCCGGATCTCCCTCTCCAATTGAAGATTTAATTGTATCTTGCATTTCTCTTCATAGTTCTTTCAATAAAAATTATTTTTGGGCATTCCTCTTACCAATTTTCGTGTTTTGCTTGTTGATTTTGCTGAAAGTACGTCCACTTCCTGGTGGAGGAAAGAAGGGTGGTGATCAAGGGAGATGCTAGGTTATCCAAAGCCATGGTGTCTCTCAAAATCATGATGAGGACCATACAGGAGGTGGAAGGAGAATTTCTGGTGGAGCTACAAAGTTTAGAGGGAATCAGATTGGAGGAGGGGGGAGACACCCCTTTGTCAGTACATCCACTTATACAGCAGTTCAGTGAGGTCTTTCAACCACCTGAGGGATTATCACCATTGAGGGAGTAGAAGTATGCCATCACCTTAAGGGAGGGGGTGTCACCGATTAGTGTCAGACCTTACCGCTACCCTCATATTTAGAAAGATGAGATTTAGAAGCTGATTCAGGAGATGTTGGAATAATGGATCATCAGGCGAGCGTGAGCCTTTTTAGCTCAGTTTTATTGGTTGAAAAGAATGACAGGAGCTAGAGATTTTGTGTGGACTATTGGGCCTTGAATAAGAAAATTGTGCCAGATAAGTTTCCTATTTCGGTGATAGATGAGTTGCTGGATGAGCTATATGGAGTAGTGATATTCAGGAAGATGGATCTAAAGTTCAGATACCATCAGATCAGGATGAGAGAGGAGGATGTTCTGAAGACTGCATTCAGTACACATGAGGGACACTTTGAGTTCTTGGTGAAGCTGTTTGGTCTCACCAACGCCCCTGCTACATTCTAGTCTCTCATGAACAACGATGGCATTGCTACATTCCACTCTCTCATGACAGGCTATTTCGACCATACCTCAGGAGATTTATATTGGTTTTCTTTGATGACATCCTGGTATATAGCAGATCAGAGATGAGCATTTTGAGCACTTGAATGTGGTGTTGGAGGTGTTACAGGAGCATCAGCTGCGGGCCAACTTGAAGTGTTGCTTTTCACAACCTAGTGTGGAGTACTTGGGGTACGTGGTATCTCAGGAGGGGGTGACAGTTGAACAAGCCAAGATTGAGGCTATGCTGAAATTGCCTCTACCTAGGACCCTGAAAGAGCGGAGGGGTTTCTTAGAGTTGCCTGGGTATTACAGGAGGTTTGTGAGGGGATACAATACTATAGTGTGGCCACTAATGGAGCAGTTGAAGAATGATAGTTTTATGTGGGCGAAGCAGCTACCTAGGCCTTTGAGAGATTAAAGAAGGTCATGATCACGATATCGGTCCTAGCCCTACCAGATTAGCCAGGTTTTTATTGTGAAGACTGTATGCATCAGGGTATGGATTGGAGGCAGTGCTCATGCAGAATTACATGTCCATAACTTACTTCAGCCATGTGTTGATAGCTAGAGTTAGGCTAAAGTCAGTCTATGAGAGAGAGTTGATGGCTACTGTGTTAGCTATTCAGAAGTGATGATCTTACCTGCTGAGCCGACATTTCATCGTCAGGACAGACTAGAGGAGCTTGAAGTACATGTTAGAGCAGTGGATGGTGATCGAAGAGCATCAGAGGTGGCTGTCAAAGTTGTTGGGATATGATTTTGAGATCTAGTATAAGCCAAGGCTAGAAAACAAGACGACTGATGCCTTATCCAGATACGTGGGGGAGCTCCAGGAGTTAGTTATTTTGGTACCATTGATGTTGGATTGGAGGGCTATTAAGGAGGAGAGAGTACAGGATAAGGAGCTGAGGGAGATTAGGGCAGATCTGCGGAGAGATGAGAGTAGTCATCCGAGCCATTCCCTGGAGGGGCAGAGACTGCTGTACCAGGGGAAATTTGTGTTGCCACGGACCTTAGTCCATATTCCTGACCTTCTGCAGGAGTTCCACGGGAGTGTTGTTAGGGGTCATGCAGGGGTACAGAAGACATACAGGAGGGTGGCGGCAGAGTTATATTAGAAGGGGATGCATAAGGATATGGAGGAGATAGCGGCTAGATGCGAGGTGTGCCAGAAGAGCAAATACATGGCCATAGCTCCGGTAGGATTACTGCAGCCTCTAGCTCTTCCTGACCGAGTGTGGGATGAGATCACGATGGATTTTATTGACAGACTACCCAGGTTTGAGAGGTATACAATGATTTTGGTGGTGGTGGACAAATTTAGCAAGTATGCTCATTTTATTCCCCTATGACATCAGTACACTATAGTGGTAATGGTAGCAGCATTCATCATTGAGGTGATCAAATTACATGGGATACCAGATTCGATAGTGTCCGATCGAGATAAGGTGTTCCTTAGTCATTTTTGGAGAGAACTGCTCAGGATGCATGGGACAGTATTGAAGAGGAGCACTGCTTACCACCCCCAGATGGACGGGCTGATAGAGGTGGTAAACATGAGCTTAGAGACTTGCATGCGTTGTTTTGTTTCGAAACACCTCGGCTGTGGGCCAAGTGGTTGGCATGAGCGGAGTACTGGTACAACACTTCATATCATTCGGCTTCACGGATGAATTCTTTCAAAGTGTCGTACGGGAGGGACCCATCTCACTTGGTGCATTTTGGGCAGAGTAGCACACCAGTCTCATCGATGGAGCAATACTTGGAGGAGAGGGATATGATGTTGGCTGAATTAAAGAGGCATTTGTTGAGGGCTTAACAAATCATGAAGAAGAAGGTAGATGAGCATAGGAAGGACATCCAGTTTGAGATTGGGGAAAAAGGTATGCTTGAAGTTTCATTCCTACAAACAAGGGACGGTAGCTAACAAGAGAAATGAGAAGCTGGGTCTGTGGTACTTTAGTTCCTATGAGATACTGGAGAGGATTGGATTAGTAGCTTATTGCTTGAAGTTACCATTTATCGCCACTATACATCCGATGTTCCACGTGTCACAGTTGAGGAGAGCTATTAGTGATCATGCATTCAGTTCAGAGTTACCCGTGACATTGACAGAGAATCTGGAGGTGGTGTTGGAACCATTAGAGCTGAAAGAGGTACGACATGGAGAGGGATGGATCAAGGAGGTGTTGATAAAATGGAAGAACCTACTTGACTATTACGCCACATGGGAGCCGTACGAGAGGATGAAGCAGCAGTTTCAGTCTTTCCACCTTGAGGACAAAGTGGGTCTTTGGGATTGATGGACCGGTCCCTCCTAGACCGGGTTTGGGGATTTGTAATGTTATTGGATGCTTTAAATACATTTTTCCTCGGGTTCAGCTTTTTTCTAATGTCTTGTTTGTTGTTTTTTGAAGTTTACCTAGGTTAAGAGGGCTCTAGTCAGCAACTAGGGATTTGAGAGAGCCAGATCTTCCTCTCCAATTGAAGATCCAATTGTATCTTGCATTTATCTTCATAGTTCTTTCAATAAAAATTATTTTTGGGCATTCCTCTTCCCAATTTTTGTGTTTCGTTCGCTGATTTTGTTGAAAGTGTGTCCACTTCCTAACAACATGTAGCTAAAAAGAAAGCAACAAGGAAAGCAACATTAATATGACGCCACATGGGTACGACGGGGAGAGAGGGATCAAGGAGGTGCTGATAAAATAGAAGAACCTATTCGACTATGACAGACACTACATGGGAGCTGTACAAGAGGATGAAACAACAGTTTTCGTCTTTCCACCTTGAGGACAATGTGGGTCTTTGGGAGAGGGTATTGATGGACCGGTCCCTCATAGACCGGCCAAATTCTACAATAGGTGGAACTCCGGAACAAAGTTCCTGACCGGTCCCTCATAGACCGACCAAATTCTACAACAGGCGGAACTCCGGAACAAAGTTCCGCCCACTTGGGGGGGGGGGCTAGAAGGAAATAATTCAAATGCATAGGGGCTGTTTGGGGATTTGTCATGCTATTGGATTTTTTAAATCTATTTTTCCTCAGGTTCAGCTTTTTTTTAATATCTTGTTTGCTGTTTTCTGAAGTTTACCTAGGTTCAGAGGGCTCTAGCCGACGGCTAGGGATTTGGGAGAGCTGGATCTTCCTCTCCAATTAAAGATCCAATTGTATCTTATATTTCTCTTTATAGTTCTTTCTATAAAAATTATTTTTTGGGCGTTCATCTTCCCAATTTTCATGTTTTGTTCGCCGCTTTTGTTGAAAGTATGTCCACTTCCTAACAACAGGTAGCTAAAAAGAAAGCAACAAGGAAAGCAACATTAATATGGAATTCACAGTGAAAAAGTATTAAAAACCTCGACCATCAATGGTTGGGGAAGGTGGTGGTTGCTTCTGCCGATTTGTTAGTCTTCAAATTTTCATCTTGAAATTATATTGTACTAGCCATCACAAGCTTTCAACTACAGAGAGTGAATCATTCTTTAAAGTTTTCTTTTTAACCTTTATGTACTCCTTTTTTGTGATGCTATTATTTATTCATTTTTAGATTTTTCTATCTGCTGCTTTGGTTCCCTCTTATTCCTATTCTATCCCTTTCCTTTCTTTCTTTTTGTTTATTTCTTTATTTTTAAAGAGAAGACATAAATGTTGCAGGAAATGGAAAAGACTTTAATTAACAATTGAAAGACGAAAGGAGAATAGAATCAACTGACTCAGTGTTTCATCATGATCTTATCTCGACTCCTTTGGTTAATGACAACTCTCATGCCGGTTATTATTCTTGTTAATGTGCACTTCACCCACTCTGGTCTTGGCAAAAACTGTCTTCGTCATGGGTTCATGGCCCTATATGTTTTCAATTCCTGACGGATCACTTAGCTTGTTCATTGTTATTCAGCTGCATCTTTAGTTTTGATTGTTCTTTGTGCAGAATCTAATAGTTATTTGCAAATGAGAAGCTTAGAATGGTACTGATAATGTAGTTTAATTAAGAAAAATATTATTTTTGCAGTGAACCATTTAGGCAAAGTCAATTTAGAGGGTGCAGGAATGTTTAGACACCTGATAGGAAGAAAGGGTTCTGCCCATAGCTTAATGACGATTAACCAGTTCTTTAATTATTAGCTTCAGTTTATTAAGCTATCATACCGGATTATTGTTTTTACCTTGCTGTTAAAGTCAAAGCTGAATGTACTAAATCTTTCAAATCCAAGCAGAAATGAACTTCAACCCGGACAACGCTACAAATCATACAAAATTGATTCAACTTTTTTGAACAGTTGCGCAAAAACAACATATCCAACCAATGGAATTGTGAATGCTGGTGTTTCATGCATTGATGGGCATTTCAATACTAAAATATTTTCCGATGTAAACTATGCTAGTTCAGTTGAAGATATGAGTTTACTTCAGGATGTTGCATCTTTGTTTAAAAAAATCTAATTACCTAGAAAAGCAAGAAACATATTATTTTTAACTAGATCTAGCGCTAATGTTGAATATAGATCTATGGTTCATTTTACTTGCACAATTTCAGGGTTTAAAACTCATTAGTTTGGTTTCCTGTTCCTCAAACCCCATGACTTTATATTGCAACAATTGTGTCACCATCTAACATAGTCAAAATCCTTATTTTTCATAATGAACTATATACATTTTGAAGTAGATAGTCATTTCATACGGGATATTGTCTGTTTCAAGAAAATTGCTAATCATTTCTCCATATCAAAATAAGTGGTGGATATTTTTGCCAAAGCTCTAGGGCACCTACTTTTTTTTCATTTATGTAACAAGCCAGATTTAATAGATATATATGCTCTTCGTTTGAGGGGAGTGTTGATTATTACGTAGTGTAAGCCTACCCAATATTTTCGAAAAAGTAACTTTTTGTTTGTATAAAGTTGAGAGTGAAATGGGTTTTGAGCAAGCGACTGATCATTCCTGGTTTTACTTATTCAAATGCATGAACCATCCGATTGAAAAGCTCGGGCTGCAAGTCACTGAGTTGATTGATGCAACCATTGGGACTGTCAGTCTCCTGAGCTAAAATTTAACCATAAAAGATAGCACTTGTCTTTTGTTGCTTTAGCAGTGCTATTTTTTGCCACGGCAATGTGATTGATTGGACATCCTTGATGAGGAATTGTTTTCTTGACACTGAGTCTAAATTGTTGACTATGGTTTGTGAGAATGATGATTATAGAGCATTGAGCATGGATAGACAGCCAGTGGATACTTAAATTCTTTGTAGTTTCTTATGAAAATCTTTGTATGTCTTACCTAGCTTTCCTGTTGCTGGCTTGGTATTTGACTTCCAGTAATTTTTGTTCTGTTATCTGTGTACATTCTACGATAATATCTCAGTTCTTTCTTAGTTCTTATGAACCAAGAGAGTGGAAGAATAGGCTTCAGCTGGTCCCAGTTGATAAACCTCAGTTCTTTATCACCTTTCATATTAAACTATTTCATTGATTTTGTAGCTTTAAAGTAATTACTATTTACATGCATGCTTAGATTTGATAATAAAAGTTAGCTGTTGGAGTTCAGTCAATTTGAAGATGCATAAAGAATGTGTTGGCTGTTTTTGTCTTAGCTTTCTAATCTTGACAGGTCAAAAACTAGTTATAATCAATACGAGGGGTTTTCATCTTTTTTTTCTTCTTTCGACATTGTCCTTTTATCATGGAGGGGGCTGTATCATTGTCCAGAAGCAAACTGATCAGCTTTCTTCTACACCCGCCAATCACATTTGGGTTTGTTCGAGCATTGTGAAACCTAAAAAATTTATTTACGGTCTGCACTTAGTTTAACTAGTTGTCGAGCTGTGAATTCTCATTCATGGCGGCTCACTGGCTATTATGTATTCTCCTGAAGTATGTTTATGAATCAGTTACCAAGACAACTCAGAACTTCTAATGCTGATTTGGCGCATCATAAACAACCGTCTCATTCTATGTTTATGGCTATCTTCGCCACTTTGGCAAATATACCTCCGTGTATTGATATCCTTGCGTTGAGAAAGTAAAATATTTTTCTGTTTGTAGTCCTCCAGCATGGTTAATTTATTCTTATCCATACCAACTTTCCTTGGGACTCCAAATTGAGATCCTGGAACCTTTTATGGTTGAATTCAAGCGTAGTTCCCATTATCGTAATAATAAATATTCACTGCGCATTTGGGTAATGGACTCTAATTTTCATTCCTGCAACATCTCCTGGATAGAATTTTTTAATTTTCCCCTAACTGCAACTTTTTGAAACATTAGCATATTCATTCCCTTGCATCAATTTTCTCTCTACTGCAACCTAGGTGTGGGATCTCGGTGGGCAAGACAGGCTAAGAACTTCATGGGCGACATACTTCAGAGGCACTCATGCCGTGATCGTGGTGATCGACAGCACGGACCGGGCACGAATCTCCATAATGAAGGATGAGCTCTTTCGACTGCTACAGCATGATGATCTCGAGCATTCCGTTGTGCTCGTCTTTGCAAACAAGCAGGATCTCAAGGAAGCAATGTCTCCAGCTGAGATCACTGATGCCCTTTCCCTCCATAGCATAAAGAAACATGACTGGCACATACAGGCCTGCTGCGCTCTCACCGGCGAGGGGCTATATGACGGCCTTGGCTGGATTGCTCAGCGAGTCACCACCGCTGCCCAGCCAACCACTTCTTGATCTGTAAGTCTGTTAGTGGCTCAGTGTGCGTGCATATAAATCAACTATTAACTCTATGGAGATTCCCAAATATAACTTGAATCCCTTCAATATGTTTTTTTACTTGTTGAGATAATTGGAATATTTAACATGTCCATTATTTTGGGAGGAAAGGGAAAGAAATTGTATGCAGTTCATAAGCTAACGCTTGTCCCAGTATGATCATCATTTCACTTAAACGTTTGTTTCAGCTTCAAGTTTCATCTACTGAATAATATTGTTAAAGGAAAAGTGATTATCTGTTTTCTTAACAGTGGTGCTTGTATTATTGTGGCTGTACAAATTTCAACTGTAAAAGTCTTATTGCAAGTAGTTCTTTGCGTATAGCAAAATCCTTGCTTTTGATAACCTATTTGCTTGTCATTGGGCTTATTTTAAAATGAGTGATGGATATTTTGGTTGCTCAAAGTAAATTTAAGCTTCATTTGAGATGCTTTTCTTATTGCTTCTTAAAGCAGCTTTCTATTTAAAAATTAAAATTAATTTAAAATTTATTATTTTAATATATTTAGAAACTATTAAATTTAGTTGATTTTTAAATGTATTATAAATTCTCTATTATTGTTGTTGCATTAGTTGTTGCCATCACTCTCTAGCAACTCTCACTTATTGCTTGCAATTGTCTACTTAGGCAACCATCGTTGCTACAGTCGCTATTGCCTGTCACCATAGTTCCCGACAATCTTCGCTCGACATCGCCACCATTGTATGCCATTATTGCCTCTTGTTGCCAGCCTTAGTTGTCACTAGAGGTCGCCATCGTCATAGTCTATCATTTTTGTCAACCATTGATCATGATTATTATTGAATTTTATATTATATTTATTTTACTTTAAGTTAAATAAAAAATAATTATCTATATTTATTTTATACTAATTAAAAAATTATAAATGTTTTATTTTATTTCACTGTGTATTTCTTTTTCAGAGCTTAAAGTGACAGAAAATCTTCTAGAGTTAATCGGGGCCAAAAAAGAAAATGGAAGTCAAATAAAAAAAAAGTACCATTTTGCCCCCCCCCCCTGGATATACCTTTTGAAATGGAGTACACATGAAAGTTTGCATTGAGACTAAAGGCCATGCGGGCTGCACGTGGCAACTGTAACCGATGGATAAACTTTTCTATTTAATTAAATAAGGAAAAGCTTCTCATTATTATTTGAAAATTGAAAATGTCAAAATTGGTAGAAATATAAACATACTTAAAAATGAGAATTTTTATTATTGAATGGAATTTATATTCATATTATTTTTTTAATACAAAATAAGTAAATATATCTCAGAAGCTAAATATTATTATGTGATGACTAATATATTTAAAAAATGAGCAATAATTTTAAACTTAAAAATAATTAGTATAATTAGATATAATATGTGATAGTTTTATGGAAGAAATTGTTCAAATTTTAAAAAAATCTAATTTATAAAATCCATAACAATTTTTAAAAAAAATATTTTTTCTGCAATAACATAAAAAATCATATTTACAAAATGTTATAGTTGTCGCAAACATAACTTAAATGATTAAATTTTTAAACCATAAATTATTTCACAAATTTTTATCAAGTAATTGATAAATTTAGGTGTCTTAATTAATTAATTATCATAATTTTATGTCCTAAAATGTTTATAAATTTAGTAGTGGTAGTTAAAATTCTGAAATTAAATTATTCTTATAAATTTATGATTATGCTTCTAAAATTTCAAAAAAAAAAATCAATAAATTAGAGGTTAGTAACAAAATTTTGAAATTAAAATTTTCTCATAAGTAAAAAAAACAAAAAAAGAGAGTTCAGATCCTATAAATAAATTAGTTATTTTTTTCTTTACACCGCTCCCCCCAAAACAAAAGCTCAATCTCGCACTATTGGAAGTCTCACTGCTTCACCACTCGATCACCGTCGTCGTCGGCGACGACGAGATGTCGGCACACTTTACTGCCTTCGCGCGACCTAACTTGTTTCGCCTGTCGTTCCACCCATGGCGTTTTGACGGAGGGAGGTTTAGTCGCTCCATCATCTGGGCCTCCTCCTCCCCTTCCTCCGATGTCGGTGATTCATACCTCGATATGTGGAAGAAGGCGGTGGAGCGCGAGCGGAAGTCCCAGGAATTCATCAAGCTCGCCGAAGGTGCCAAAGAGCCGCCGCATGTGGTGGTGGAAAACAAAGAGATGGTGGAGCAGAAGACTGAGCTCTTCAACAAGATCCTTGATGTTCCCAAAGAGGAAAGAGATCGCGTGCAGCGCTTGCAGGTCATCGACCGCGCTTCTGCCGCCATTTCGGCGGCTCGAGCCTTCCTGAGGGATTCGCCTCCTCCGAAGCTTCCCTCGGATGAGCCCGATGTATCGAAATCCGATGGTGGCTTAGGTCGTCGCGAAGTGGTGAGGGAAATCGTAGTATCAGTTCCTGAGAAGCAAGGTGATTTTTAAGCTACTTCTCTAAGGGGATGCTTGATAAAATTTTTGTTTTCATGGTCGACTCGGGATGTTTATGGCTTTTGTCTTGCATTGTCCTTGGAGAATATGATCTAATATATATTTAGATAAGTGGAGTGTTCTTTGTTTTGAAGATGCCATTACATTACATGATTTGATAAATTATCATCCTTGAATTGCTTTCAAGAATTGATATGCGTTACAGTGCATGAATGCCTGTGAGTTGTATAGGACGTGTTTTTGATATATTGTTAACTAAACTGATAGACCCCTTTTTTTGGAATTTTAGGAATCGTGTTGGAAAAAAAATCCAAAATTTAGCTTCTGGGTCATTGGTGCTGCAAATTTCATAAAACTAACTTCAGAACTCTTCAAACTATGTTCTTTTATTAAATTTGGGCCTTCTGTGGATGTTGGGAATAAAGTTGGAGAAATGAAATGTGGTCTGATATCTTAAACATATGACTTAGAATTCCAAATTGCGCAATAATTTTCAACAATTTCATTTCATTTTCTTCGTATTCCATTGTCACGCTTAAATGTTTTTTAACTTGCCTTTAATAAATTATTGAAATATTTTCTTGAAAAAAGAAGAAGTCTTAACAGCAATTGGTTTTCTTAAACTGTTTGAAGATACAATTGGTTTTCTTAAACCATCACGTTATTATCTTGTGTACATAAGCTATGAGATTCTAATAGGAACGTGAAGGTCCCTCATCCAACTCATCAAGGTGATTAGGGCCTTCTATGGATTATTTGGAGGACGAGGCTCCGATTCATTAATATAAGAATGTTGGCTGTTGAAATGTTTGTGATAGTAGAAGGATAGTTTTTCATTGTAGTATTGAATCAGCTTGTCGCACATATACGAATAAATTGGAAGTTGCTCCTCAGAGTTGCAAATTTTTGTGTGCAGAAACTAGAAGGTCAAAATTCATAGGCCCTATATCAATTGAAATGATTCTAGTAGTGGGAGTTATCTATTATAAATAATGGCTTTTCTGGTAATTGTTGAAGGCATTAATATGTTGTAGTAGATATGAACTATGGATAAAATCTTCTATCCTATTATTAAATTTCATTTTTCTTGTAATATTTATTGGACTTATTTTGTGTAAGTTTTTGGCATCCACACTTTTGAATCTTGTTTCTTGTTAATCACTTTATTCAAGATTACTTTCTTTCATTTTCACATGGAGGAAAACTTGATGATTGTCCCACCTATAGATTTGCCTAAGGAGAGAAGTATATCTGGTGATGGGGGAAGGGCTGTTCTTGCGTCTTCTTTCCCTTAAAATTGAAGGTTGCACATTTAAATGTGCTTGTCATTTAACCTTTTTTTTTGGCTAATGATGCAAGAAGACCTTACAGCAAAGCTATAAATGGTAATAAAGAATATATATATGTCAAAGCTTTCTAATGTGGAAATTGGTCACATGATAAAGATAAAATGACAAATAGAATATGTTATGGACTTGAAGTGTTAGCATGATTGTGGGCTTCGAAAATTTGTTCCCCGGCCTCCCCCACTATTTCGAAGGAGTTTTAACGGAATAAGTTCCGGGGTAAATTTTGGGAAGGCATATGGGTTTATAGATAAGACACTACCCAGAGTTTCGCCCTCATTTTGCGAGGACTTTATGATATGAGTTCTTATTTCCTATAGGCGCAAGCCCCTATAGTTAATTACCCCTCTCGATAATGAAAGAGAACTTTCAATTAAGGCTAGTCGCCAATCAGATATGTAAAGATACGTGGTATCTAGCATATAGTAGCAGCATGTGTTTAGGATGTTGAAAATTGGATGCTTAAAGTTAGAAATTTCACCACCTTGCACTTAAAGCAGATGGTGGGTTGACCCAATCAAGATCCTATGGTTCCGCCGTCCCGGGCCATCGTGGTCCATGGTATACTTAGTCAGAAGAGGTAGTCGACCCAACCTAACAGAATGATTCTTGTCGGCAACAATGGGTTGCATCGTCCAAGGATACCTTATAGACCTGGGGTGGGTATTTGTCCAAGGGGACAAATTTGAATCCACTATAGCTAATAGAGGGCTTTGTGCCCCATCGATTATATCCTATTGATTCATATCTCAAGGATTTGATGCCATTGGGGAGCATACGGGCTCTGGCCATAATCATAATTTAGTGGTGCCATTTGACGACAAACCACCAGGTTCAGAGGGATGGTAGGAGATTATTTGAGAATGAATCCTAGTGATATTCTCGACCAGACATTAGCTCTTTGTGAGCTGAAGTACTTTTCAATTTGTCCACCTAAACAAACTGTTGTAGAGGGTGGATTGATTTTGTTTTAAGTATTTTGATGGTTGAATTTTGATTTTAAATATCTGAATTTTGGAATATTTGGAATTTTATGTTTGATGGGTACTTGGGTAACATTTGAAAGTATAGAGTATTTGAAATTAACCCCTCCAGTTGAGATTAGCATTCAACACGACTATCATCGGAGTGTATGGGGTCATTGCGTTTTGTCTGTTGGACCTTGTCAACTCTACAAACTTGCCGACAGAGGATCAGGTTCTTCGTTGGGTGTATGTTTTTATTGATGAATTTCTTTTGTAATAGACCTTGAAGGCCTAATATGAATGTATAAAACAGATATTCCGGTCGACACCTTGATCGTATATCTATTTAATAATTCGAGCCGTGTCGACTCTTATCTATTTATATAGAAGGATCGGGCTTGAACTGGGGTTCATTTATTGACCCGCGCATTATCCCTAGACGTTACGTGTGTACCCATAACATTTTGGGGGTATTTTGGGACATTTGTAAGCGCCTTCTGTCCGCTTACATGGATGTTGCAGATCCAGTGGCTTGACATCGTATTATGGTCATTTGTCCGTTTCATACAGGTAGACTATCGTGCACTGCTTGTTGCTTTCTGCAGGTAGCTTGTAGTGCACTAACGAATCGCCTGCTATGATTATAGCTGCTTGCCTCTATTGCAGTTCTTTCACATTTGCTCACAGATAGCAAGTTGAATGTATAACGGGCCTCCTTTAATAGCTCGTGGGCATTTACATTCGCTATAGTCATTTGACATTTTGTCTGTAGATGATATTTTGAGCATCTAGCGGGGTTTCCTACAAGAGCTCGTTGTTGGTGTATGAAAAGCGGGTTTTGAAAAATTCAGTCTTCTTTGGGAATTTTTGAATTAACATTAAAATTTAATTCTAAAATCAAACATCCCATCAAAAATATTATACCACCTCGGGAGGTGGAAATAAAATTTCAGGATGGGGTTCAAATTTAGAATTAAGAATTCTATCTTGAATATCGTAGCCAAATTCAAAAGAGAACTTCATATGGCCCCTAAAGGGTCAAAATAAGGTTCAGTCAAATATCGGGCTACAATAATCAAGAGGAGCGATCGTTAATTTTATATTCGAATTTATTTTAACAAAAGATATATCTACTTGAAGGGAGAAGATATCATTTGTTAATAATCGTTCGAACATAACGATAACGATCATTAGTGATTTGATTTTTCCCAAAGATAACTAATCGAGTTTTAAAAATTAGTTTTGAAAAATTAGATGTGGGTTCTAAATCTCCTACGAGCGCAAGCCCTCGTAGTTAATTACATCATGGGAGGCCGGAGTCCCCTACGAAAACTTTCGATTAAAATAATGGCAGAAATTTTGTTTAGAGATTTCTAGGAGTGATGCCAAAGAGGTGAATTTGGATTTTGAAAAGGGATTGGAGCAAGATTGAACACTTATTTTGGAATCAAATGAGGAAGGGTAGGGGACACTTTAGGATTCTGAAACAATTCAGAAGTGCCCCGATCTAAGCTAAGTGTTGGGCTTTAAATTTTGGATTGAAAGAATATTTAATTTGAGTTGAGCATTTTATTAGAAATTTGGGATTGTATTCCCGGAGGTTGGGGTCTTATGATTCAAAAAGAGACCTGCCCCAGATCTTAGATCTAAATTTGGACACTGGAACACAGTAGTCCGAACCTAACTAATGCAGTGCAAAATCTGGACTTACCCCGGCCTGGATTGGGGAGCCAGCTAAACCACCTAAACGCTTCAAAATCATGAGTCCGGTGTTTTGATGCAGAGTGATCAGAGGCGTTATTTAAGATTGGTTTAAGAAGTTGGGGTCGACATCTAGAGCAGATTCCTAATTGACCCCTTGACTTATGTCGGGTGGAATGCTTAGACTAAAATGCAATTAAAATTTTAATTTAATAAGTTTCTAATGCAATGCATGCTGGTTAAAGTATCCAAATCTGGTATGCATGAAATTTTTAAAAAAGGCTTATAAAATAATTTTTTTTGAAAAGACTAGACTTCCCCAGATCCAGCACCTCATCCTCATAGGTCGGATTATCTGGACTCTACCCACGGGCGGGGAAGTGTCTTATAGCAAGGAGGGAGAGAGATGCAGTAATATGCATGCGACCCCGGACGATTCCGGCTATTCCCTAGGTCGTTAAATTTCTATGTTATTTAAATCTTAAAATTTTAAATATAGGTTATGAATAGAAATATTTTTGGTCCTTAAAGAGCCTAATGAATTCCAGGCTAAAACAAAAAGAACGGCATTCAATCGCCAAAAAAAAACTAAGAAAAGCAGGCAATCTTATACGCAATCAAATTAAATCACATCACATTAAATAATCAAATTAATTAAGTAAATGTCCATAGGCAAATTGCCTTGCTTATTACAACCCAGATTTACATAAATTAAAAGTGGCCGGGCACCACTAACAACAACCCGGATTCTAATCCTAATACAGACGCAAGTGACTTTGAGTGGGATACTCTATGTCTTCAACTTCTCGATCTTCTCTTCCTCGAGCTCCTTGGATTCTTCGTGGCTGGATACCCAAATGAAAAAGAGAACTCTTCCCTTGAGGGGGAGGTTACTCTTTCCACTTTGGGTAGTGAAGTGATCCAAATTTGGAGTTTCAAATGGATAAGGACTATCCGCCGAAGGGGTATCATTTCCTCTTTGGAATCCAACCTTTGGATCTATGTATCCCAAACTCAAAATGTCACTTTCACAGCTCAATACTCAAACAAATTACATGAATATAAAAATAAAAATTCTAGACTCTCCTGCAGGGTTATCCTAAGTATTTAAATATTAGAATACGTCCCAAGCAGTTATATATATGTGCATGTAAAAGTAAACACACTTGGCCACGCTCTTTTTATTTGGGGGCTAAGCAGCTGAAGCACCTGTAGCATTTATATTTATGATTTATTTGGCCCCCTTTATTGCCCTGCACGAGCGTGGCCACCTATAAAAAATCCAGTGAGCATCCAGATCGTTCCTAACCTAAGGGTAATCTAATCGCCCATCATATCAATCCACTGAGTGCAGTAAAAGTAAATAAACACATCAATCAATTTCAATCATAACATGCAATGAAAACTCGAAAAACTCAGCACAGAGCAGAAAAGGAAACACCGGCCTAGCCTAGATCTAGGGTTGGTTGTCCTAGCAAACCATCTAAAGTGTGTGTAGTAGGTCGTGTGGCTAGGATAGATCCTGAATAGGGTATTTGATTGAAGTTGTTTGATGTCCTGATTGGTTGAAAGGCTTAAGGGAGATTTTGATTGAAGTTTAAGTCTTAATGGTTTAAATTTGATTTTTAAGATTGATTTTGATTGTTTGTTGAATACCACCTTTGTTGCACACCGAGGCCATGAAGTTTATTTCACCTTCCTTGGGGCTAATTCAATAGCCTCGTAGGCCTGGGTTACCCAGTGGTACCCGATATAATTAAGTGATTTGAGTTTGATTAAAGTTTGAATATTAATTAACTTTTAATTAAACTGATTGGTTGCTGGTTTTAAAATAAAATTGATGTTTTCTGGAATCTTGAATGATTTATTGAATTTTAGAATTTTATGGATTATTTTAATTAGTTAATTAAGGGGTCCAAAGTTGACTTTTCAAATTAAAATTAATTTTGTAAGTTTTAGATTTTTAATAAATATTAGACCTTATGATGAGTTGTTAGACTGTTAGTACACTCAATTTGGAGTTTTCTATGAAAAGTTATGATTTTTCGAAGTTCGAGCCTAGTTTTGAACTACGGTTGACTGAAAAGTTGGCTTTTTGATTTTGACCAGATTTTGGAGGTTTGACATTTTTAGAAAATACTAGACCTTAATTAGAGTTTATTGACACTAAGTTTGCTCAATTTGGATTTTTCTGTAATTAGTTATGCATTTTCAAAGTTTCCTTAATTATTGAATTTTTTAAAATTGCTTAATTAGGAAGGTTTTGATCATTTTGATCCAAACTCATCCCAAACTGCATGGAATCAATCCCAAAGGTCAGGAATGACCCATGGGAGTGTTTCCAAGTGTTTGAAAATTATTTTGGATTTTTAATAATTTTTAATTAATTAATATAATTAATTGTTGATTTTCATTAAAAGTCAAATTAAAGTTAAATTAAGAGTCCAGTCAAGGGGCTTTTATTTTTTTTAGGAATAGGACTAAATTCTGGTCAATTTGAGGTATTATTTATAATTTTTGGACTTAATATGGATTTATTGCATTTTTTTGAATTTTCTAAGTCCTTAAATGGGCTGAAACTTTGGGTAATTAATTTTCTGACCTAATGATCTCCAAATTCAGTGAAATTTGAACCTAAGGTACATGATGTCTCTAAGTTTACTGTGTTCAAATTTCACCCCTATTGGGTGTGTGTACAATCCCCTAGGAATTTTCTATGTTTTCTACACTTTTCCTTAATTATTTTTCCTAGGTGTCTCTACTATTCAAATAGGCGTGAAATTTGATTTGTCTAACCCTTACACATATGCAATCACACCACAAAAGTTATGCAGCCTAATTCTATAGAAAAATGGAGTTATGAATTTTCAAAGTTTTGGGTCCAAAATGGACCCATTACCTTAACAATTCACATCATAGCAATTCAATGGATATCTGAACCTAAGAAAATTATAGTACATGCCTAAGATACCCAAATAGCTTCCACCAAAAGTTGGGGCTCAATTGACCACTGGATTGTGAGAAAATCACAAAAAACCGATTTTAAAGAAATAGAAATATCTCATAATCCAGTAATCAAATTAACTCAAAATTAATTTTAATAAATACTAGGGTAAATTATCTTTCCAACGAGCCCAAAAACACTTAATTTGGTGGAAAAATGAATTTACTATGAATTTTGAAAGTTATGACCATTTTTTTTGAATTTTTAAGTCCATTAATAACCGGCGCCGATCATTGGCAATGATCGACGCCAAAACGGCGGCGGCGTGTGGCATTTTGATATGCAAAGTGCTGTTTATCAACCACCTAAACATGCCATCACTAATCCCGAGCCGTCCGATCGAGAAAGATAGAAAATCGGACGGCCGAGATCGATCAAGGCCGTTTTAGCTCAAAATGAACTAGAAAATTAAAATACTCATAACTTTCAAAATACTCGTCGAAATTTAACAAAATTTGAAACATAGGCTCATGGGAATATGAACTTTCATTGCCTAGAGTTTGGAGACCCCAAGCAATGAAATTTTTGAGCAGTTTCAAATTGAAATTTAAACTTAAAATGAGCATAACTTACAATCCAACCGTCGGATTTTTGAGATCTTGGGCTTGTTGGAAAGCTGCAGTGATCCTCTACAACTTTGACGAAGACACCAAGAGCTAGATCTAGCTGGATCGAAAGTTGTGTTGGAAAACCCTCTTTCTCTCTCTAGAATGCTCTCTCCTCACTAAAATAGTGATTTGAGGCTTGGAAATGATGGGGAGAAGTTTGGAAAAGCCTTGGAGATGGATGGAGAGGATGGGGAAGGCTCTAGGAAGGTTGGAGGCTGGAGGAGAGTTGAGGGAGAGTTGAGGGAGAGTGAATAATCAAGATTTTTCTCTCTTAGGTTAGGTTTCTCCCACCTTAGCACTTGGCTTTTGGATTGGATGGTCTTGATTTGTTTGGAGGGAGTTTGGATGCATGACAAGTGTCCCCTAAGCTACCTAAAGCTATGGAATAGGGTTGGTGGTGAGTGTGATCTCTCTTGGTCCATGGGAAAGGGGACCACACCTTTTCCCCCATTTGGGTGAACCAAAGCTTGGCTTGGTTTAGGGAGTTGGCTTAGGGCTTCTTAAGAGAGAAAATGGGTCAATTTCTATCAGGTTTGAGCAGGTTTTGGATCAAGCCATGGATTGCCAAGGTGGCTTGGTGATGTGGCTATGATTTGACCTCTTTCCATAGGCTTAAAGGGGTTTGGAGAAGATTTTGACTCCTCCAAATAGGTGGACCAAGTCAACCCAAGGGGGAGCTTGACTTGGAAAGCTTTGGACATATCAAGAGTGTCCAATTGAATGATTTTGAGGGATTGATTTGATTTAAAATGGGTTCAAGCATTGAAATTGACCTTAATGTGGGTTAAGGGTTGATTTGGTCAACCTTGGTTGACTTGGTCAACCAGGTCAAACCAAGACTTGAGTTTGGATTCAATGTGTTCCTAATGATATTTAGGATCCATTGGGATAGGTTTTGAAGGTTATATGGGAAGGTCATGTTGAACTTTGGGGAAAAGACCAAAAATCTCTATAAAGGGCATTTTGGTCATTTTGACCCTTAGTCAACATTGGGTCAAACTGGGTCCAACAAAGTGTAGGTTATTGGTCAAAAAGTCATAACAAAGGTCATGGACATGGTCGAAAGGTTTGGAAGGCGTCCTAAGGTCAAATTGCTCTGGATGGCAAGTCTAGTGGCATAGGCTGTAAATAATTGAAGGTTTTGCAGCGTTTGGGAAAAGATTCAGTTTGAGGGGCTAGGAGTGTTGGATTGAGCTCAAATTTGGAGGGTTGATCTTAGAGACATGTTTGAACAATATGCAATTGACGGATCATGATTTGGAGGTCACTTGACAGGGTTTCTAGGTGACAGAAAGTTCACCCAGAAAGGGTTTCAGGACCTAGGTCCTTGACCTTGAAGGTTTGATTTAGAATGTTGGATTTGGGTTGGATTTAAGATTTAAATTATTGACCTTGGATCATTCATATCAATGGAAATCAAATGAAAGATTGAAATTAATTGGATATGATTTGAAATTTGATTGAATGTTGATTTAAGGCTAGATTAAAGATTGAGTCAAAAGGTAGAGCTGGGTTTGATTGGGATTAAATTGGGTCTTTATTAGGACCTTTATGACAGAGGGGTGGACATCTCTCCATCATTAGGTCACTAAAAAGAAATCCAAGTGGGTCCTAGTGACCTCATATAAAAATGAGGTCAACACCCGTATACATTTGCATTTGCTTTATATCATCCACCCTTGGCTTGCAGAAAAATCAGTGTATTTGTTGACCATTGAACAACGGTTGACCGCAAAGGTGCTATAACATTCATTGCCTTCTCCTACACAGCTTGTAAGTGCTTGTATTTGTTCTTAATTTCCCCGTGTATGTTGATTTGTGGGCTGCCACATTTACTTGCGTATCTTTCAGTGTTCGTAGGAACTACTGCATATATTTGCGAGACAATTGACGTCGGTCATAGGGAGATTCTCAGATTATAACATGTCCATTGTCGTTGTTCACAAGAGAGCTAGTGTACTTGCTTGTCAGTTGATAACTGTTGATCGTAAGCAAACTACTAATACATATGAACTGTCGTTTAACAAATCAATATTTTTCGTTTGTAGGCAAACTACATTTTCCATAGGCTTGCTACTTTGATTTTGCACGTAAGTCATGTTCATCACAACTTGCTTCTTTGAATTATAGATGATGTGTTGCATACGTAATAATCCTATTATGCACTTTCATCGACAAGCTGTTACATTCAATGAAGACTTCTGCATACTTGCCTTCAATCCAACGGTATATTCCCTCTTAATTCTCGTTGCCTGTGAGGTTGAGTATCTTTATTTGTATTTTGATGTCGATCGCAGAGCATTGTCACTTTTGCTGCATATCGGTCCTACGTTGTAGAAGACCGGTGTATTCATCTGTATGCTGACTAGTGTTGACTGTAGGATCTTACCATGCTCATTGCCCTCTTGTTGCACAGTTTGTAGACACTTTCATTTGTTACAATTTCTTTTATGTTTTGCTTGTGACCTCTCACATTCATAGCATTTCAGTCGTTGTTTCCCAATAGGCCACATCAGCTATGATTGCTTGTAGATAGGCTATTATGTATTTCAGTATTGGTAGAAAGAAGGTTGTATCCTCCACAATTCTCTTGCTTCACTTGTGAGCATAGTGCATTGATTGCGTATGATTGCTAGCAAGTCATCATATTTATTACATGCCTCTTATTGTTGCTTGCAAGCAGGTCATCATATTCCCTACGATCCTCGTTGATTGTTCCTTATAGGTGGGTCATATTGATTGTCACCAGTCTTTCACCGTCTTTGTATAGTGAATTCACTTATCAATGCCTGCATTCCAATCAATGTAATGACTCCTTGTTGCCTCATTGAGATTTTGTTGTTTGCAACCAAATCAAATTCTTTTATGCAGCTACATCATTCACCATTTGTAGATAACGTATTATCTAAGGACTTTGTATATTTGCTTGCAATCAATTTATGCATGAATACAATGGTTATTGCTTATGATTGATATGCATGAATCCTTGTTTATCTGCACTTAATCTCTTTCCTTGTTGCATCTTCTTGGAGTTGAATTGTTGTTAGTGATAAGGATGCCATCACATTCTCTCATGCTCACTCACTTTGCAAATCTATTTAATCAAACAAATTCTTCTATCACAAGTCCTTGCACTCACTTTGAGTTGTATTTTCTTGCATGAAGTTCATTCAAATGTAATCATTTTAAGCAAATCATGTTGAAGTCCACAAGTCCTTTTATTTGATTGTTAATGTTCATTAGAATGATGTAGGTATTTAATTAGCACTTGCATTGACAGAATTGTGTGTTTGCTAAGTTAAAGTCCAATTCCCTGTGGTCTCTTTAAGTTCAAATCTTTTTGTACTTCATTCAAGTTCTCTGCTATCTTGTTAAGTTCATTTTAATCAAGTTTGAGTCAAGTTTGAATTAGGTCTTTTAGTCAATCATTCACGTTTGCATTTAGCCCATTTAATGCTCAGTTCAGGTTCCCTGCTATCCAAATCCGGTCCTTTGTTTTGTTCAATTCATTTGAGTTCAAGTCCCCGGCTTTTGTCCAAGTCTTGTGTGTCTTTAGGCTGAATTTTAGCAGCCTTCTGGTGTCTCCTCTGTTTAGGAAAAACTACGGGAAATTGGGCCATCCCACCAAGCTACAAGAGCATTTATGGTTGGTGTCAGGTGACACCGGAGCCGTACATCTTCGATCCCACCACGCTACAAGAGTGTGTATGGGGGCTCCAAAGTACATGTTTAAAAACATAAGTGGCTTTCCCTGTCATGCTACAAGAGCGTGTACAGGTACTTAGCGGCGTCCCCACCACGCTACAAGAGTGTGTGTAGGTACTTAGTGGAGTCCCCGGCTTTTGCCCTCGCCGTATATGTCGCACCGGGTTCCCTCCCACCGTGCTGCTAGAGCGTGCATAGGTGATTTTCCGGCTCGACATTTGGGTTTTAGGAAATTATACCTGCGCGGAGAGGTGCTGATGGCGGCGAAAAAGCACCAAAAAAGACTTCTTTTTTTGTATCTTTCTCTTTTTTTTACTTTTTTTCTTCTTTTTTTTTCTTCTTTTTTTTTGTTTTCTCTCTTTTTTTTTGAATCTCTCTTCTTTTTCTTTTTTTTGAATTTCTCTTTTCCTCTTCTTTTTTATCATTATATATATATATATATATATATATATATATATACTAATAATAATTTTTATTATCATAGCAGTTACAATAATTATAATAGATAACTAAAAAAAAAGAAATCTAAACCTAATTACCTATAGAAGTCGGGTATAGGAGCTATGGCAGGAGGCAATTGGCTTCAGTGTGTGTGTTCAAAGGGGATGGAGGCGGCTAGATCTGGATGTTGACCCCTGTGTAATACCCAAAAGAAACAAAAGAAAAGCCATACCTCTGCCGAAAGCCAGCTCAAATCCCGCTAGAATACTGTTCCTTCAGCGTCGCTCCAGGATTTCTGTGCAAACCGGCCTCGATCGCTGCTCTCCAGCGTCGTTAAAAGCAGACTGAATGGCTCCCACTTCCTACGCTCTTTCCAACTCCACGACAAACGCGCGCCTGCCTCTTCTCCGACTCTTCTTCCCCTTACATCCGTCAATCTGGTCGCAAGCCCCGGCCAAAACCTCCTCTTCCTTCTCCCAATCTTGCTGCTGCCGAGCTCCTCAAGCCGAAACCGAGAGACCTCCCGAGCTCCAGTCGCTCATTCCGACTCCAAGACCTACCCATTCCGAACCTAAGCCGACGCCAGCTCCAACTCTAAGCCCTGGCCGACGCCTCCTTACCCTAGATCTGCATCCCGACGCCCCCATCTCCCTCGTCGTCGCTCGACTTCGCTCCTCCAGCGACTTTCCCTTCCTATCGGACGGAAGTTACGACTTTTTGAACGGAAGCAACTACGGGAGCTTCTCTCTGTAAAGGTAACTTTCTATCCTCTCGTGCGCTTCTTTGGCCAAGTCCAACAAATCTTGCCGAAGAGGAGGAAGTGAGAACTTAACTCTCTGTGAGAGGATTTAGCAAAAATCATGCTCAAATTTCACATAAATCCTGTTCAAATGTCGCATAAATCTTGTAGTCCGATAATCCTAATCCTAATTACGAGTAATTATTAATTGATTGTAATTAATTAGTAATTAATTTTAACTAATTTTAATTAATTAGTATTAATTATAAAATGATTATTATTAATTGTAATTAAGTATGATTAATTTTAATTAATCGTAATTGATTAATCATTAAATAATAATTAATTATTATTAATTTTAATTAATCATTATTAGTTATAATTAATTATATTAATTATTACGATTGATTATAATTAATAATAAATAAAAGAAAAAGAGAGAAGTACTCTTCTCTTTACCTTACCTCGATCCGCGTGCCGACCCCGCCAACACCGCAAAGGTATAACCCCTCAACCCTAAAACTCCGAACTTGTTCTCGTCGTTCGCGGCGGACCGGAGAATCCCCTATACGCGCTCTCGTAGCATGGTGGGAGGAAACTAGGTGCGGTGCCTACGACGAGACGGGTAATCACCCAAAATCCCATTTTCGACGTTCGCGGCGGACTGGAGAACCACCTATACGCGCTCTCGTAGCACGGTAGGAGGGAGCCCGGTGCGACACATACGGCGAGGTGGGTAAGCCCTATACACGCTTTTGTAGCGTGGTGGGGAGTCACTTGTGTTCTCGCACGGTTACTTTTGGAAGACCCCATTCACGCTCTTGTAGCGTGGTGGGATGAAACGATGTACGGCTCGGTGTCCAAGGACACCTGCCATACACGCTCTAGTAGCATGGTGGGATGGCCCAGTTTTCCGTAGTTTCCCCTAAATAGGGGAGACGCCGGGAGGCTGCCGAAATTTCGGGTGAACAGAAGTCCATTTGGACCTGACTTGAACAAAATTTGGACAAACAAAGGACTCGATTCGGAGAATGAACTGAACATAAGATCAAACTCAAATCAAACTCAAAATAAAATTTAATCAAATGATGATTGAATGGAATCAGAATTTGGACTCAATTTTGGACTTGAACTTGTGTTTTGAACTCAAAAGGAGGAATGAACCTAAACTCATCTTGAACTTGATTGAAGAAAATTGGGACTAAATTTGATTGAATTCAAAGAACTAATTCAAACTTAATTCAAATTTGATCAAATGAACTTGAATTGAACAAGATCATTTGAGACTTATGAACTTGGTTTGAACCAAGTGACAGGGACCTGAATAACAAGAAGTTTGAACTTGCATTTGATTTGAAAGCTAAGTGATATGAGCAAAGATTTGAGCAAAAGCAAAGACTTGCAATCACTATCTACTTACAAATAGTGATGACTTGTAAGCAACATAATTAGACCTCTGTCTATGATGTCTTTAATTGATAACAAATAAATGATACATGCAACAAGTGTTCAAATTGAAATACGACCTTCCCACAAGCAATACAAGTCAACGTACAAGCATATGCAGAAGCATGTAACAAATGCTAGGATATCCCTACAGTCTGCAATAGTTTTGTGATGAATGCATATGAACAATATGCAACAAATATGAGAACTTCTCTACCTCGATAGTTTGCAAACACCACTAAGGAGAAATCTTTAACGAGTGCTTTAATTCATTAAAAAATATCAAGCTCAAATTGATGTGTGGCTTTCTCACAGTCAACATGTGAGCAAACATGGACATATGATGAATGCAATGGTAGCTTTATAATCATTGTCATTATGCAAGCGAGCAAGTAGAAGATAACATCTCAATGCATGTGAAGATGATTTGGAATATTCAACCAAGTTAAACTTCTTGCAAGCAAACACAATGCAAAGTGAATGCAAGGACTGGTGCTAAAAGGATTTGTTTGATTGAACAGATTTGCAAAAATAAGTGAGCATGAATAAATGTGATGGCATCCCTATCACCAACAATAATTCAACTCCAAGAAGATACATCAAAGGAAAAGGCCAAATGCAAATCAACATGCAAGAATCCCCAGTATACATTCAATGAGTTTGGAGTGCATGAAGTATATAAACGACCAGTGAGATAGGAGTCGACACGGCTCGAACCTTTAAATAAATATGCGGTCACGAGATCGACCGGGATATTTATTTTATAGTTCATATTAGGCCTTCAAGGCCTATAATCAAGAAAATTCACTAACAAAAGTCCAAAGCCTACGAAACCCGATCCTCTATCGACCAGTGGATAGAGTCGGCAGGGTCTAATCAATAAAATATAAGTGATCTCGTGCACCCCGATGATGGCCGTGTTGACCGTTAATCTCAACCGGAGGGGTTCACAAATACTTTCAAATGCCGCCCAAATTCTCACAAAATCTAAAAATCCAAAATATTTAAAAATTGAAACTCATCCATCAAATCACTTAAAGCAAAATCCATCCACTCTCCGCAACAGTTTGCTGAGATGGACAAATCTGAAAACTACTTCAGCTCACAAAGAGCTAATGCCTGGTCGAAAATATCACTAGGGTCCATTCTCAAATAATCTCCTGCCAGCAAGGACGTGGTACGAGTCCTCTAACTGGCAGTTTTGCCGCCAAATGGCACTGCAGGATAAACGGTTATGACTCGGGACCCTCTGAACCAGGTGGTCGCCGCCAAATGACACCATTATATTATAGTTATGGCCAGAGCCCGTATGCTCCCCAATAGTATCAAATCCTTGAGATATGAATCAATAGGATATGATCGATAGGGCACAAAGCTCTCTGTTAGCTAAGGTGGATTCAAATTTGTTCCCTTAGACAAACATCTCCCCCAGGTCTACAAGGTACCCTTGGACGAAGCAACCCATGGCTGCCGACAAGGATCCTTCTGTCAGGTTGGGTCGACTACCTCCTCTGACTAAGTAGACCAGGGATCATGATGGCCCGGGACGATGGAACCATGGGATCTTGATCGGGTCCATCATCCATTCCCCTACCATCCACTTTAAGTGCAAGATGGTAAAATTTCCAATTTTAAATATCAACCTTCCAAACTCTCCAGTTTCCAAACCCATGCTGATACTATATGCCAGACGCACATATCTCTACGTATCTGATTGACGACTAGCCTTAATCGAAAGTTCTCTCTCATGATCGAGAGGGGTAATTAACTATAGGGGCTTGCGCCTATAGGAAACAAGAACTCAGATCATAAACTCCTCGCAAAATGAGGGCGAAATCTATAGATAGTGTCTTATATACAAACCCATCTGTCTTCCAAAATTTACCCCGGAACTTAATCCGTTAAAACTCTCCCCGAAGAAAGCAACAGCGGGCTGAGGCCGGGGCCGAATTTTCGGAGCCCACAGATTTCTGGCGACTCCTTTGGGGATTGGTTTCTCTTTCCATCTTTGGCTAGTCATCTCAGTGCCATAGTAGCAGCTATTTTCAACCCAGATTCAAAATTCTGAATTTTCTAAAATGATCGTTTAAAGAATTTAAATTCTGAATCTTTCAAAGTGATCGTTCAAACAAATTTATTAAGATAACGTATTTAGCGGGATTTCTTAATTATTTTATTTGCTTGCTAACGTTATCTATTTTGTTTTGTCTTTCTAATTCTGTGCAAGTCTTTGCATTTTTGAAAGTGTGGGGTGATGTATCAGATTTTGATCATTAACCCTTATCTTTCATTTATGCAGATGGATCTACAGAATACACCGATGATTGTCCAGCAGGGACGCGGAGCCAGCATTCAACTGGCAAACACTGTAATCAATACTGGAAGGTCTGGAGCTACCATCCAGTTTGGTAGCCTGAATTTCCCCGCAGTTGTTGCAAGGGCTGCCGCTGTTCCTGTGAACAATGTTGAATCTGAGGGCCTGCCAGGAGGCCGCACCCTACTGAAACTGCTACCCGTCGTGTGCATCTTCCGGCACAACGGCTTACTGCCGAGAACCCTCGTGGGAGGATCTCTGTATTTGAACAGCTGTCACAGCCAGAAACCCCGGCCACCAAGAGGGTTGTAGCCTGAGGAAGGATCTCCGTGGTGACTGCAAACACCACACCTCTGCCAACAGGGTTATCTGCACCTAGAGAGAGCATTGCTGAAGCCTCCTCATCTGGAGGAAGGCTCACCAGGAGGCAGAGGAGGAAGAAGAACGCTGAGCTTCGAGCTCAGCAACAATTCTCAACCCATCCCTCCAACCTGCCGGCCCGAGAGCCTGAAGTAACCATTCCCACCCAGAATGGGTTCGCAAATCTGAAATGGGTAAAGAGAAACAACTCAACTGGTGAGCTGAAGAAATCATTCTGGGACCGACAGCCTGATGTCCCAGCTCCTCAGAAGAGAAAAGAACCTAAAACTCTCTCGGCCTGAGTCTACAGGGTCTTGAAGACTGTAAATGAGAGAGGATTGAAAAAGAAAAGATACCAGCGGCCACTGATGGTCGAAACAAGAACTCCGCCAAGAGAACGTCTGTCTCTTACAATGGAAAGAAAGGGAAGAAAATACACCTCACGCGGTGAGCATCGGGGTGTGACACCTGAACCGCGCGTTCAGGGATCCACCGCCGAGAGGTCCCGGTGGAAGGGAAAGCAAATCTGGAGGCCAAGGCCTCGCAGAGAAGAGAAGAATGAAAGAAGAACTGATCCAGGTGTGACATCCGGTATAGCTTCCCGGAGATCCGCCCCCGTCAATAAACAGCATCAGAAATGGGTCCAAAAGAAGACCCATGATGATGCCAATGCCGACGGTAGACACCTTGGAGAATCCTCCAGGGGATCCCGTCGCTCACCAACTCCTCCCAAGGAAGAGATGACCAACTTCGACTGTAGCCCACGAGTTGAAGAGATCTTTCTGCCTAACCAAGAACCGGAGATCCAGTGGCGCCGCCGCTCGGAGATCCGAGTGCTAGAAGAAGAAGAAGAAGATATGCGAGAAGAAAATATTGAAGAATATATGGAAAAAAATCTAGAAGAAGATATGGTAGAAGAAAATTTGGGAGAATATATAGAAGAAAACTTGGAAGATGTAAATAACACCTTAGACATAGAAGTGGTCTACATGGTGAGACACATCAATGTCGATGAGGAGGCCTACTATGATGATGGTGAGGACGACGATCGTTGACAACCACCGCCTAGACAAGTATACCGGCGCCGCTGTAAAGAGGGATCCGCCACTAGCAGAGGTGGCCATTCCCAAGAAGAACGAGAAGAGGCTGAGGAGAATCCCTTTGCTAACGAGAATGTCACGCTCGCAGAAATGCAAAGACAAATGAAACGTCAAATGAGGGCCAAGGATAGAGAAATCTCTCAATTGCATGAGAAAATGACAGAGATGATGACCCAAATGACGGCAATGATGCAGATTATGCAGAGAAATGCTGCAGTTGGTTCTATGCTCAATCCTCCCCCTGATCCTCCAAACTTTCAAGTACCGCAAGTCTCAGGAGTACGGGACACTCCTGAAGGTGGTCATGAGGCTCAGAATACCACTTGTCAACCCACTCCGCAGAATATTGCAAGTACCTCCGAGCCTGTGACTGCTGCGCAGCTTGAAGGGATCATCACCGAGAGGATCAAGGCTATTATAACTATTGATCAGGCAGAAAAATTGGTGGGTAAAGGTCGCCCGTACCCGGCAGAGTATGATCAGGTGCCATATCCGAAGGGCTATTCTGTGCCAAAATTCAACACTTTTGATGGCATTAAAAATCCTAGACAGCAACAACAACACCAACAATAACAAGCCTTTGTCCCACTACGTGGGGTCGGCAACATGAATCCTTTTTCTCCATTGTGTCCGGTTCAAAGTCAAATTCTCGTTTAAATCTAATAGAGAAAGATCATTTCTAATATTTTCTAACCAAGTCTTTTTAGGTCTACCTCTACCTTTCTTAACATAAGTCAAATCTAATACCTCTACTTTCCTAACTGGGTCATCGGAAGGCCGCCGTTTTATGTGACCAAACCATCTAAGGCGACTCTCTCTAATCTTATCCTCCACTGGAGCTACTCCAACCTTTTCACGTATATGCTCATTTCGTATCCTGTCTCTAAGAGTAAATCCACTCATCCACCTAAGCATCCTCATCTCCGCAACACATAACTTAGTATTGTGCTTCTCTTTTAATGGCTAACATTCTGCACCATAAAGCATAGCAGGTCTCACCACCATCTTATAGAATTTTCCCTTAAGTTTAAGGGGGACTTTTCTATCACACAACAAGCCCGATGCATTCCTCCACTTCAACCATCCAACTTGAATTCTACTGATAACATCCCCATCTATTTCACCATCACTCTGAACAATAGATCCAAGATATCTAAAACGTGTACTCTTATTAATGACTTGATCGCCCAAAGTCACAATTCCCTCACTAGGTCTATTACTGCTAAAATTACACTCCATATATTCAGTTTTAGATCTACTCAAGCGAAAACCTTTAGACTCCTAGAGAGCACCTGGCATAATTCAAAGCCACCTGCGGGAACACTGGAGGAAATGATGCTCTACTCTTCCGACAATTCGTTAGTAGTTTGACAGCAGCTGCTTTCGAATGGTACGCTGAATTACCAAATGACTCTGTAAAGACATTTGCAGAGTTAGAAAATATGTTCGTGAAGAGGTTTGCCAGTGCGACCGAGAAAATAACGATCGTTGACCTTGCTCTGAATAAGAGAAAAAGGAAAGAATCAGTGACCAAATATATCACTCGCTGGCGTAACTTGAGCATGAAATGTGAGCAACAGCTTGAAGAGGAGCATGACGTACAGTTGTTAATGGGAAATATTGATGATAAAATGCAACCATTCCTATGCATGGCTACTATCACTATATTTCAGGATTTGTTGGATAGAGTGGCAAAGTTCGAGAAACTGAATCTATCAAAATCAGAAAATTATTCTGATAAGCCTAAGAAAACTAAAGCCTCAGGTGCTAGAAGGGGTGAGGCTGACTCCATATTTTTCTTCAGAGCTGACAAGGAGAAACAGGTGGTGTATAATATAGACAAAGGCAAGCAGCCGATGCAATATCAAGAAAAGCCTAAGCAAGTCTACAACCCTAACCCCCAGCCAAAGTTGATACTCGGGGGTAATGACAAACCACGAACTTATCAGGGCGGTGGAGAACGCCCGCGGCAAACAACGGGAACTGGCGATCGAATGTTCCCCTCCCTCAAAGATAAATTGAACAAAGAATATTCATTTAAAAGGGAGAGCGTCGCCAAATTATTTCGACAGGCATTAAAAGCGGGCTTAGAACTGCCAGAGTGTAAGAGACCCGAGGAGTCAAAACATAGTGGTGATCCAAACTACTGCCCATATCATCGGCTAATGAGTCATCCAATTGAAGATTGCTATGTCTTCAAAGATTGGCTTGAAAGAAAATATCAAAGAGGAGAGCTCACATTGTCCGACAATGTGCTGACTCATCCCAGAAAAGAATCAACTCGGGTAGTTACGACTTCCTCCGTACCCCCGGTTAAAGAAAGGAAAAATGAAAAGAAGCCAGCTCAAGAAGAGCAGTAGGAAACTGCGGTATCCAAGAAAACTGTGAAAATGCTGAAACAGCTTGAAAGAGTTCCGGGTGTAAAATGAAAATCTCCTACGGAGCCAATATTAAATCTGAAGGCACTGCCTGTGGCACAAGCATCTGCTTCTAAACAGTTTCCCAACTAAGCTGGAACTTCAAAATCTGGGAAGGCAAAGTCCAAAAAGAGGACAAAGTTGAAAAAGCCCAAGGAGAAAAAGACAGCAACCCAGAGGGTTATCGATAATTTGGATGAATACTATCAAACTGTGAGGCGACCTATTAAGCTCGCTGACTTTATGTCAGAACTTAAAATAGATGAAGCCGAAAAAGAAGAAGAAGACTCTCTTCCAGCAGAGGTATGTCGGGTTATCTCAGCAGCTCCAAATACGTTGACAAAAGAAGAATGTACTGAAGATATACCCTCTGAATCCTGTATGATGGTGTCACCAATGGACTACAGTTCAGAAGAGGATCTGTATTTTCCAAAGACAGATGGATCAGACCCTGACATAGCATCGCAGATGGGACATGTAGATCTGGGAGGTGACTCTGAATCAACAGATGAATCCCTAGACGCGACAATGGCTGACTCGGAAGCAAATGCACCGTCAAGCGAGTCTGAACAAGAGGAGATCGCTCAGGTACAGTTGAGAAGCGGCAAAATACTTCCGTCTCCGCCGAAAAAGGGGATATCCAATTAAGATAAGGGAAAGGAAATAGTTATCAACGAAGACATTATCCCCGAGGATCCCAAGAAGAAACATACTCCAGCCAAAGGGATAGATTATAATATCTTATCCCATTTAAGAAAGATCCCTGCCCAGCTCAGCATACAAGATGCTCTGGTGATGTCTAAAGATCTTCGGGAGACTTTGATTCAGGCTCTCAAAGACCCCGAAAGGTACGAGGCATATTTCGTTGAATGCAACCTGACTGAGGTCCTGCTAGCTCGTAACGAGCCGTTCATCACTTTCATCGAAGATGACATGATGCTCGGGACTGCAGACCACAACCGACCTCTGTATGTTACTGCAGAGAGTGACAATTTGGTAATCAGTCGAATTCTGATTGACCCTGGGTCCTCCATCAACCTCATGAGCTTAAAAGCACTAAGGTCATTGTGTCTCAACGTGGAGCACCTCGAGCCAGATAAGCTTATGGTACATGGCTTTAACGAGAAATGGCAGAAAACTCTTGGATCATTTATGCTCCCTCTTGTATTTGGAAAATTTCACACAGAAGCCAAGTTCCATGTAATTGACACGGACACTTCATTCAAGGCGCTACTAGGTCGCCCCTGGCTGCATGAATATGGAGTCGTCCCGTCAACACTACACCAGTGCATGAAGTATCTCAGGGATGGAGAGGAGTTCAGAATCTCCGGTGACATCCAACCCTTTGCAGTCCATGAAGCAACAGTCTATGAAGATGCATAGTATTTCATGCCAAAGAAGCAAAAGTTATCAAGCTCCCTAAAGGCTCAAGCATCAAATTCAGAGAGTGCAAAGCAACCTAAATAAGAAGGCGAGAAGAAGCAAGTGGGGAGAAAGAAGGCATTGCCAGCTCTTCCCAAATCAGATGCTACTTCTAAAGGAAGGAAGCATGTACCTCACCTTGGGAGTGACAAGGATGAGGATGAGGTCACCTCTACAAAATCCCAGAGGGTATGCCATTCGATGGACGAATGGAGTAGGGAGGTCGCATATTCAAATGATGATTATGACTACGACTCTATCTATATGAACACGGTACAAGATGTATTCTCTAGAAGAATAGATAGCCTGTCAATCTCAGACAGCGTGCTTGTAGTCACTTGCGTTCCCCTACAGTATTTCAAAGAAATAATCCCACGAGATGTGCATATGGTTGAGGAACTTGTGACCCGTTATCTACCTCCGATCAAAAAGGGGATTGAGTCAGGGAATATATTCTATTCCGTAGGAAAGCTAGAAGAAGTGAATCGTGACTGGGGCCATGTCTTCATCGATTCTGAAGAATTATTACCTACGAGGCTACCTAGGTTTAATACTAAAGGTCTCCAAAGAATGTTGCAAAAGCGGATCAATATTCCCACCTCCAAACGACAACTTCGTATGTGTCTAAGTCTCTGGTATGGAAGGAATCCGCGTCCAATGCGGCGGAAGGATATGAATGCATATAAAGGTATTGGATTCGTCAGGAGAAAATACATCCGAAAGGAGACTTGTCGAGCCATCACTTGCAGAGAAGTTGAACCCAATGACGATTCTGATGAAGAAGTCTATAAAGCTGATGATTACAATAATCAACCTGTAGAGGCCAAGCCTGCACCTGAGGAGCTTGAAGATGGTGGACAGGCAACCACTATGGATGAACTAAAAAAAGTCAACTTGGGAACCGAAGATGACCCTCGCCCAACCTTCATTAGTTCCATTCTGCCAGAAGACCAAGTGGAAGAGATAAAAGAACTCCTCTGTGAATTCAGGGACTGCTTTGCGTGGACATATGCTGAAATGCCTGGCTTATCCCCTGATGTAGAAGTTCACAGACTAGAAATCAAACCATATGCGACACCAGTCAAACAAGCTCCAAGGAGAATGAGATTGAAGAGCAGGTGATTGCAGAAACGAAGAAACTCATAGAAGCGGGCTTCATCCGTGAAGAGAAATATGCTGATTGGATCGCCAATATCGTCTCCGTGAAGAAGAAGAACGGTCAGATACGCATCTGTATCGACTTTCGGGACCTCAACAAGGCGTGTCCAAAAGATGACTTTCCACTTTCTGTATCCGAACTCTTGGTAGACAACACGTCAAACTATGACATGTTCTCGTTTATGGATGGATCGTCAGGATACAACAAGATCAAGATGACTCCTGAGGATGAAAAGCATACATCATTCAGAACGCCCATCGGCATTTTCTGCTACACGGTCATGCCCTTTGGCCTAAAGAATGCCGGTGCCACCTACCAACGGGCGTTGACCCATATTTTTGATGAATTAATACATCAGAAGGTCGAGTGCTATGCAGACGACTTGGTCGTTAAGAGCATGGATCAGAAAGATCATTTAAACGACCTGAGGATTGTATTTGAAAGAATCAGGAAGTTCGATCTGAAGATGAATCCTCTTAAATGTGCTTTCGGGGTCTCCTCAAGCAAATTTCTCGGGTATGTCGTTCGTCACCGAGGGGTGAGGCATAGAAGTCGATCCCAATAAAATCAAGGCGATCATTGAGATGCCGCCGCCAAAAAGTCTCCGTCAACTCCGCTCCTTGCAAGGGCAATTGGCTTTCATTTGGCGATTCATATCAAATATATCGGGTATGTGCCAATCATTTTCAAAGCTGATGAAGAAGGATGTCCGCTTCAAATGGGATGCAGAATGCTAGGAAGCGTTTGACAGCATCAAAAGATATCTGTTAAATCCGCCCATTCTCGCAGCGCCAATTCCAGGAAAGCCTCTTATACTGTATACGGCAGCACTTGAAGAGTCCTTCGGAGCATTACTGGCTCAGCACAACGAGGAAATAAAAGAAAATGCACTATACTATATCAGTCGGAAATTAATCAGAGCAGAAGTGCGATATTCTCCAATCGAGAAACATTGCCTAGCGTTGATTTTTGCAGTCCAGAAACTCCGCCACTATATGCTCTCCCACAAAATCATCTTGATATCAAAGATCGATCCGCTGAAGTTCTTGATGACAAGACCAGCGTTGACAGGTCGTTTAGCAAGGTGGGCAGTGCTGTTACTGCAATTTGACATAGTGTACATGCCGCAAAAGGCGGTAAAGGGACAAGTTTTGACAGATTTTCTTGCCGCGCATCCAATTCCGGCAGACTCTCCACTCAACGATGATTTGCCAGATGAACAAATCATGCAGGTCGAGGAAGAGGAGAAACCTCAATTTTGGGAGATGTACTTTGATGGGGCATCATCGATCAAATCTCCCAGGTCTCCAAATCTTGCAAAGGCCCAAGCTGGCATCGGTCTCGTCTTCATAGAACCCGAGGGAGGTATAATGAGATTTTCTTTTAGTTTAACTGAATCTCGGACCAATAATGAAGCCGAATATGAAGCTCTAATAGCAGGACTGGAGATTGCAATTGGTGTCCAAATCACAGATCTCCAAATTTTTGGTGATTCTCAACTTATGATAAATTAAGTCCTGGGCATTTACAAGATCTGCAAGCTTGAATTGGCCCACTATCACCGACGAGCTCTTGAACTTCTAAAATAAATACCGAATGTCAGGATAACTCAAGTTCCTCGAGGACAGAATGCAAAAGCAGATTGTCTAGCCAAACTGGCCAAGGAGTTTGCAAATGAAGACAAAAGGCCGCCTATATTCATTGCAGTTGAAAATCGTCGGGTCTTAGAGCCAGAATTCTTACAATTCCCGCAGGCAGAAGGAATACCAGGTTCAAGCCAGCAAGATACAACCCCCGTTGATCCTCAACCTCCCCAACAAATCACTACTAAAAATCAACCAGGGGAACGTCAGGTAGTAAAGAGACGAAGAACCGGTAGATTCTCAGAGTCATGGTTGGATTGCTTAGATGTTGAAGTCGAAGACGATTGGAGGCAATCATTCATCCACTACTTCAAAGAAAGCAAACTCCCAATAGATAAATCTCTGGCTGCACAAATTAGAAAAAGGGCATTGCGATACGCATTTGTCAATGATACGTTATATCGGCGGGCTTTTGACCAGATGTGGCTACGATGCCTAGGGACCAAGGAAGCTGATAAAGTGGTAGCAGAAGTTCATGAGGGACTCTGCGGAGCACACCAGTCAGGTCCCAAGATGGCTGCTAAAATCAAAAAATGGGTTATTACTGGCCTACGATGGTGAGAGATTGTATCAACCACGCTAAGAGGTGTCACGAGTGTCAGATTCATGGTGATGTTATTCATCAACAGCCAAATCTTCTACACCCAACGATAGCGTCCTGGCCATTCGAATGTTGGGGCACTGATATAATCGGACCGATAGATCCACCGTCATCGGCCGGGCACCGCTTTATTCTGGTAGCAACAGACTATTTTTTAAAATGGGCAGAAGCAGCTCCGTTTAGGGAAGTCACGTCCGAGCACGTGATCAACTTCTTCACCCACAATGTCGTCTACAGATTTGGTGTACCACGCCGCGTGATCTCAGACAATGGCACGGCATTCAAGAGTACAAAAATTTATAAGTTTGTAGATCGTCACAAGATTAACTGGCGGTATTCGCCTATATATAACCCAAGAGCCAATAGTTTGGCTGAGGCCTTCAACAAGACACTGGTGAAATTGTTGAAGAAGATCCCCACCAAGAACAAAAGAGAATGTCATACAAAGATGGCAGAAGCGTTGTGGGCGTATCGTACGACCTACAAAACACCAACCAAAGCCACTCCCTACTCACTAGTGTTCGGGGCTGAAGCCGTCTTGGCACTAGAAGTTGAACTACCGTCTCTTCGGGTCGCTATCCAGAATGAGCTTACTCAAGAGCAGAATGCTCGCCTAAGAATGGAGGAGCTCGATGCACTCGACGAAGTTAGATTGCAAGCCCAACAAAACTTAGAGATCTACCGAGGAAGGATGACGAAATCATTTGATCGGATGGTGCGCCCTCGGTCCTTTCAAGAAGGGGAATTGGTCCTGCTGCTGAGAAGGTCAATCATCCCTCACCGAAAAATTGGTGGTAAATTCGTATCCAATTGGGAGGGTCCCTTTGTTATCGAGAAGGTGTATCAAGGAGGAGCCTAGCAGCTTATCGATCTGTACGGTCAAAGGCCCATGCCGCCGATCAACGATCGACACCTGAAGAAGTACCATGCATAAAATTGCTCAAAGAAATGTTATATTTAATATATTGTGTATTTCATGCATATTTATATACACTTTACATTTTATATTTTTGAAATTCTCTTGTGTTGCAAGAATGCATTTCAAAATCACCCTGCAGGACGGGGCATTTTAAATATTTATTTGGGTTGACATCGTGCTACGCGTTGAGATCCCCAAATAAATATTTAAAATCACAAAATTTTAAATTTATTCTATTATGAAATGTCCCTGCGAGACAGGGAGCATTTTAAATATTTATTCGGGTCGACACCGCGCTGCATGCCGAGATCCCCGAATAAATATTTAAAATCACCAACGCAAATATTCTTTTATACTGAAGAATACAACGATTTTTTTTCAAAGTATATGCAGGTGAGCTTCAAAAGATCGAGACACCACCTTCTCCAACAAACCAAGATTTCAAAGGTCAGAAAGAGACTTGCAACTACGCACCCTAACAAATTGAGCCAGAACAACTTGAAGTCTTTCAGCAGCCTGAAGCTTAAGGTTCGAGTGGGTGTAAGAGGTCGGATCCAACACGCCCAAAAATGGCCGGATCGCTGGCAGCTCCGTCTACTCAACAAGCCATAAGAAAGGCCGTAGTAGAGGAACCCCCACTGCGTCAACCCGTCAGTAGGGACTGTAGGAAGTACGAAGGCAAATTTGACTCGATAAGTTAAAGTGATCGTGGTCTACAAAATTCTCCTAAATGACCGGAGAGTCAAAGTTCCGGTGAGAAGGAAATGTCTCAAGCAACTATTAAATATTCGTAGGCTCTAGATCTTCAACCATAAAGGAGAACCCAGAATCTACCAACTTCAATAAAGTCAGCATTGGGAAGCACATTTTCCCTAGCTCGAGTCTGAAACCTGAATGGGTGTAAAAGGTCGGATCCAACAAGCCCAAATATGGCCGAATCGTTGGCAGCTCCATCTACTCAACACGCCATAAGAAAAGACGCAGTAGAGGAACCCCCATCTGAGCAACCGGAGGACGAAGAGCTGTCAAATCCCATCTCTCTCGATCTGATGAACTCAAGTGACTCAGATTAAAGTTTCCTCAAGTGGTTAAGGATCAAGATACTACCCAAGTTTGGTACTCTCAACCGAATCCAAAACCTGTAAATCCTTCAACAAATCCGTACAGCATCAAGCAAGGATCGAAGGAACTTTTCTTCAACAAGTCCATCAAAGCACAAAGCAAAGGACCGAAGAAATTATCCCAAAGTTCATGAAAAGCTAAAGCTGAACTAAGGAGATTCCGTCATCAACAAGTCCGTTATGCACAAAGCTCTGGACCGATGACTTCTCGCCATCGACTTATTACAAACCTAAAAGGTTTAGGTCACCGGCATCTACTCCTTCATTAAGCCCGTCAAAGCTAGAAGCAAAGGGCCGAAGGTACAAACCACCTGGCAAGTCAGTAAAGACAAATCAGGTAATTCTCCATCAATGTTCGCAGCACAAAGCACGCGACAGAATGAACCAAATTCTCAGGGAAACTAAAGCTACAAAAAGAGGTATCCCGAACGACATCTACAGGTGTCCCTAAAGGCTGGGGGCATTTTAAATATTTATTTGGGTCGACATCGCGCTGCGTGCCGAGATCCCCAAATAAATATTTAAAATTATTTACATCACCATCAACACAGCTCAAAGTACAACCACAGAAATCACAAGAACAGCAAAAAGAGAGCTCATCAACAACTGAATTTACAAAAATGTTTCATTTTATTAATTCAGAATTCATATATAAATTTTCAGTTCGCATCTCTTTTACAAGTTTACATCAACAAAAAGAGAGAGAAAAGTACAATGTCCTTCGTAGAGGACTATAAATTTATCTCCTAAACTATGCCTGAAGAGGAAGTCAACAGCTCTGCTCCTTCTAAAGATCAGGTACTCTACACTTCCGAAACCTGCACAAAGCAACAGAAATATCAGCAGAAATAAAAGACTATGCAAGTATATAAAAAAGCTACTAAAAAAAGTGTACCTGAAACCAAGGTCTCCTGTAGTAGCTCACGAACTGGTGTCTCACTCCTCCAAGAACCTGTGTAGGGCAACAAGGGTCAGTAAGCAGCCAAAGAAAGAAAAAGAACAGAACAAACAAACTAAAAACATACCAGAACCAAATCCCTCTGTAGTAGTGAGCCGGCTAGATCCTGTCTTTATAGTGACCTGCACAAGAAACAAAGAATTGTCAGCACAATTATAAAATCAGAATTGAAAACTAAGGAAACAGTAGTGTCAAAAGGAGAACAGAAAGTGGCATTACTATATACTATCATCAGCCTACAAAGTACTACTTTAGGAATCTGAGTATAAAGTACTCTATCAGTTTTTTTTGGATCTCTACCTAACTAAGACCAGCATGTCAATTCTCTTTTTGACTATAAGTGCATCTAAAGATCCACGAAGACACAGAGATACTCTTGCAGATCTACAAAATGAAAGTCTTAGTGTGACATCCAAGTAAATTTTTGGAGATCCACTAAATGACAATCTTACTATGACATCCAAGCAAACTTTTAGAGATCCACTAAATGAAAACTTTTGTGTGACATCTAGAACAAATATCTAGAAATCCACAGGGTCGATCAATATACAACAAATATGATTCGCTTTAGACGCAAACCACATTTGTTGGGGGGCATTTGTTGACCCCTGTGTAATACCCAAAAGAAACAAAAGAAAAGCCATACATCTGCCGAAAGCCAGCTCAAATCCCGCTAGAATATTGTTCCTTCGGCGCCGCTCCAGGATTTCTACGCAAACCGGCCTCGATCGCTGCTCTCCAGCGTCGTTAAAAGCAGACCGAATGGCTCCCACTTCCTACGCTCTTCCCAACTCCACGACAAACCCGCGCCTGCCTCTTCTCCGACTCTTCTTCCCCCTACATCCGTCAATCTGGTCACAAGCCCTGGCCAAAACCTCCTCTTCCTTCTCCCAATCTCGCTGCTGCCGAGCTCCTCAAGCCGAAACCGAGAGACCTCTTGAGCTCCAGTCGCTCATTCCGACTCCAAGACCTACCCATTCCGAACCCAAGCCGACGCCAGCTCTGACTCTAAGCCCTGGCCGACGCCTCCTTGCCCTAGATCTGCATCCCGACGCCCCCATCTCCCTCGCCGTCGCTCGACTTCGCTCCTCCAGCGACTTTCCCTTCCTATCGGACGGAAGTTATGACTTTTTGAACGAAAGCAACTACGGGAGCTTCTCTCTGTGAAGGTAACTTTCTATCCTCTCGTGCGCTTCTTCGGCCAAGTCCAGCAAATCTTGCCGAAGAGGAGGAAGTGAGAACTTAACTCTCTATGAGAGGATTTAGCAAAAATCATGCTTAAATTTCACATAAATCCTGTTCAAATGTCGCATAAATCTTATAGTCCGATAATCCTAATCCTAATTGCGAGTAATTATTAATTGATTGTAATTAATTAGTAATTAATTTTAACTAATTTTAATTAATTAGTTTTAATTATAAAATGATTATTATTAATTGTAATTAAGTACGATTAATTTTAATTAATCGTAATTGATTAATCATTAAATAATAATTAATTATTATTAATTCTAATTAATCATTATTAGTTATAATTAATTATATTAATTATTACGATTGATTATAATTAATAATAAATAAAAGAAAAAGAGAGAAGTACTCTTCTCTCTACCTTACCTCGATCCGCGTGCCGACCCCACCGACACCGCAAAGGTATAAACCCTCAACCCTAAAACTCCGAAAACTTGTTCTCGTTGTTCGCGGCGGACCGGAGAACCCCCTATACGCGCTCTCGTAGCACAGTGGGAGGAAACCCGGTGCGGTGCCTACGACGACATGGGTAATCACCCAAAATCTCATTTTCGACGTTCGCGGCGGACCGGAGAACCACCTATACGCGCTCTCGTAGCACGGTAGGAGGGAGCCCGGTGTGACGCATACGGCGAGGTGGGTAAGCCCTATACACGCTTTTGTAGCGTGGTGGGGAGTCACTTGTGTTCTCGCACGGTTACTTTTGGAAGACCCCATACACGCTCTTGTAGCGTGGTGGGATGAAAAGATGTACGGCCCAGTGTCCAAGGACACCTACCATACACGCTCTAGTAGAGTGGTGGGATGGCCCAGTTTTCCGTAGTTTTTCCTAAACGGGGGAGATGCCGGGAGGCTGCCAAAATTTCGGGTGAACAGAAGACCATTTGGACCTGACTTGAACAAAATTTGGACAAACAAAGGACTCGATTCGGAGAATGAACTGAACATAAGATCAAACTCAAATCAAACTTAAAATAAAATTTAATCAAATGATGATTGAATGGAATCAGAATTTGGACTCAATTTTGGACTTGAACTTGTGTTTTGAACTCAAAAGGAGGAATGAACCTAAACTCATCTTGAACTTGATTGAAGAAAATTGGGACTGAATTTGATTGAATTCAAAGAACTAATTCAAACTTAATTCAAATTTGATCAAATGAACTTGAATTGAACAAGATCATTTGAGACTTATGAACTTGGTTTGAACCAAGCGACAGGGACCTGAATAACAAGAAGCTTGAACTTGCATTTGATTTGAAAGCTAAGTGATATGAGCAAAGATTTGAGCAAAAGCAAAGACTTGCAATTACTATCTACTTACAAATAGTGATGACTTGTAAGCAACATAATTAGACCTCTGTCTATGATGTCTTTAATTGATAACAAATAAATGAGACATGCAACAAGTGTTCAAATTGAAATACGACCTTCCCACAAGCAATACAAGTCAACGTACAAGCATATGTAGAGGCATGTAACAAATGCTAGGATATCCCTACAGTCTGCAATAGTTTTGTGATGAATGCATATGAACAATATGCAGCAAATATGAGAACTTCTCTACCTCGATAGTTTGCAAACACCACTAAGGAGAAATCTTTAACGAGTGCTTTAATTCATTAAAAAATATCAAGCTCAAATGGATGTGTGGCTTTCTCACAGTCAACATGTGAGCAAATATGGACATATGATGAATGCAATGGTAGCTTTATAATCATTGTCATTATGCAAGCGAGCAAGTGGAAGATAACATCTCAATGCATGTGAAGATGATTTGGAATATTCAACCAAGTTAAACTTCTTGCAAGCAAACACAACGCAAAGTGAATGCAAGGACTGGTGATAAAAGGATTTGTTTGATTGGACATATTTGTAAAAATAAGTGAGCATGAACAAATGTGATGGCATCCCTATCACCAACAATAATTCAACTCCAAGAAGATACATCAAAGGAAAAGGCCAAATGCAAATCAACATGCAAGAATCCCCAGTATACATTCAATGAGTTTGGAGTGAATGAAGTATATATACGACCAGTGATGTTCAATTCCAAGCAAGCATGTTATCTTGACCGCAAATGATAATACTTCACGAGGCAAGCTTACTAGCACATGTGGGAGTTCCTACGAGTCACTGTAGAAGATTCCTCGTTCATACAACAGTCCACCTACAGTAGTGAACTGTTCATGAATACGACTAGTGAGAATCCAGAATCCATCATATGCACAATCCCTCATCTACAGGCTGATGAAGAAAACTTGTAGTTTGAACATTGTAAATTGTGGAAGGACAAGGGCAACAGGCTTTGATGAAAGTGCTGGCATTGCCACTGGGTGTTACTCCACATGTGACATCAGGAGAGTTGCAAATGAACATATAGTAACTTGCCTACGAGAAGATGTGGAAGAGTTGCGTCAAATATCTTTGCTTGCAAACAACATAAGAAGGTCTACATCCTCTGTGATTTTCCTACTGAAATGATAGCAGAAGATCTGCAGTACATACAATCTCTTTACAAATACAGAGGTATGTACAACACCCACCTATAAGTAGATGCATAAAGACTTCAGTAAATGCAGTATCCTGTAGTCAACCCCAGTCTGCGAATGAATACATCTACTTGCAACAGTAGAGGGTGTACTTTGTGGGCCAAAGACCACGACAAAATGCATAAAGAATGTAGTAAAAGGGGATGAATACTACAATGCCCTTGTAGTCAACCATCACCCAACATCAAGCAAATATATCGAGCTTTTACAGATAGAAGCAGGTGATACTTGACAAATACAAATTCCTATGGACAAATGTAAATAAATAAGGGCCATTGAAAGAAACCCATATACATGCTACATGTTATCTGCAAGCAAATGCCACCGGATCTACAACATCCGTACAAGCAGACAGAAGGCGTTTACAAACATTCTAAAAAGTACCCCCGCACATGTGCACCTTAATTTGTATACATATAGGAACACAAAAGGGTAAATACAATTATAATCCGCATGGGCCCCGACGAGCGTGTTATTGGTACACACGTGACGTCTAAGGATGTTGCGCGGGTCAATAAGTGAATTCCAGTTCGAGTCTGATACTCCTATACGGGTAGATAGGAGTCGACACGGCTTGAACCATTAAATAAATATGCGGTCACGAGATCGATCGGGATATTTATTTTATAGTTCACATTAGGCCTTCAAGGCCTATAATCAAGAAAATTCACTAACAAAAGTTCAAAGCCTACGAAACCTGATCCTCTATCGACCAGTGGATAGAGTCGGCAGTGTCCAATCAATAAAATATAAGTGATCTTGTGCACCCCGATGATGGCCGTGTTGACCGTTAATCTCAACCAGAGGGGTTCACAAATACTTTCAAATGCCGCCCAAATTCCCACAAAATCTAAAAATCCAAAATATTTAAAAATTGAAACTCATCCATCAAATCACTTAAAGCAAAATCCATCCACTCTCTGCAACAGTTTGCCGAGATGGACAAATCTGAAAACTACTTCAGCTCACAAAGAGCTAATGCCTGATCGAAAATATCACTAGGGTCCATTCTCAAATAATCTCCTGCCAGCAAGGACGTGGTACGAGTCCTCTAACCGGTAGTTTCGCCGCCAAATGGCATTGCAAGATAAACGGTTATGACTTGGGGCCCTCTGAACCAGGTATTCGCCTCCAAATGGTACCATTATATTATGGTTATGGCAAGAGCTAGTATGCTCCCCAATGGCATCAAATCCTTGAGATATGAATCAATATGATATGATCGATAGGGCACAAAGCCCTCTGTTAGCTAAGGTGGATTCAAATTTGTCCCCTTAGATAAACATCCCCCCTAGGTCTACAAGGTACCCTTGGACGAAGCAACCCATGGCTGCCGACAAGGATCCTTCTGTCAGATTGGGTCGACTACCTCCTCTGACTAAGTAGACCAGGGATCACGATGGCCCGGGACGACGGAACCATGGGATCTTGATCGGGTCCATCATCCATTCCCCTACCATCCACTTTAAGTGCAAGATGGTAAAATTTTCAATTTTAAATATCAACCTTCCAAACTCTCCAGTTTCCAAACTCATGCTGCTACTATATGCCAGACGCACATATCTCTACGTATCTGATTGACGACTAGCCTTAATCGAAAGTTCTCTCTCATGATCGAGAGGGGTAATTAACTATAGGGGCTTGCGCCTATAGGAAATCAGAACTCAGATCATAAAGTCCTCGCAAAATGAGGGCGAAATCTCTGGGTATTGTCTTATCTACAAACCCATCTGTCTTCCAAAATTTACCCCGGAACTTAATCCGTTAAAACTCCCCCCGAAGAAAGCAACAGCGGGCGGAGGCCGGGGTCGAATTTTCGGAGCCCACACTGGATGAGCAGCTCGAACGGCTGGAAGAGGAGATCAGGAGTTATGGCTTCGAGATGGGGTCAACCTGGTGTCGGATGTCTTCGGCAAGGTGAAGAGGTCGGCTGTGAGATTCGGTGGATGGAGATCGGAGTAGGGCTTGAGGGATTCGGAAAGAGGTCGGATGCAGGTAGAGAGGGCGACGACAAGGTTCAACCTGAAGGAAGCTTGGTGAGGTAGGGAGAAAGCTCTCTCTCCCTCTCTCTCTCTCTCTCTCTGTGTGGACCGAATGAATCAGATGGCTTGCGGCTATGGGTGTTGACGACAGGATGGGAAAGGAGGGATTTGGCCTTTAGATAGGATTGGATCGGGTAGAGGCAAGGGGAAGAGCTGTGCGCGAAAGACTTGGTGGTCGGAGGTTTTGTGGCTACAGGAGGCGGAATCGAATGATGAAGCTCGGCGTTGGGATTGAGGGTTCGGCCGAGGTTGACGTCAGGCTTGGTAGGGGTGGAGTCGGAGGAAGCAAGAGCTTTGAGAGATAGGGAGGATTGCGAGCAGGCTCTATTGACGGCTTCAGCTTGGTGTGAGGTGCGACTAAAAGAGGAAGGAAAGGCGTGGAAGATTTGCTCGTGGAGGAGGTGTGGTTTCGATTGGAGCTTGCGGGAGTTCTGTGTGCAGGAAGTGGGGATTTCGAATAGGGGACGGAGGTGTATATCTAAAACGAATGTTGCTGTTTGACTTCGTCTTAACACTAGAAATAGCACGAATCAATTTCTTGATATTAGAAGCACGGCAGCAGAAACTTGTATAAAACGAGGTGACCGACTCAATTGAACATTGAACAGGTTTTTTTTATTTAATGCAGATTTGATTTTCTTTTAATTTGGCATCTGATTTTGCTAAAAGATATCTAATTTAATAGCTGTATTGGTGTATAGTCATTAATCTACATCATAAGATTTCTCATATCGTAATTGCTTTTAATCGATTGAAATTATTTACTTTCATGCGCTGCATCAACTTTTCTAATTTCCAGGATGAGCTCCATTTTCCCACCTTGAATTTTCATCAACTTAACCAATATTATTACGCATGATTTAATTTTTTTTATGAAACAGGAACTTCTGGGCGGGGAACTCCAGGTCCAGATTTTTGGTCATGGTCTCCCCCAATGGATAACAGAAGTCAATCAAGTGATAATGCCACAAGCTTACAGCCAGCCTCACAATTAAATCCACCTCCAAATGCATCTTATTCTGTCATCGAAATGGAGCAGTCTGCTGATATCTTTCCGCTTCCCTTTGAGAGTACTTTACTTGAGAACCAACACGTACCTCTGCTTCCACCTCTTCAATCAGTTGTGGAGGTTGAAAAGGCAGAGATTGAATCTTCCGCTGATTTAGCTATGGAAGCTAATCAAGAGAAGCTTGAGGTGGTCTTTTCAAGACATGCAGCAGAGGCTGCAGAAGCCCTTGGTAAGAGCAATGACGGGGCAACCCATGGAGTAAATCTTGATGGTTCCAAGTGGTGGAGGGAGTCAGGTGTAGATCAAAGGGCAGATGGAGTGGTTTGCAAGTGGACACTGAATCGGGGAGTTAGTGCAGATGGAACAGTTGAATGGGAGGACAAATATTGGGAGGCCTCTGATCAATTTGACTATAAGGAGCTTGGCTCGGAGAAATCTGGACGTGATGCCAATGGAAATGTTTGGCGTGAATATTGGAGAGAATTTATGCGGCAGGTGAAATTAATTCATCATTCTTCGACGACATAATTTATGCTACAAAAGAATCATGACTCAGTTTTTTTTGGCAGTCGTTGATAATGAAAAATGATTAGGGTCATCTTATTTGTGCATGGTAAGGTTGGAATGAATTATCTTTTTTTGCTTTGCCATAATAGCTAGTTAGAGCTTATCCTCCTCGAGAGAAGATAATATAAAAATTATATTTTTGAGAAGAGTCGGATGAACTATTACAACATATATCTAAGGAAGAAATAATATTTATTGGGGATAACATAAATGAACATATATGTTCTAGCAGGGTAGATTGTGAGGATTCATGTTAAAAATGAAATAGGTGATAGAAATATAATGGCGAAGTTATGCTTGATTTTGTGGTAGCTTATGCTCTTGCAATAAAGAACACATTTAATTTGTGGAAAGAGCACTTGGTTTTTCAAGTGGAACCAATTAAGAATGTTGCAAAATATGTGTTTGGAGTATCAAAGGGAAAAGCTACTAATAGTAAAAATATTTTGTTCCGGAATTAAAATGTGCAAGAAAAGATAAAAAAAAGAATATTTGTTATAAAAATTGGTTTAGCCGTAAAAATTCTGATAATTACGAAATATTTAAAGAGGTCCGTAAGGAGTCTAAGAAATCAATATGCGATGCAAAGATTTTAGCTTTTAATGATTAATATAATAGATTAGATGCTAAGAAGGGCGAAAAATATATGTATAAGTTAGTTAAATAAAGAGATAGGAGTAGTAAGGATTTAGTTCAAGTGAAGTGTATTAAGTATGAAGATCAAAAAGTGTTTTTATTAGAAGAGGATATTCAACAAAGGTGGATGAGATATTTTGCTAAACTTTTCAATGAAGATTGTGAGAATACGATTGACTTTACTGACCTTGGCACCCTAAATGAAAATAAAGATTTTTATTTTTATCGACATATTAGTAAAACTGAAGTTAAAGAGGATTTAAAGAAAATGAAGTGTGGAAAAGCTATTGGACCTGATGATATTCCAATAGAGGTGTGGAAATGCTTAGGAGATGAAGGAATTTCTTGGCTTACTAAACTTTTTAATATTATTTTGAAGACTAAAAAGATGCCAGATGAGTGGAGAATGAGTGTGTTGATTCCTATGTTTAAGAATAAAGGTGAGGCACAAGATTGTGCAAATTATAAAGAAATTAAGTTAATGTGTCATACTTTAAAACTATGGGAGAGAGTTATGGAGCATAGGTTGCGGCGTGACACTAATGTTTCTCAAAATCAATTTGGATTCATGCAGGTAGGTCTACTATGGAAGCTATACATTTATTGAGAGGTTTGATGGAGAAGTATAGAGAGAATAAAGAGGATTTACATATGATTTTTATTGATTTAGAGAAAGCATATGATAAAGTTTCAAGAGAAGTGCTATGAATAGTTCTACATAAGAAAGGGGTTAATAATGCTTATATTCAAGTCATTAAGGATATATATGCAGGAGCTATTACGTGTGTTCAAACACAAGGTGGTTTGACCAAGTATTTTCCTATTTTAGTTGGATTAAATCAAGGATCAGCCTTAAGCCCATATCTTTTTGCTTTAGTCATGAATATTCTCACTAGAAATTTGCAGGAGGTTGTACCATGGCATATGCTTTTTGCTGATGATATTCTTCTTGTTGATAAGACTAGAGAGGGAGTTGAAGGTAAACTTGAATTATGGAGGTCAACCTTAGAGTCTAAAGGCTTTCGTTTGAGTAGATCTAAAATTAAATATATGGTGTTTAATTTTAGTAATAATAGATCTAGTGGGGGATTGTGACTTTGGGTGATCAAGTCATTAATAAGAATACGCGTTTTAGATATCTTGGGTTATATTGTTCAGAGTGATGGTGAAATAGATCGATGGGGATATTATTAGTAGAATTCAAGTTGGATGATTGAAGTGGAGGAATGCATCTGACTTGTTGTGTGATAGAAAAGTCCCTCTCAAACTTAAGGAAAAATTCTATAAGATGGTAGTGAGACCTGCAATGCTTTATGGTGCAGAATATTGGCCATTGAAAGAGAAGCATAATATTAAGTTAAGTGTTCAGAGATGAGGATGCTCAGGTGGATGAGTGGCTTTACTCTTAGAGGCAGGATACGAAATAAGCATATATGTCAAAAGGTTGGAGTAGCTCCAGTGGAAGATAAGATTAGAGAGAGTCGCCTTAGATGGTTTGGTCACATAAAATGACGTTTTCCGATGACTCGGTTAGGAAAGTAGATGTATTAGATTTGACTATGTTAAGAAAGGTAGAGGTAGAGCAAAAAAGACTTGGTTAGAAAATCTTAGAAATGATCTTTCTTTATTAGATTTAGATGAGAATTTGGCTTTTAACAGGATACAATGGAGAAAAATGATTCATATAGCCGACCCCATATAGTGGTATAAGGGCTGTTGTTGTTGTTGTTGTATTGATTGTAAGGTGAAACCATGAGAGAGTTTGAGCATGTAATATAGAATTATAACATAGTAGTTATTGGTGCACATC